>JARYHS010013630.1:325227457-325539462 GCA_031002005.1 Vandiemenella viatica | reverse complement strand
AAGGAGCTGGAATGGGATTCATTGCAAGATAGGAGGAGGATGAGGAGGTTAATGGGAGTGTACAGGGCATATACTGGCGATGAGGCATGGAAAGATATTGCAGTAGGTATGAAAAGTAGTTCATGGAAGGGAAAAGATGACCATGACCACAAGCTGGCACTCGATTTCAGGCACAAGGGTGTGGGAAGATTTTCTTTTTTAGGTAAGGGTGTCAGGGATTGGAATGAGTTACCAAGGGGAATGATGAATAACCTACCGAAAACGTTAAAAGAATTTAAAGTTAAAATTTGTAGAGGGCAAATGTAGGTGAGTGTAGGATAGGGGGAAGTTGGGTGTGTAGAGAAATTGCCACCGGAGCGTGTGCTCCATTGCAATTAAATTAAACTAACTGCATCACATCAGAAGATTCCAGTAGGATTCTGGCAGCGGTAGCCAAAATGTAACCTCCTTGTCACTTCGCCCTTTTATTTAAAAAAAAATAAAAAAATTAATACACTACGTGAATATTCTTTGTAACAATTCTTTTTAATCGCATCTAAGGTTTAATTCAATAGTAATTATTATATATATGCACATTCACTTTTAGTTAACAATGTTTTTTCTTCTCCCTTTTTTTAACACACCAAACAATCAAAAAAACTAAGACAATTATATTATTCCAATGACATACAATATATATATCGTCTGTGGAATACTCGTTACTATAAATTTTACAAAAAAATGTACCTAAATCATTAATTATTTCTGTACCATAACTATCCCAAGTATAGAAAATAATAATTCCTTAATTTATATTAAAAAAAATGGTGCATCATGAAATGACCATATGTCACAAGGTATAATGCACCCTCCTCCACCCACTTTGTATTGAATCATGGAGTAATGTCTCACTTGTTCCATCTTCCTAAATGATCTGCTGTGATGTGTTATATCTGTCAATCCATTGAATTAAATGAAAAAAACCTAATATTCTGAGCAAATAAAATAACCAATTACTGGTGATTCTTGTGTCAGCTTAGGATTCTTTTATGATTTCTGTTTTCCTCTCTGCAGGCGAAAACACAAGAAGGGCCAAGAGGAGGAACAAACTAAAAAACGAACTCGCCGCACACAAAAATTCCACAGGGCAATTGTGGGAGCATCTCTGACAGACATTATGGCTAAACGAAACATGAAGCCAGAAATTAGGAAAGCACAGAGAGAACAGGCAATCAGGTAAATCTTGTAATATAACCTAAATTTTGTTTATAAATTACCAAAATTTGTTTATAGTATCAAGCTAGCACCAGTTCAATTGCAAAGTATTTTTAGAATCATTTTCTTACAGTTTTAGAGGGGTAAGTCAAAATTAACAGTGATATTCAATAGTAACAGATGTAAGTATTAACCACATAATGGATTTCCTCTTATTTTTAATTTTTAGAGGTACAGCCGGTCCCAAGAATCAAAATGAGGTAGGACACTTCATAGGTAGAACATTGTACTGAAAAGATATCTAGTTTTGAAAGTTGAATCAAACATGTTTAACAAAGTTGCAATAAACAGTTAAATAATTCCTAAGTTCTTGGTTTCTAGCTACGAGAAAGATCTATAGCTTAAAAGATGAGTGGGTTTCTTCAACACAAGATGTGAAACTCTGAAAGTGATAGTAAAAAGTTAAGGGATGTTTTCGGAAGGGCTTGCATAAAAGTTCATGGTTTCACAAAAAAGCTTAGATTTTAGATAGTGTATTTCAGCTTAATAGTTGGGAGGGAGTATGTTTAAAAGAAAGCGGAAATTTTCCTGAGCATAATGCACTAGTTTTTATGAAAATCCACGCAGTATTTTGGTGAGAATCGAAAAAAGTTAATTAATGTAAATTTCATATTAATGGATTCCAGAAGTGCAGAGTTTGGCGAGGTAAGATTAAAAAGAAAAAACTCTGATCCTTGAAACAATAGGAAAGCGACTAAAGAGCTTCCTTTGTAGTTGGATAGTATCACCACCTTATAGGAAATTAATTGAAGAATCATTTAAAATACATTCCAAACTTGTAGCTTCAATACTTAGAATTTTTTAAATTTTACACCCTGTCAAACAAGAGTAAACAAGCCGGTTTATATACCAAAGGATACGAAAAATTTAGTGGACCATTTTCAAACAAGTTTCAACGCCATAGCTTAAATATTTTGAAGAGGGGGGGGGGTGAATTAAAGGTTTACCACATTAACAATTTTTTGCGGCTAAACTATTAAAGATAGAAATTTCTTTTATTAGGATCAATTTTGACATTTAAGCTTCAAACTGCCTCTCACCAAAATTTTGGTAAGATCAGAGAAATAATTAATTCGGATAGTTTCGAATATTTCGTAATCTCTGGGAAACTTGTGCAATAATTGGCATCCTCTATTTAAGGAGTTCCAAGAGCCAGGGAGCAGGAGAGTTGTAGGGGAAGGTCACGCAAGTTGTGCTGGTGATTTGGCGCAAGAAATGGAAAAGATCAGAAAGTTGATTTAGACTGGCGGCTAGTCAGTTGGCCACGTTTGGTCTATCATATATGGTGCAGAAGTAGACACTCTCAATGTAGCTGACTTTTAATCAGTCAGTGGTATTTGAGAGTCAACAGACTTGTATCACTGTTCAAACCTGCAGTCAATTAATTTGGATATGAAGTTTCAATGGCGTAGATTTTTCATCGAGTGATGTAATTATTTTGAAGATAGTTTTGAAATTTATCTGGCAGTCTACTGTGAACATTATTTCAATCATACCTCCTCCAGTTGAGGTTGTCAGCTTGGATGGTGACTGATTTACAGTTTAACCTTACTCCACACTAACAGTCAAAGTTCAGGATCAGCTTGTATACTCTAACCCCGGTATCAAGCCTGTCACTGAAATCTCACATTTATACATTTTGTGAGTTTCATAGAAATTTGAGTATTTTTTTTGAAAATAAAGCTGTTCCTACTACACTGAATGCTCCAAAATGGCAGTTATCCTGCATTAGTTTTCTGAAGTATTAAGGACTGTATAGCAATCTTGTAAAGTCGTTTTATATATTTGTGTTATTTCATGTTTTTTATATTTTGTTTCCAGATACAATAATTACTAAAACTAGATACTATAGTTGATCTGGAAACATCCAGTGATATCACACTAAGAACTTATGAGATTTTCAAAAAAATTGTTTTATCTGTGTTTATTTTATTTTGGTAATGATTGTTTTAAATAATTCTAACAGGGCTGCAAAGGAGCAAAAGAAGGCTGTAAAGGCAGCCAAGAAGCAGACTGCACCTCCAAAGGTATTGTTTCAAATATTTAATTAAAAATATTTTATTTCTCTGTAACAAATCGACACTTTTTCATTGCTTCTACTTTACAAGTAACTTTTTTTGGGGTTGGGGGGGGGGGATGTACTGGTTTTTGCTTTAATTTTTTCCTAAAAGAAACGTGTGAACATTGATGTACTGAAAAATCATTATGGTTGATTTGCTGGATTTCTTACAAAAGTGCTCAGTGCTTTTGGATCTGGCCAAACAAGAAAGTATCAGTTATACTTAGAGCTGTAGAAGTAACAAGAATTGTGTACCCGTATGTATTCATTACTAAACCAGTCAGTACTCGTTACTATCAAATTGTTACTTTTAGTACAATCGAGCGCTGGCTTGAAGCATTATATCGAGTCGCGCCATTTACAGGGCCACTTCATTACTAATGTATCATTTCGTTACTTTTGATACAATCGATCACTATTCGAGTCGGGTTCGTATTTTGTGAAGTTTAAGTAAATTGTTCATTTTGTAAAGTAAGTTTAGGTAAAATTTGCACTGTAAAATAAAATAGTAGTTACAATATCGCATTTTAGAATAAACTCATTTCATAAATGTTTGCCATTAATAAAATTTCACTAAGGTATGATAAATAAAAAAGCAATGTCCATCTCAAAGTATCTATCCAAACTTTCTATTTACAAATTACGCTCTGTAAATTTTAATGTTAAACAAAAGCAAAACTACAAAATACTTCTTTGTTATCAAAATTACTCAAATTTACCTTGTTAAAAATATTAGTATTAAATAATACTAATTATATAAAAATAATTTATTTGCAACATGTTTGTACTTACACATTTTCTTTTGTAGTAAAACAAATTCAAATCAAAGTTCTCATATAAACGCGACGCACAATATTGAAACGTTCATTCAGATTCATGTAGTTGCTGGACAAACTGTTCCAGTTCCCAGATGATGTATTGTATTTGTTTGTTTATCGAATCAAATTGATATCCATACGACAAATGCGAGTGACGAAATGAATTTGCGAGTAAAGATTCGGTACTTCCATTCAGGAATGTATACATAGTTTACTACAACTCTAGTTATACCTGGATTCTTATTACTTGCTGAATGTTGCAGTCAGGAAAATAATTCCATGCTGCAGGAAAACTATTGTCATTGACTGTGCCAAACTATAGGAAACTTAGATTTATATTTTACTTTTGTATATAATGAGTAGATATACAGCGTCCAGCAGGGAGGTGTTACATTTTTCAAAACATTGTTATGCAGATGTTTTTGAACAAATTTCAATTTTTACTGTCTCCACAGTTTACATTTATTATACTGTTTAAGATATAATTGCACAACAATAACAGATTGCAATTCATGTGAGAAATGACATCATCCAAGGCGTGACCGGTCTTGTCCAGGCATTGTTGGAGGCGTGTGAAAAAAATTGTCCATACGCCTTTCAATCATACAGCGTGGAATTGCTCGAATTTCTCGAGTTATGACATCCAAGAGATCTTTTAGAGTCTTTGGTTTTTCAATGTAAACCCGAGCTTTCAGGTAGCCCCATAAGAAATAATCCCATGGTAAAAGATCTGCCGATCGAGGAGGCCACTTCACATTCTCTCGCAATGAAATGAGGAGCCCTGGAAAATTGTCCGTCAAAAAAGCCATGGATTGTCTTGAGGTGTGACAAGTTGCCCCATCTTGTTGAAACCAAACCCTACCTATGGCAATCTGATGTCTTCTTAATTCGGGCATTAAAAATTCTCTCAACATCGTAAGGTAACGCTGTGAGTTGACCATCACAGTCCTCCCGTTTTCTTGAAAAAAGTAGGGGCCTATTATTCCAAATCGAGCCATTCCACACCACTCAGTTAGCCTCCTAGTATGTAGGGGTCTTTGATGGACTTCTGGTGGATTATTGTCTGACCAGTACCAACAATTCTGCTTGTTTAAAGCACCTGTCAAATGAAAATGAGTCTCGTCACTGAATTTCAGATTACTGTTATTTTCCAAGGTTTCGAGTATCATTTCTGCAAACCTAAACCGCCACATATAGTCATTGTTCTTTAGTTCTTGAACCAACATGATTTTGAAAGGATGAAAGTGGAGGTCTAAGTGCAAAATTCTGCGAACTGACCTGTCTGACATGTGCAATGCGCGAGTGTGTCGTACTGCTGAAAACAAAGGGCTGGCCTTCACTGCCTCTCACACTCTTTCGATGTTTTCTGGTGTTCTAACGATCTGATCACCTCCACAAGCTGTTCCAGGTCTCACAGTTCCTCTCGTTCTGAAGTTGTTAAACCATTTCAGTATTGTTGGGCGAGATGGAACAGCACCATTGTCGACTAACATTGAAATAGGTTCAAAATCTTCGCTGTCCCTGCACTACAGAATGACTGGTTGCAACAAAGGTGTTGTAAACAAAGACGCTTTGTTCAATTGTCCACGGCTCCATGGCTACTGAAATGGCAAACAATAAGTAATATATATCAACTAATGCGCAACAATCAGTCCCCCTACCACGTATAGTATACCCATCTCAAAAACGTAACACTTCCCTGCTGGACCATGTATAAGGCTCCCTGGGATTTTGATATTTATTGTGCAGATACTGATACAGCAACTGTCAATTTTCTGAAATACCTTACAGGTGCTCATTTGTACGCCTTTCGTGACAGCACAGATTTACTGTATAGAATTTCCTGCCAAATGCTTCCCAACATCTCACGGTTTACCGAGCGTGGTGGTGTAGCAGTTAGCATTCTGGCCTCGCATTCGGGAGGACGGCAGTTTGAATCCCTGTCCAGACATCCAGATTTGGGTTTTCCATGGTTTCCCAAATCACTCTAGGCAAATGACGGAATGCTTCCTTCAAAAGGCCATTACCGAATTCCTTCCCATTCCTTGCCCCCATCCTTTCCCGTCTCTAAAGACCTCGCTGTTAAGAGACATAAAGCAGTTAAAAAAAAAATCAAAAAAAATCTGACGGTTGATACCAGTTTCCTTTAACTGTTGTATCGCACATAGATTGTTTTTTCTGTTGCTGCTTCTGTTTGGTATTTCATATGAAATTTTTGTTGCACAGTTACAACTGACTCGCGTTTAGCAAATTCTAAAACAGAACTATATCTATTCACCATTAAGTGTCATATTGCACTCAAGGCATTTTGCTAAGCTGTCTGTTATAAACTGAAACTTGGGAGATATTCTGTGTCTATAGATGTGACTGTTTTTGCTGTTTCTGTAACAGAAACTGTACAATAAATGTCTGAAATCTTGATGTGACCTCTAAATCGTCCTGTATGCTTTAATTTATACTAAATGAGATACTATCTGAAATGAGAAAATGTCTTACTGCTGGTGACTGAAGACTGACACACACATATTCTGGAGATTGTAGACCGAAATGTTTTGGGTAAAATACTGTGTACTGGATAAAATTGTGAGAGGGCCTAACTTTCTGAACAAGAATGATGGTCGAGATGGTGATTTACACTAGAAACAACAGTTGAAGGAAAGGTGTTTTAATTATAGATCACAATAATAGTACAACTACTTTGTCAGTACAGGGATCATGTCACTCTACACAGTTTTCGTTTTTTGCTGGAGGTTGTGGTTAGAAGGAAATACTGCCTTGACCAAAAGAAAAAAATTCATTAAAGCGATACGGATATTTATTTGATAACTGTTATGTTCCGTTTTGGTGGAAAATTGTTGTGTGGTGGTTCCACGATCTAGAATTAAGTTGGCAAGGTGATGGGGTTAAGCACTATAGCTAGTAGTTGCAGATAATTTCATGGATTTTTTTACATTAATTTATCTTAAAGGGGCGAAAGAAATTAATTTCTTGTTTCTATTGGCCTTATTTACTGTAGTTCACTACTGCTTAAGTCTGCAGAAATGTTTCCAGTGAGCTGAGTGCACATTGCCTGGAGATAACGGTACAGAACTGGCGCAATCCATATTTAATTTGAGTGTCATAGAGTTCATAAGCTACTTGGTTTGTTGGTGCCAGTTGAAGTCTGCTTTGGTGGAATTGTACTTTTGATATCTGGATCAGTCTTTGAAAACATTGGTTTTGAAGCATTAATTTTTTTTACCGAGCATGGTGGTGTAACGGCTAGCGTTCTGTAGTGTCCGACCGAAGGTCATTTTTTGGCCGAAGCCGAATGTTCAGCTCTTGGGATAACCTTCGGCCGAAGCCGAAGGTTCAAAAATAATTATATATCTTAGAACACTAACATGAAGTATATATGACATGCAAGAAAAGAACTTATTTTGTTTTATATGTGGTATTTTTTATATAAATTGCACCTTTAAAATAATTATAAACAAAGTTTTTAATATTTATTTATTAGAATAAAATAAAACAGTCAAATAGTACAAAACCAGGTTCTGAGCAATGCAATTTAGCAAAAATAAATGCAGTTATTTTTATTTAGCAATAATAAAAAGAAACTAAAAAATTTAACAGTAACAGCCCGAATCAAATCACAATAATTTGTCCCGTGGATTATATTAATAAGTTTTGTTTTTTAGCTTTGGTAAATCAAATACATGTTAGCTTATGTATAGTAATACCATCGTTTTTTAACAACAATAAAAAAAATTTCAACCTTCTTACCTAGCATAAATTGTTCTAGCTTTTAAAATACCATATTCTGCTGTCTAAATGAGTATCGCATATTAAATTTTCAGTTAAAACTGAATCAATACCAATATTTTTAAAGTAGCTTCTCGTATACGGATTAATTAAAAATGTACTAAATATAAATAAAACAAAAAGTACATCGATACTAATAAAATAAGATTTTTTTTATTTTTATTTTGGAACCTTTGGAAATGCCATGTGCCGTGACACCCAAAAACGTGTTTGCTTGATCAATTCATATCTTTGTGGTAAAACTGATCCATTCAGCTTTTTTCTAAAATCAATGCAACTTTACTGTTTACTTTTTCGTAGTAGCTGGCATTAAAGACTTTCTAAAATATTTCTCTCGGTTTTGTCTGTACTAGGGTAGAGTTTGAGGATCAGTAAAATTAAGTCTGCGAAGTCCTTCTCCTTCAACGACGTTGTACGAAAACATGTTTACAATGACCAGTTCCATACGTAATACATTACTCAGCAAAGAAATCGGATGATTATCGGGCCATGGTGGCGCTACTTTTTTTCTACGATACCGCGTAAAGTAGACTGTTAAACTTCTTTTGTAAAATCTTTGGGCGCATACAAGATCTCTAATTTTTTAAAAAAAAAATTAATCAAGCTTTGGTATTTAACACTGGTTTCACAATCACTTCCCACTGATTTTTATGATGTTTTCCAAATGGTTCTTTATTTTTGCTATCGTCTGTCGGCGCGCTACGTTTACGGTATTCGTAAAAGTTGGTTCATTTTCAGGGGCTGGATGTAAAACTTCGGCTTCGGCCGAACATTTGGCTGAATTTGGCCGAAGCCGAATGTGCGGCCGAAGGTGCTTTTTTTTGGCCGTAGGTGGCCGAAGCCGAACCTTCGGTCGGACCCTAGCGTTCTGGCCTCGCATTCGGGAGGACGGCGGTTCGAATCCCCGTCCGGGCATCCAGATTTGGGTTTTCCATGGTTTCCCAAATAACTCCAGGCAAATGCCGGGATGCTTCCTTCAAAAGGCCATGGCCGATTTCCTTCCCATTCCTTGCCCCCCATCCTTTCCCGTCTCTAAAGACCTCTCTGTTAAAGATAAAAAAAAAAAGCATTAGTTTCTTTTTTGGCATGTTGGCATTGATGTAAAAGGTTCCAATTGTGTATTTCATTTTATAGTCATGTCACATAGACTGTGCTGAAACATTTAAATGAAACTCTTCATACATAATTCTCTTTTTGATTTATTATTTTTCACGTCATTTGAAGCCACATATGGGGTGTTGTTGATTTTAGATTGTAAACAAAAGTTTACTATATGTGATGCAAACCTCACTGAAGATATCTTAAGAAACAGGATACAACTATTACTACTTGACTATTGATATTAACTTGAAGTTTGAGCTACAATGCTACTGGTGGCTGTTGTTGGTTTTGGAATAAAAGGGTAGAATATGTGTGTAACTTATGAATATGTGGAGTGGTGGGATTTGATGATTGTAGAAATTGAAAGAAATCTTTGACATTAGTGGTTGCCTTGTATGTGTGTACTGCTGTTGTGTTGCCTGTCGTCTAAGTTAAATGCAAATACAGCTAAATGTAAGGTGTGTTTGACAGGTAAAACTATTGTTTTTAATTTAATTCATTTTTCATTTCTTTTTGCAGGGTACAGTTTAATAATTCTTTTATACTCCATGAAATCTATTGATAAATATTTTTTTAATTACACATATCAATTTTATTCACTGCAAAGTTGCATAACACTGCTGCAGGCTATCATTTCCTACATTCTCACAATTTCTGTTTATTCCTCACAAATCCCTTTTGTTTTCCACACATGTTTTTTAATAAACATGTAAACATGTCTTCACTTTTCTATATCTATCCTTAGCAGTATATAATGCCTTATCAATTCAGTGCTCCTTAAGGTATGGTTCCAAACATTGCTACAGCGGCTGACTGCAACCTCTGGTAGCAGACAAAAACCGCATACTTGCTGTCGCTTGTGGTCGGAGGTGTATGGAACTTGACGATAGATTGGGCCTTTCACCGTACCTTAAGAGCAACGCGCGGCAAGATGTCTGTTTCTGCTGAGATTATTAAAGTTCTGTTGGAAGAGGGAGGAGACGATCATGTTTTGCTATTGCATATCACCAAGAAAATAAGAAAGCTTGCAGTGCCGCAGAACACTAGAAGGAAGTTGTTCAGTGCTGATAAAAAATATATATATTAAGTGAAGAAACCATGTTCAAGAGCTATTGTCGCATAAATAAGTGTTTTGTGACTAAATTAAACCACAATGTATATCACGTATTTTGTAACACAGATTCAGGGGTTTAAGACAAGTTGATGCCAGTATTGATGTTGCCTCCTACTCAGATATTTCAAACCTGATTAACAGAAAATTTTGCGTAAATGGAATATACCTAATTGCATTGGTGATATAGATAGCAAAAAAAGAGATTTAATATCCCTCCATCAAAATGTTTTCCAGACAACTGTGGTGTTACCATATTTTATGAATAGAGACAAAATGATTACTTTTAATTTTAGTTATTATATGATTAAAGTGACAGAAAATGCTGTGGGACTAATATGCAAAGTGTTTTTTAGTCTTTAGTTCTCCTATTACTGCAGTGCCAGATGTGGCTAGATGACCTGATAGTATCAGTGTGTTGTTTACACAATTTACTACGTGGCAGTTATCTTGAAGAAAAAAAGGACTCCATTTTATGCTTACAGTAATAATGATACTAGCAGCTACAATATCATCTTAAGTTTTTATAATTTTGGAAGATTTTTAAATAATCGAGGATTATCAGATTAAAGAAAAACTTAGATTTATTCTGCAGTGAATATGGCTTAGTGGCATTGTAAGAGGAAGTCATTAATAATGGATCCCAACCACTGACTTATATCAATTAATAAATTAAACGTAAGCTCTTGACAGACAAACGTTGTGATTTACATTTTACTAACATCTTTTTGCTTGTTCGTTTTGCTCTATGAGTAAGAACAATATACATTTAAATATATTTTTAAACAAAAGAATAAACTTAAAATACTTTTTCATTTAGCTCCCATGCTATAGCGTTCCAAACCTTCTCTTTAATTAAAACATTGCAGTGTGCTGCTTGACCTGCGTCATAAATCACTGGATATTTAGCAGCAGAATTTTAAGTTTCCTTCTTCATTATCAGAAAAACTCAATGTCGCCTAATAAACATGTTTCTTTGGTATTTGGTTGGCAGCACTAATGGTTCATGCACAGTAGCGCAGTCTGCTGTGCCAGCAGGGTTCAAATGCCGGCGACAGTGGCGCCATGTTCCAAATGCCTTCCCTTGAAAACTATAGAAACCAGTGGTGACATCTGCATTCGGCCTTGGTCTACCCTCAAGAGGTCTGCAGCTGTGTACGAACCATAACTTTATACTTCCATGCTAGTCCTACTTTTATTCCTATACTCAGTGTCCACATACAGAGTGTAATTGGCCGCTCTGACCTCACTTGAGTGGACGCAGATTCAAATTCCTGTCAGGCCATCTAGATTTTGTTTTCTCATGGTTTCCCGAAATGCAAATGGTTCCTTAAAAAATGCCATGGCCAAATCACTTAACGATTCTTTTCCCCAGTCCTTTCATATAACTAATGACCTCAATGTTAATGAGATATGAAAGTGTCCACCTCTTCAGGTTTCCATAAATGTATTAACTGTTCATGAAAACTGGTCAGCACTGTACGACTTGCATCTGGTTAATCACTTTCTTACTATTCATATTTATTGCTTTTACATGATATAATTGTATATATGAGCACGCATCCTCCCACTAAAACATATTCCAGTCCTACTATAGGAGAAACCTTCCCCATCATTTGACATGCCACATGTTCCACAACACATATCATATAACAGATAACCTGCCACCACTGAAGTAGTTCCTATATAGACCTCACTACACATCAATTCTTGGGAAGAATGAATTGCCACAAACAGCTCTCACCTGCAACTTATACCTTCCAATACCATAACATGTCAATTACCACAATTTTAACAATCTCAATGACTGCTTCCCAGTGAAAACAGAATTTTCCCCAAAACCACGGCCGTTTCAAAACTACGGAGATGGAAACTTGCATATCAAAATATCCTGTATAGTAGACACCCATCTGCCTCAACCACCAATAAAATTCTACCTTTTGACCCATCAGTCATTATTATTACCATAGTTATCATTTAATCAGTCATAAATTTCTTCCAAATTTATTTATTATTCACTAAACACTCTTCACCCTTTTGTTATGTGTATTAATTTTATTACCACCGGTGATATATAAATTTATATACATAATCTTACTGTTTCCCAAAATATTGACAGTTCACTTCCTCTCTCATCCTGTCTTCTGCTGCTCAGCCAGTCATATGGTAAACTTTTGTGTGTGCACACCTCCCTAACCATTTGACTCGGTCCCTCGCACGTGATTAAAACCCAAAATCTTGTATATATTTTTGTTCGTCTCATACGCTTTTCACTCATTATAGCCTTCAACTTAGGTGAATGTTGAGTCATTTTCCCTATCCTTTGTTATTTATATTGCTTAAAAGCTTTTTCCTTAATATAATTACTAACCGTATTATCTGCTTTAGAAAACATGCGTTCTGAAGGTACAGATGTGGCTGGGACTGATAAGATTGTAGTTCAGTACATCCTTCAGAGCATTGTCCATGAGTGACGAAAACTTGAGTGGATCACTGTTGGTGGTGAAGAAAATATCCCCAAATACTGCCGGAGCGAAATAGATGTGTCCCGCCATAAAATTCGACAAACCGCTGCTCTTCCAGGAAGTTCCTGCTCTTACCTTTTGTTATGGAGAATCCATTACTGAGTTCACCCTCTTAGCATATTTTTTTGATATGCGAGTTATGATAATGTCTATTTAATCAAATTAAAATTTGCAACTCGCGAAATACATAAAAATGAATACGTCCAGTGGTATGTGGCCTATTTGTTGTTGAAGGTGCTGGATTCCGCCAATTTGTTAAAGTTTGAAGGTCTACCAGATATATGTGCCATGTCACAAAACACGGTATAAAATAGTTTTGCGACAGGCCAACTTATATCTGGGGTTCAAATCTTTGAAAAATTAGCAGAATCTGGCATCTTCAACACCACTTAAAGACCATGTATCAATGGAAAAATGCACTTAGGTGGTCCAACAAATTTTAGGTTCTCCCCACAGTTGAGCAATCAGTGGCAAATTCTATACCTACCAGATTTGCTGTTTTGGCACAGTTTCAAAAAATGTCCACGCATTGGATGCTCGCTTAAGTGGGATTTTTTTCAGAGATTCCAAGAAACCAAAGAAGTATAGTTGGAAAACAAAAATATGAATTTACTTAATTAATGCTCCAATTTATTTGAATTACGTAAATAACACTCTGAAATACAATCAGACCAGGCCAACAAGCTGCACGAGTATTTATTTGGAGCAAGCTTGTGGAAATCAGAATAGGGTAGAATACAACCGTCCTTCGAACCTCCAGTTTACCTCACCATCCCACACAGTCTAAGATAGTTGTACCAGAGATCTCCGATAGTGGGCCACCTCCGATTCCTCCCTCGGTTGTACCCACTTTGTTTTCTAGATCTACTCTGATATGGAGGATGAATTAAAATTATTGTCAGCTACTGGCTGGTCTGGATTGTGGTTGTATATTATTTGCCTGTCATCATTAATTTTTATTGACACTTGATTGGAGGTATGACACAGGGTTGTAGTTGCAGGTTAACTTGTATATTACTTGGGAGATTTGCCAGGTGGCATGTCCTATGGCGGAATAGCTTTCCTCAGTGACTGAATTGTTGGAATGGTAGAAGCATGGTGCAATTTACACATGTGAATTTGTACATGGGAAGGAACAGTGGGATTGTATAGTGGGAACAGGATAACTATTTGTGGACTAGGAGTTGGCAGAGTTGGGGGTGGGGGTGATGAAGCATGTTCTGGAATGGGCAGAAAGGATTTTGGGAAGGCTGGATCTCTCTTCAGGGCAAGAGTGAAGGAAAATGCAGCCTTGTCATAGGATTCGTGGATTTGAGGCCTGGTAAGAATTGAGTGACTAGGACTGGACTATGGTTTGTTTTTGAGGGACTAGAATTTTTGATGGATTGTGCTGGTTGTGATGTGGCGAGATAGTTTGTGAACTCAATCTGGTCAACAATAGGCTGTTTGACTGTATTGAAAATATATTACAAATTGTTGTAATGTGTATAAATTGCTGCTCAAGGAAGTCATTTTTTATGATTTGGGAGAAAGTGGATTATTTTATATAAAACATAGAATTAAGCATTTGTTTGTTACCTTTGTTCACATGACAGAAAACTCTTATTGGTGTTTGCTTTAGTGATGTCACATGCCAGTAAACACTATCAGTGAGCGGTGTTTTCAATGTTTTTAGTTATTTTTATTTGTTGCTGGCTATTTCTTGATATTAATGAGCTTTTGTTTTGAAGACAAAATAGAGAGCAATTTTGTAGAAGCTGGAAAAATACCAAAAATGGACACCTTATTTGTCAGGCTTACATTAAAAACAACCCATGGCTTAAATTCTGCAGATCTTAGACACTTAACTTCTTCAATTTAATAAACGCTTACATTCAAATTCAAAGTTAGTGATTAACAGAAAACATTCATAAGAATGACGAAAACTATAAATTATGCAACTAAGGAAAATGGAAGCGGCTTTTAGGCGATATAAATAAGAAAAGAAAGGGAAATTAACCCACCACATACCAAAGTGGACAGATGCGATGAGAGGGAACATTTATGCTGACATGTGTACACACGTTCCGAGCCTAATGGCACGTTTTTCTACTTGTGAACAAGGCAGATGCCGAAATATTGTGTAGTTGTTTGTCAGCATAAGTGTTCCCTCTCATCGCATCCGAAAACTATAAATTAGTGGTTTTAGGGTAAATTGACAAGAAAAATATAAGCTATGGCACAACAGTTAAATGATTGGATTTTGTCAGCCATTTTTCTTAATAGTGGGTAAAAGTTATAAATAAATGACAAAAAAATTTTTCCAATGCACCTGAATTTGTTTATTTAGAACACATTTCTCTTCATCCTCACAAAAAGACACTGACTTTTTACTTGCCTAGGATTTACTTGTACAGTAGCCACTATATCATAAATGTCTGTTATAGAGTGCGGTTGGATTTGTAAAGGTCATGGCTTCGGTACTTGGTTGAAAAATTTGTGTGTGCATTTTCTATTATTTTTGTTTGCGGTATCATTTTCACAAAAAAATTGCCTAAATATTAATTTGTTTTAGTTCAAACAAATCACATTTTTGCAAACTTCTGAAACATAAATTACTGCCTACAAGGAAACTTTTATGAAAAGACATCTTTCAATAACCACCAACAGTTTTCATTTTTGAAGCGGAAAAGCCTATTAGTGTGCCAGTAATTTTCACTCTCCAACAAACTGTTTTTCAGTGTGCGTACATCCAGTTCCATTTGTGAAGGCTTCAAAGAAAAACAAATTAATATTCTGGTGTATTGTTTTCGGGGGGGGGGGGGTGAATATGTGATGCTACCAAAAGCAAATAGTACCTAAGTAAAAACACACAGAAACAAATAAAACATATCTCAAAGTGGGAATCGAACCTAAGGGCCCTAACCTCGCTGATATTCACCTTAAACCACGAGGCTATTAGTATTAGGATGAATTGTAAGAGGTATACTGTGCATCTGTTCTTGGATGTCGATTTCCACATGAAGATTTCTTTGCTTATTAGAAGCATCTTCACTTGTTTGTTGTTTTTTGTTTTCCCTTCTGTAGATTTTAACTCACTGAAATTAGTGTGGGAATGGTCTTCACAGAAAGTGATACATGAATTAGTCGTAATATCATTTGGGTTTCTATGAACAAGTTGCAGTGACTTTTTTGGTATTTCCGCTTTTATGGGATCACTTCCAGTTTTGGGGAGTTTTTATTGCTGCTTTGTGCATTGGTGTACTCAGTATTTGTAAACCATATTTTCAACCATTAGCTTTTTAAACAAGATCGGAGAGACAAACGAGGCATTACTTATATAGAGAGAGTGCCTACTGATACGTGATATCACGGGCAATGTTGGCCCACAATAGTTTGCAAAGTAGTGTTTTGGTGGGCTTTTAAACACTTTAAATTTTAACGTTGAATTTTACGTAGAACTAAATACCGGGTGAATAACGTGTATCAATAATTTCCCAAAAAAATTATCAAATAGTCTATTGTGGGATATCAGAGCTTGATAGAGGTTGGAATACTATTTGAGTTTCTGGTCAGAGCTTGTGCTAGTGCCATCTCTCCCTTACACCAAGGCTGTAAGGGAGAGATGGAGCATTTGATGTAATACATGTAACTATTAAAATGGACGTATTGCTGCAGGTTAGTAGGTTTGATGTTCATGGACGAGTTAGGCATAGGCAGTAAATGTGGTTGTAACATATAGTTTGTCGTCCAATCCAGTGAATGGATTTCCAGAAGTACCATTGATCTAGGTTTTCAATTTGTGCAAATTTTGCAGTAAGAATTGAAATTGGGTCACGTTTATTAACATTTCTCACTTACGAGTCTCGGACAGCAGTTTTGATGCTGCTAAGTAATTATCAGGTGGCAGAGTGAAGATCCGCTACTAAACTGTCTTGATGAATGGAGAAATTGAAATGTAGTTTAAGTATATAAATAATGCAGGAAAAATTCAATTGTTCAGAATCTGAAGTAATGAAAGATTTTTTTATTAATTTATTTCAGGCAAAACCTGTTCCAAAGCAGAAGGCGTCAAAAATTCAGCAGAAGAGTGCACCACGTGTTGGTGGCAAGCGCTGAGTATGGTGCTGTTAAGACTTGTAAATGTGTGCAACTTAAAATTAATTAAAAAAATTGTGAACCAATAAAATATCTGTTTTTTCCCATTTTTAATTTGCTTTTTCATGTGTGTCTTATTGTTCATTCTGTTTCAGTTTTTCTTGCTGAATTGAGACATACATTATTGAAGTCTTCATTTATTAAATACTTAATGATCTTCTAAGTAAAAATATACAACATATAAACAGGCCCCAAAAGCAGGGATTAGTTGAATGACACTGCATTTGCGTTTTACAACTATTCAAATGAGGTAAAATGGATTTCTTAGAAGGGTGTAAGGTATGGTGATAGTGATAGTAATTGATCATTGTCGTGATAGATTCCCTAATTAAGTATTATAAAAAAGCCCTTTGATTGTGCCAGGATTTTGGTTTTCTCCTGCTGAATCTGATATCACCTTAGTTTATTTTCATATAAATTAAAAATGATTTTGTGTCGGTGCAGAGAAAATTTTAAGTGGTTCATTTACTTTCTTCTGCTATACTCTCACACCTGCCCTGATTTTTTGAGTCGAAATAAAAGACAGTTCAAGACAAGCATGTGCTAAGAATCAAATGTACAGTATACGTGTATGTTCTTTTGGCTACTCCAAAGAGCCAGTGTAGAGCTGCAAATTTGTTTAAACATTAGTTTATTCCTTCACTTTGTCCCAAAACAAGAACTATTTCTTTGTTGAACACCCAGATATTTCTTGTTAAAAACAATCCTCTAATGTCTTTTAGTGTTACCCACCTTGATGGAAAAATGAAGGTCTTATCAGCTTGTTACCTGTGGTGTTAACTGCTGCGGCACTTTCGTCATACTACAGCATAATGCTTATTTGTGTTAAATGATACTTTCTTGCTGCTTCCTACATTGATGTTGTCTTTCAGAATTCCTTATAGTTATGTTGTGAAAAAACTTTTACATGGATGTAGTAACTATTGCCAAAGATTCTTAAATTTTGTTGATGTTGTGATATGTGAGTATTAGCTTTGCAACATTGCTGCTCAGTCTGATTTTTATTAAAACAAGTCATTACCCATTGTTTCAAACATGTGGACTTCGAATTTCATTGCTAGAATTGAATGTAGAAAGTTGTAAGTTACGTGGGAGGTGTTCCAAAAACCAGATCAACCTGCATAATATGCCATCACCATACTATTTTATCATCGAACCTGACAAACTAATTTTCAGAATGTTTAAAAATAGGGGGGAGGGGGGGAAACTATGAAAGGGGGGTGTATAAGTGAGGGCACCTTTGAAATACTCTATCTACCCTTGTATCTAAGTGAGCTCTTTTTAATGAGAATAATTTGATTTTGAGTATAACTTAATATAATTATTTATTTAGAATTTTATTTATGGGTTCCATTCCAAAATAGGAAAAGTTAAGAATTTTGCCTAATAGTTAAATAAGTTAATTAGAACAAATACATTTTATTGTAGCAATAAGAAATAAAAAACAATTTAATCTTGAATAAATTCACATAAATCATTAGCAGTCATTATTAAGTATCAGAGTTCTGTTCCAGAAGGGCGGTCATTAGATACTCATTAAAACAAACTGTTACTTAGCTAGCTCACCTGATGAATGGAGTGTTAATTGCTGAGACGAAATGTTTCAATTTTCATTACTCACAGGGTCGCATTGGGCCTAATCACTTTGGCAGCGAAATTTACTTATATGCAGAAAAGTACGAGGGTTGTTTTTTAAGTAAGGGCCGTTTTTATTTTTTTTAAAGATACAAATACTTTTGTAAAAAAACTTTTTATTTTCTGATTCTACACACTTTTACCTATTTTTCTACATAGTTGCCTTGTTTATTTAAGCACTTGTCATACCGTACAACTAAGTTTTTAATTCCCTCTTCAAAGAATTCGGCCGCCTGCTCCGACAGCCAAGAAGTTCACGGCTGCTTTCACTTCATCGTCGTCATTGAAGCGCTGCCCGCCAAGATGGTGTTTCAGGTACCGGAAAAGGTGAAAATCGCTAGGAGCAAGGTCGGGGCTGTATGGTGGATGGTCCAAAGCTTCCCAGCCAAAAGAATCAAATCAAATCCAGAGTCTTTGAGAGGTGTGAGGCCTAGCATTATCGTGCAGGAGCAAAACTCCTTTTGTCAGCATGCCAGCGCCTTTTGTTTTGAATTGCTCTGCGGAGCTTCTTTAGAGTTGCACAGTACGCATCTGAGTTGATTGTCGTTCCTCGTGGCATAAAGTCCACTAGCAAAACACCGCGCCGGTCCCAGAACACACGTTGCCATAATCTTGCGCTTTGACAGCGTCTGTTGGCTTTGACCTTGACGGGTGAGGTTGTGTGTCGCCATTTCATCGATTTTCGCTTGCTTTCGGGAGTGATATGGGATACCCATGTTTCATCTCCAGTGACAATTTGACTCAACATGTCATCCCCCTTCTTCCTCGTAACGAATCAAAAAGTCCAATGAAGTGGCAAATCTCTTCCCTTTGTGGTCCTCTGTGAGTAGTGTGAGTACCCACCGAGAACACAGTTTCTTCTTAAACTTTAGGTTTTCAGACACAATTTTGTACAGAACCGATCTTGAAACTAGTGGAAATTCCAAAGAAAGAGTGGAAATTGTGAATCTTCTGTCCTCACGAATCTTTGTTTCGACTGCAGCCACCAAATCATCAGTGATCACAGAGGGCCGGCCTGAGCGTTCTTCGTCATGGACGTTTTGACGGCCATTTTTAAACTCTCTAACCCATTGACGCACTTTACCTTCACTCATTGCATTCAAGCCATAAACTTCTGTTAACTGACGATGAATTTCTGCAGCTGATAGGCTTCTCGCGGTCAAAAAACGTATCACTGACTGTATCTCACACGCGGCGGGCGATTCAATAATCGTAAACATTATAAAGTAGCACAGCGATGCGTACACATCAGCTACAGAGCTGCAACTGGCATCAGTGTGAACTGGGAAGGATGCCGGCAAGTGGCGCGGTGGATTGTTGTGGCGTCCGCGCGAACGGCCCTTACTTCAAAAACAACCCACGTATTTTATCATAGTTTGCTGCACAGCTGTAAGCAGTATGAACTACAATCACTGATGCAAACTGAATCTTTGTATTGGTAACACCCCATAGGAAAACTTGAGGACAACAACAGCCGTCGGCTTTTACATGTCGTACCAGTATGTCCACTCTCCTTGTCTTTATCCTGTCGCCTTTCTCTGGCCCACATGCAACAGATCAACTAGCCATTGTGTTCCTCAAACCACTCCATCACACTCCTGGCCTTGTGACATGGTGCATTATCTTGTTGAAAAATGCCACTGCTTTTGGGAAGCAGTCATTACGAAGGGGTGCACCTGATCTGCAACCAGTGTACGATACTTATTGGCCGTCTTGGTGTCTTGCAAGAGCTCCACTGAACCCATGGATGCCCACGTGAATGTCCCCCAGAGCATAATTGAGCCACCGCCAGCTTGTCTCCATCCCGCAGTACAGATGTGAAGAAGCTGATCCCCTGAAAATGACAGATTCACACCCTCCCATCAGCGTCATGAAAAAGGTATCAGTATTCATCAGATCATGCAACACTCTGTCACTGTGCCAATGTCCAGTGACAGTGGTCACATGCCCATTTCAGTTGAGTTGCCAATGTGGTTGTTAACATTCGCAAATGCATGGGACATTGGCTGCGGAAGCCCTTCGTTTGGAGTGTTCAGTCTTGGTCAAACTGATAGATTGCATGCCTTCCCCATTCTAAACACGGATTGCATGATCACTGATATTACAGCACCATGTGCGTGTCCTTGTCAGGTGACACTGCTATCGCCCGGATGGATTTATATTGATGGTAGATAGTCATAATGTTCTGGCTGACCAGTGTATACAAATGTATAACCATTATGTGCCAACCAGGTGTAGGTCTCCTTTCTAGTAAATGGCATCGAATATCATTGACCATTAGTTACATAATACAGACTAAAACATATTTTATTCATTATCATTATCAACCAGTTCAATCATTTTCTGATGTGACCTCTTAACCCTTTCCTACCGGCTATTGGAAATAAATGGAAATTTTAATTATATGTTTGTATAAAGGTACTTGAAATTAAATGCACATATTTTTTCAATTTGTTTTTTTTTTTTTAATTCTAAGTGCTAATTACTAAGCCGGTACTTGTAAGTACCATCAGGGACTTTGTGTATCACAGGATGTACAGAAACAGCAACTGAAATCAATTATTTTCATATTGGTATGAAATGTTCGCCTCATGATATTCAACAAACCAATTCTTTTTGCTCATTCAGACACAAAAAGACATTGCAGTGGAACATTTTGAATGATGTTTTGACTGTATCTTCTTCATACTACATACTTCACATCTTCATCTGATTTTTACTAATTAGGAACAGTGTATACCTCTGTTTCCCAATATTACATCTCTCATTGTGGAATAGTATGACTTGTGTTGTTTGAATGGATGAGGGCTTGGTGAAATGACCAGCCGGAGAGGCCCTCTAGCCCAAGACCCACCCAGGTCGCCAATCAAGCCTGAAATAGGACCCATCTGTTGAAATTGCCATGAACTCCAACCATTGTAGTTAATTGTTATACCACTGTGTGTAACAGTAGTTTCCTTGCTTCCGTGAAAATTTGATACTAAATGTATGACCTTTTTATCCTACCATTTCCAGTAGCCAATGTCTAGGTTTGAAAATCTGTGGTCTCAACCTTCTCTTTTTAGTTTGCTGTCAGCAAATAAGTTGTCAGAAAGGCTTTGTAGTTGGGCCTGATTGTCACACAACCAAAACTTCTTTCAGTTTTTATAATAATGAAACGGACGAAAAATAATTATCATCCTCATTGCTCCATTTTTGTTCAGTCAATTCTAAGACCGTTCTTTGACCTAATGAGTAATCCAAGAACTTTGCAGTCATTTCTTCAGTTTTGCCTTGATAAATTATAAACTTCTAAGAGAAGAGCTTCAATAAGGGCTTATTTATTGAAAATATTTAAAACAATAACACCAATTGTATACTTGCTAAATCTATTGACCAATAATTTGTATAAAACTACCCAGAAGTCCCTGACGGTACTTATAAGTCCTCATTGGTTTTTCTCGATTATTTAGTAAAGAAACTAGAAAAGCATATTTTATAGGTAAAATATATATGGTTAATGTTCAAACTAAAAAAGTAACAGAAATCGACACTAACCAAGTAAATTACCAATTTATCATCTAAAATTGCGTTGTAATATAGCACTTGTTACTCTGGTCAATATGCTGTCAAGCCCCAACTTAATTTCTCGGCAATTTAGTGCAGAATTTATAAATAAATGTTGTCATTGTCTGACCTTATCATACAACAGTAGATCAACAGACTTAACAATGCTGTGGACACCGGTATTTTCAAATTACATGGTTATAAACATAATGGTACTTATAAGTACCGTCAGGGAGGAAAGGGTTAAAATCATTATTTATTCAGTTATAACTTGAGCAGTCATTTCCAAGTCGCACAATCTTGGGTGATCCTCTGCCAGTTAACTCTGACAACCCTGCGTATGTCCTTGTCCCATCAGTCTGGTGGTCTTCCTCTGTCTGGGGTGATCTCTTGGGTTCCATTCTAACACTGTTTTTGTCCACCTCTGGTCTTTTCTCCGTGCAGTATGGCCGGCCCATTACCACTTCAGGGATGCTGTCTTCTTTAAGATGTCTGAACTTTGTAACTGGCCTATTGTCTGTTGCTCTTTTCTTGTTTCTTCTAGTTAAGCCTAGCATTAACCTCTCCATTGCTCTTTGGTTAGTCCTTAGTTTACTTTTTCTAAATTTACTTAGAGTCCAGGTCTCTCGGCCGTATGTCAGCATAGGAAGAATGCACTGGTCATAGACTATTTGCTTTAGATTTGTGGGCATTTTAGATTTCGGGATAATAGAATGCCTCCCAAATGCTTGCAATCCCAGCTTGATGCGACGGAAAATTTCGGGTCTTACATCACCTCATATTTACAAGCTGGCGAAGGTAAATGTACTCATTGACATTTTCTAAAGATTCATTATCTAGTTGTACACTACCCTTTGTGGCCCATTTTTTTAGATATAAGTTTTGTTTTTTATAGATTCATTCTTAGGCCAACTGCTTTACACTCAGAGGCGAGGTCAGTAACTAAGGTTTGGAGTTCATCAAGGTCATTAGCAACAAGTGCAATGTCATCAGCAAATCTCAAGTTGTTAAGTCTTCTGCCATTGATTCTAATTCCCTTTTCCGTCCATTTTAGCTTTGACGTTGCCATCTTCAAGACAGGTGAAAATAATTTTGGAGAGTTGGGATCACCTTGCTTAACACCTCTTTCGATGCGGAACTCGGTGGTCGGTTCACTAACATTAACAAATGCTGAGGAGTCGAGATAGATGTTATGGAGCACTCTAACATAAGCTGCATCCACGCCATGTTCAGTTAAGGTTTGCAGGACAGCCTTGTGACTTATTGCATCAAATGCCTTTTCAAAATCTACAAAGGCTAGACAAAGAGGCATCTGGTATTCGTTTGTGCGACTAGTTCTCGCAGGGCAAGAATGTGGTCGATTGTCGTAAAGCTGTTGTGGAATCCTGCTTGCTCAATTGGTTGGGCAGAATCAAGGCTGGAGCTGATTCGGTTCAACAAGATCTTTGTAAAAACTTTGTTCAGAACAGCCAACAAGCATATAGGTCTCTAGTTTTTGATGTTATGAATACTTCCCTTTTTGTGTAGCAGAATTATTTTAACTTTATACCATGAAGAAGGGATGGATGTATTGTGTAGGCATCAAGAGAAGACTTTAGCTAAGTGCTTGATAGTTTGTTCACCAACTAGCTTCAAAATATCAAAGGAGAGACCGTCGTCACCATCGGCCATTCCTTTTTTCATGTTATCTATAGCATAACTGACTTCAGATGGAAGTATATCTGGCACTGGATACGTTGGAGGGGCAGAGAATATCGGAGTTTCCTGTAAGCTGTTATATAGGTTGCTATAAAAGTCTGATGAATTCCAAAATTTCATCTTTGTCAGTAATTCTGCCATCGTCTCCATCCATTGCTATTATCTGCTTCTTACCGAGTACAGTCAAACCTGGCTGAGTGAGAACTGGATAAGCGAGAAAACTCTGCAAGTGAGAATAATTGTCCGGTCCCATCATTTTAACCTCTATAAGAGAAAGTCGGTTTCTCCTTGAGGACCTCTATAAATGATACTTTACCTCTATAAGCTACAGTCGAGCGTATTTAACAATTGCTATTTATGACCCATTCTTAAATTTCGTGGAACTAACTTAGATTGTTGTATCGTATTCTGTTCGAATCGCCAATTGTTACATCAGTTGATAAGTATCAATTGCGAAAGAAGATTTAACAAGTACTGAAAATGCCAAAATGAAAAATCAGTGTTTTGTCATTAAGTGATAAACTTAAAATAGTGAATGCGTTCGACAGCAAGAAATCTCGAAATGAAATACAGAGTGAATTTGGTTTACCAGAGTCCACTTTTTATAAAATCAAAAGATTCTATAAAGTGTCAGTACTCTGAGGCACACGGAAATATTAAGAGGAGTCTGACCTGAATTTCCCAACATTGAAAAGTGCCTTTTAGAATGGATAAAATAAACCCTCGATAAGAATATTTGCATGGATGGACCTTTGTTGAAAGAAAAATATAAATATTTTGCTACAGAACTGGGAATTCAGAACTTGACAGCTAGTAATGGCTGGATAGAGGGTTTGAAAAAGCGTCATGATATAGTTTTCAAGAAAGCAGCCGGGGAAAGTAAATCTGTGGTCCAAGGCATGTGTAACCATTGAAATGAAGATATGCCAAGTCTTTTAGAAGGGTATGATACAAACAATATTTACCACACAAATGAAACTGCTTTGTTCTTAAAGTGCCTTCCGGATAAAACATTTACATTTAAAAGCGAAAATGCCATGGAAGATAAAGCAAAGAACGCATTACTATTCTTCAATGTGTAAACATGACTGGTGCGGACAAACTCCCCCTTTTCATCATCTGGAAACCAAAGCAACCTAGATGTGTCAATTCTCTACCTGTTCATTATGCCAGTAATACAAATGCTTGGATGATAATGATATTTAGAAA
This sequence comes from Vandiemenella viatica, assembly GCA_031002005.1. Lineage (NCBI taxonomy): Eukaryota > Metazoa > Arthropoda > Insecta > Orthoptera > Morabidae > Vandiemenella > Vandiemenella viatica. Next base: position 325,514,565 of record JARYHS010013630.1, on the reverse strand, counting down.
TTGGTTGAAAAAAGTTGACAAAGAAATAAAAATAAAACGAAACAAAATTGTGCTTTTTATTGACACATGGCTTACCAACACGCAAATGTGAATCATGTTCATGCCTCCCAATACCACCAGTAAACTTCAACCATTAGATCAAGGTATAATACACACATTCAAATGCTTTTATAGCAGAGAAGTCATTAAACATGCTCTTATGTGCCTGGAAAAAAAAACAATAGCCAAGAGTAAAATTCGCAAGGAGAGCATGGACCGCAGTAAGTGTCATTACTGTCTAAAACGGCTTCAAGAAAACTGTTTTGGATCACTACAGATTAAAAAGACATTGCCGGAGGAAAGTGAGGTTGAAGTTGGACCTACCAATGAGGAATTGACCCAGCTTGTGTTTTACAAAACCAGTATGTTAACGCCAACCTTCGAGGACATTGTATAGATTGACGACGATATCGTTAACGGTTGTGTGTGCACTTGATTGGACGGAAATGACAGTACAGATGATGCTGAGCAATCGCAGATATTGGATACAGACGTAGATAACATTCCAAAAATGCAAGAACCTTTGAATACAATGGACATGCTCCACCATTTTTTTTAATACTCTGCGGTTGTTAAGAAAACAATATTTGATAGGATTTATGAACTGGAAAAACGTGTGCAAAATGCAGAAACAGAAACGCAGAAGAAATTTTAGTATTTCTTTAAGTAAATATTGATATAAGATTTTTTGTATGCATATGTGTCAAATTCCAATAAATAATACCTATACAATACATACATTTTTATCACTATATATTTGCTGTATTTTTTTAACCCTCTATAAGACAGAAAAGCCACTCCTGTCCTGTATAAGTGAAAAACCTCCATAAGTGAAAAGGAGATTGCGGTCCCTTTAACTCTCGCTTATCCAGGTTCGACTGTACAAGCTTTCGCTTCTCTGCCTTTAAGCCTTTCTTTTCTAGACAATCCCTTACAATGTTTTCATTGTACAACTTTATATCAGACTTCATGTTTTTCCTCAAAGTTTTACCACGATTAGAATACTCTTTATCACAGTGATGTCAAAGATACGACCCGCCTTATCAATATGGCCCGCAAACGCAATGTGACACAGAAAGAAGAATCATGTTTTTTAGGCTTCACTCGATTCCTAATAATTCAGTATTTTTTTTAACTTGAATTTGGCCCGCCTACATATTCTAAATTTAAAATTGTGTTTGACACCTATGCTTTATCATGTCATCAGACTGAATCTTCCATTTCCCTCTTACTAGTCGGTGGTCACTGCTAGTGTTAAACTTGTTCAGAACTGAGACATCTTTAACAATGTGAGGAGTATTTGAAAGCACAAAATCTATCTATTTTTAATGGTGAAGTTTGGGCTTCTCCATGTCCACATTTTGGAAGGATGTTTTTTGAAAAATATGTTCATGATAGGCATTTTTGAAAATTCTGAAAATTGTACTTATCTGTCATTTCTTTCATCAATCCCATAATTACCCACCACTCAGTCGCCCTGTTTCCATGGGCCGACCTTGGCGTTAAAGTCACCAATAACCAATTTGAAGTGACACTCTCTACCTTTCTCATAAGTTTCCTTTAGTTTATCATAAAAGTCCTCAATCTCTTCATCTGAGTGGCATGAAGTGGGAGCATAAACCTGCTCTATCTGTACTTTACACTTTTTTTTGAAACATTTAGAACCAGTCGAGCTATTCTGCTGGATGTTGCTTCAAACACCGATATCTTATCAGTGATGTTCTTGTTTATTAAGAAGCCAACTCCATCCAGTTTACCTTCAGGTTCACCAAAGTAGTAAAACAGATTGGCAGAATTCAAAAGATAACAGTCTTCACATTTATGGCGTACTTCACTCAGACTGACAACGCTCCAATTGATCTTGCTAAGTTCTTCTTCAATTTCTTCAAGCCTTTCATTACCTAGAAGTGAACGGCAGTCGTAGGTACAGACATGCAATGTTTGAGTTCTACTGCTGGTAATACTACTTTTTTGGGACATCAAAGCTTCTCCCACCCGGAGATCAGAATGTGGGGCTATTTTAACTCCGGAAAATTTAACCTTAATGTCACTCATCATGAACTCTTAAGGGTGAAGCTTAATCACCACATCTACTTCAATGACTGATTGGCGATCCTCTCGCACTGATTTGCTCGCCGACCCGACTTCCCGCTGGGGTTGGATACCCGAACCTTCCATTGGGTTGCTCGGCTTAACGGGCACCTCTAGTAGGTTATGTGCTTGGAGTTGAAGTGAGAGAGGCTAGAGGACTCAAACTTACCGAGTCCTTATGTTATACAACAACATAACTCAAATTAGAACACATATATACAATGACTACAGCTATAATCAGTTACCTCCACCTCATTCATTATGACATAAATAATTTATCTTATAAAACATCCCGAGTTAGTGCTTTGTTATCTTTATGAACAATGAACATGTACATTTGGTTCCTGGTGTTTGGCATAAAGTTGTTCACCAACATGTGAACCTTTAGTTCCATAAAGAGAACAACAAAAAAAAACCTTGTGTGGAAACATAATGCCCTACAACTGGCAGAAAAAGCATATAATTGACCTTTGGAAGTAATCTCGTAGCTAATAGACCCTTCATTACTAAAACTTAAAAAAACATTTCTAAATCATACAGGTAGATCCTCAAAACACATATATTTGCTTTGAATATTAGCAGATGTTACTTCTATTATGTATTCCCTTTTTTTTTTTTTTTTAGAGCTGTTCCATTTGACAGTGAGTAATTTTCGTAAAAGATTATGGAGTAATAATTTAGAAGACAGTTAAATCCGGTAACCTAGAAAGTGTGGAAAGACTCCTTAATGTTGCACTTTACAACTGGCACAGAGCAACACATTTATTTTATGGTTACCAGACATCCCCTTTTGCCGGGGACAGTCCCCAGACAGATTTCATCCTCCCAATGTCCCCGGATTTTTACTGTTGTCCTCAGAATTTTGTTTATAATCAAGTGATAGTTCTTTAAATGCCCTGATTTGCTAATGCATTCATTTAAAGCAAGAGATATGAAGTGCACTTCTTTCCTTGTACGTGTCTAGGAATAAAAGAAAATTAAAAGAATACTGCGTCTTGGACACAACATCTTTGGAAAATCATGTCTCCTTGGTGTGTGTAACATGGCTGTCTGTGATCCTCATTTAAAATACAAAATATAAACAATATGTGGCTTTTAAGTTAACTCAACCTTTAATCACATAACTTATGAAAGTACAACGCATCATGAGACAAATGCCGAAAGCGTCCGTGAATTTTGGTGAAAAAGTTGTGAAGCGTCCCCGGATTCGCAGAAAAAATTCTGGTAACCTTAGTTTGTTTATTCCTTTAAGGGCACAACAGTTCTAGAACTTAGCTACTTGAGTAATAGTGAAGGGAAATGAGTTCCTAATATAAACTTAATTCCGAAGTCAGGGTGTTCTACCACACCGGACATTTAAACATACAATCAGATTGCTTTAAGTGCTTATTTTATTTACTTTGTGAACTTGAATATTTTTGCCACTATTGAGAATTTCACAACCACTATAGTCATGGTCATTGCCTAATTTACTCCAATATCTATTTTTTTCGTCCGAGTAAATGAATGAAATTCACTAAGGTAACATCCATCCTTCGGTAATCATCTATACGACTCAAGAAGTGATGTCTACTCCTTCCCTACAATAGTTGTTTGGTGTCATCTTAACACATCCCTTAGTAATATTGTTTCTCTCTGATGAATAATTATTTAAGTGTAGAAATGTTTGCAGTATTCCATGGCCATATTAAAGCTTTAAAAAGACTTTATCACTTGTGCAACTCTCTTTAATGGGTTACTTAATTTTTAACTCAACATGAAACTCGACGAAGAAAACTTGTACACTATTAACTTATATTATCATTACAATTAACATCTTGAGAAGATGTTTACAGCATTCGAGCATTCTACTTCAAATATTGTGAAACATATTGTATTTCTTCCATATGGACACATGAATTTAAATGTGTTGCAAACTGCGTAACTATGATGATATGAGTATGTAGTCTTAACTATAATTACGTTCTTACAACTAGTTGTGCCCCTTGAAATTCTCATTGCTGGCCCACTCTCATCTTGAGACGTTCCGCCTGCATTCACATGCAATGGTCCGACTGAAACCGATGAAGACTGTCACTGCGGAGACTGTTTCTGCACAACAGCATTCACATGCGGCTGTTGTGATTGGTTACGACCATTGTTAAAATCATTCTGGTGATTTTCATTATGTAATTGTTTCCCATTATAGTACGGCTTCCTGTTGTGATCCCTTTCCAACTTTTGTTATGCGGTTGTCCACCATGATGATCAGTAGCCTGGTGGGCCATCTGTGATTCCATATATATTTTGCAAAGTTTCAAGGAAACTTTCCAAATCCTGTGTCTGTATCGAGATGTGGATACAGTTGTTATGAACTGCTGTTCCCTAAGAGGCTGATCTAAGAGTCGCGACGGGACCGCTAGTCTCCTGACATACATCACTCTCAAACCATGCTTGCGTGGATCATATCTCCCTTGACAGATTCAGAGCAGGCAACTCAACTGATCTTGTATGGACTAATATGTCCGCAGAAATGCTTCTCTGAACTTTACATAGGTTGTTCCCGTTTTGCGATGGTAATAGAATGTCTTCCTGAAAAGGACCTATTTCTTCTGTTCCTACTGCCTGTCTTTTGTAAAAAAAAAATTCTCTCAGGTGTCCAGCCGGATGGTATTGTATAAACACGACGTTTCGACAGCTAGCTCTCAACGCCGAGAAAGTCTCCACTCACATACCTGTTGTTTCTTTGCAACCACATGCAGCTCCTCCCGTAATTTCACTTGTTCTTGCTTCAAATTGACACATCCTCCTCCAAAGTTATTACCGAGGTACTTATTGAAGTAATCTCCCTTGTCAATTGTAAATGCTGACTGTGTAATCTTGCACGCTCTCAATTGCTGTGGTCAGTGCATCGATGTTTCGTGTTGTCTTTTTTCGCAACCTTCTACGCTATCTACAAAACTAGTCACCCGATGAGTGGCAGCCTCCTGCATCCTTCAAAGACCTTCACAAGTTGCAGTTACTGTCCTGTGATGGACCCACTTTTATGTCGTTTCCTACCTTCAGTGATAGATTTTCATGTGAAAGATGATTTCACAGTATCTATATCTTCGTTTAGTTTAGAGCACTTCCTGTTGGGCATTTGCAATAGACATTTGCTCCGTGACTTCACTTAGCTTATCATTCATCGCGGTCAACTCGGAATGGATTTGTTGTTTAATTCTGATTTAAACTTGACATACTGGGTTTTTAAAAATCGCTGACACTCCACAGCATTCTTTTCTGAAATCTGACATTGTTCATTGTCAACAATGACACATTGAGTTCGAGTGGTGTGATTTCTTTGGCTTCTAGTGTGTGTGTGTGGTTCTTTTCTAATGAAACTTCCGGTGCTCCCTACACTGAATCTGTGTTTTTTCTGCTTCTCGTTCATCTAAAACTCCGATTAGCTCAGTAGATGCACGGTATAAATCATGGTTCAAACTTTCTCCATGTGCTTGCATAGTGGTAGTGTCAGTGTCCGAAATATTTTCTGGGGCCACTTCAGCGTGTGTACTCTTTTGACTAGCCATACTTTTGTTTAATGATACCTTTGTATTCACAGAAATATCAGTAGTTTAATTTGAAACTTTTATGTTTTACATCGCTCTCGTCAAAACCGGCAATTAATCCACAACGAAAATTCATGCAGCAAACAAAACTGGAAGTTATTTTCAGCATTAAAAACCTAGAATAATTTTTGAAATGAATTAAAATGCGATATTGAGCCGTGCGCGGCTCTCTTCGCTAGGCGGCTGTTTCATATCGCTAACTTCTCCGCTAGGGCGCGCGGCAACCAGGTTCCGGCCATCTGGTGGCGATTGTCATCTTTCGCCGGCCGATAGAGAGCGCTGTGAATGTGAGTGCCCTCTATCGGTCTGTAGAGAGGATTTAAGGGGCGACCCGGTCAGGAAAGAGGGGAGTCTCTGCGGTCAGTCTCGGCTAGGAAGTGAACAGTCTGAGGAGGAAGTGGCGGTGTCGGAAGCGGCAGTTGAAGAAGGCGACGTGCTCCATGCACGGGCAGCAGTTAGGCGGAGCAACGTGATACTTGGCCATCGACGAGGGGTTATTGACGGTGCCTGGTCTGACAAGCAGTTCTGAGTGGCCGCAAACTGTGTAGTCGCCTCACATGCCCAGACTATATGGCAGTTTGGGGTGTCCTCGTAAAGTGTGCGCTTGGCACCTTCTGGAGCAACCTGTGCCTTCATGTTCCACGAGTGGATAGACTGTTAGAGAGTTCGTGGTATTCAGACAATTCAACTTCGTTGTATTTCTGCTTCCTCGGTGCAATTGGAGATTTTCTGTTTGGTGTTCGTGCTTGCGTGGGACAATCTATGTCACTAATGGCTGTTCTTTCACATGAGGGAAACAGTGTATGTATGTTTGTCTGTACCCTTGAGGGGTGCTGAAACATTAAAACAGACCAGTGTTGGTTGAGCTCAACTGATATAAGTGCCTTGAGAAGCTCGATCTTTGGAAATCCTGTTTATGAACTTATAGCACCGGATATTCTACCATTATTAAATTGTTGTTTAGACATAAGTAAATTTAAGTGTGTACATCCTTGGACTCTGGGGCCATCATTGATCATTAAGGCCAACTAGTATTGTTGTTAATTAATATAAGTATATCTTGGGGGAATTTTAAGTAACCGATTGGTAATTAAGCTTATTACATGATATAGTGTGGAAATCTTATGTTTGAAGTTGTTGATATTGTTGTGTAAGGTTGTATTGTATTTGGTATTTATTGTAATAAACAAGACTGAGACAATTGTAACCATGCGCCCACATGCTTGCCAACCTACCTACCACCTCAGATATCAATAACATGTCCTGGAAAATGAATATAACTTTATGTCCTACTCATAATAATCACTCAAATGCTGTACTATCAACTGTAACATACATCATCCTCTTGCATAACTGATCAGAACAGTTGTATATCACAACACAAACTGGAAACAATAGCTATTGTAAATTGAAGGAAAACGAAAGTAATCACAAAATTGAAAGAACATCAACATCATCACTAGAGCGGCTGAAAAATCACTCACACAAAAGAACACAATCATTATAAAAGTGAACAAACACAAAAGTTGTCATCAGATATAACTGGTCAAACCAGTGTGATCATCCTGGAAACAAAATTAAAATCGACGACGTACCAAAATTCTTACCATGTGTCACCTGAAATACATTTAAAAAATGCACACAAGTATTTAATAAGTAATTTGCTGACTATATTACGCATTTATTGTCTCCCGATTTAGCATTATAAACTTTACTAATGTTGACATGCATTATTGTTAATTTTGATAAATATTTCAGTATCAATGATGATGATTTTGTATCAGAACCTTAATCATTCTGATATAGACAAGCCCCAAGTTTGGAAAGCCATTGAAATACTCTATCTACTCTCATTTCCAAATGAGCTCAGTGTAAAGAGAATAATTTGATTCTGAGTATTACTTATAATTATTTATTTAAAATTTTATTTACGGTCGCCATTCAAAAATATGAAACAGTTAGTACGACAGAATTCTGCCTCACAAACGAATGAAGTTAATTACAACAATTATATTTTATCGTCAATAAGAAATAATAAAGTTTAATTTAATCTTGAATAAATTCACATAAATCATTAGCAGTCATTATTAAATATCAGATTTATGTTCCAGAAGGGCACCCATTGGATACTAAGGGATCGTGCACAAACTACGTGGCTCGGTCCAGGGGGGGGGGGGTTGGCTGGAAGGGTACGCTAGGCTATGTGGAGGGAGGGAGGGGGGGGGGGTTCCGAGCCAGGCTACGTAGCTTTCCTTTCATAAAAGTTTTCACAGTTAAAATGAGAAATAGAACTCACAACAGCATGTGAATATTTATTTCCCTCAGTTAATTATCTCCGTATGTAGTTTACAATAGTCTGACAAGAGAAAACAGTACAAAATGTCTTCTGGAATCAAAAGGGAAAAAATCTACGTGGGGGGGGGGGGGGGGAGAGGCAAAAGCCACGTAGGGCTACTTGGGGGGGGGGGAGGGGGGTTCACAGGATGCCAAAATGGAGCTACATGGTTTATGCACGCTCCCTAATTAAAACAAACACTGTTCCACAGTTAGCTCACCCGATGAATAGTGTGTTAATTGCTGAGACACAATATTGAAACTCATTGCTCGCAGGGTCGTACTGGGCCTAATCACTTTGGCAGTGAAAGTTACAAGGAGCATTCCGGAAGTAACGTAATTGAATTTCCCGCGCCGCTCCTATTGGTTGGAGTGTGTTTGTGTGTGTGTGTGTGGGGGGGGGGGGGGTTAGCGAAACCGGTCTCGGTGCTCTCCAAGCTGTGGAAGTGGCATGACGTCAGTTAATGTGAACATCTGTGCGTCGACCGTGTCATAAAAAAAAAAATGGAATCGACCAACGTTACGCGATTAAGTTTTGTGCTAAATTCAGAATATTCCTTGAGGAGACTTACAAAATGATTCGTGAGGCTTACGGGTACTCTACTCTGTCCTACTCACAAGTTTTGAGGTGATTAAAGGACGGCCGGGAAGAGGTTCACTGCGAACAACGCTCTGGGCGCCGTCAACCAGCAAAACCGACAACAGTGTGGCTCGTGTTCGACTCTGATCGTTGATTAAGTATCAAGATGGTTGCCAATGAACTGAACTTGTCATCTACTGTTGTTTCGCATTGTCGTTGAAGATTTAGCGACGAGGAAAGTGTGTGTCATTCTCGTCACCAAGGTGGTGTCAGATGACCAACCGAGTGGAAATTTCAAGTGAACTTTTGCAACGTGTTGAAATTGAACCGTCATTATTTGGACAACGTCATAACTGGTGGTTTATTATTATTCTCATGTCAAAAACATCAAAATACACAGTTAAATACATTTTGTAAATCAACAACTTTAAACACACTTGGCCCAGTACTTCGCAACCTCAATCGCATTGTGTGTTGCTTGAAACAGGTCTTCGTTGTTGCAGGATGATGGGCACATAGGGCACTCGAGCATATGGTTCATAGTTTGGTCTTCTCCGCATTCGCATTTAATACTGGTAGTATCAGTATAACCCCATCTCATTAGGTTTTCCTTGGACCTGCCCACTCCTGTTCGCAATCGATTTAAAGACCGCCAGACGTTTCAGTCTTCTTCATGACCAGGTGGCAAGCGCTCTGCAACTGTCAGTGGTCCCGAGATGTTGGGAACCCTCATTTTCCATAACTGTACTCTTGCCTTTTCAGGTGACCCAATTAGTTCCCGTGATGTTCTGAGGAAGCTTTTCCTGGATTTGAGTCTCTGGGCTGGTGGTATATGGCCGTGCAGTGGATGAGCGCTTTCCCGTTCTACTTTGGTCCTCTCCTTGTTCGCAGCCACTTCTCTCCGGATACTGGGTGGTGCAATGCCCGAAAGCTGGTAAAGCCTATCAACTGGGGTAGGCTTTAAGCAACCTGTCACTAGCCTACAGGTGTTATTGAGGGCTACATCCACCTGTTTGGTATGAGATGATGAGTACCAAACTGGGCATGCATATTCTGCAACAGAATAACAAAGGGCCATTGCCGATGTACGTATAGTTTGTGGTTGACTGTCCCACTGTGATCCAACTAATTTGCGCAGTAAGTTATTTCTTGTAGAGATCTTCATTTTGCAATTCATGCAGTGCTTCTTATATGTGAGGGTTCTATCGAGTGTCACTCCCAGATATTTTGGGGTGTTACATGTCTGCAGTTCGATACCTGACCACATTACTTTTAACTTATGCTGAGCTTTCCTATTTTTTAGGTGAAAGGCACACACTTCAGTTTTTGAAGGGTTAGGTCTTAAGTGGTTTTCCTTATAATAGCTTGATAGGCCTTCAAGAGCAGCAGACAAATTTCTTTCTACAACTTCAAGTTTTGTGCTCTGTGAGGCTAGAGCTAGGTCATCAGCGTACACGAAGCTCCTGGTAGCTGGATGTAATGGCTGATCGTTTGTATAAATGTTGAAAAGTATTGGGGCCAGTACACTACCTTGAGGTAGGCCACTCTTTTGTACCCTCCATCGACTGTGCTGTCCTTGAAAATCAACGAAAAACCTACGATTCTGAAGAAGAGTAGCGATGAGTTTGGTTAATCCGGTGGCCTTTGTCAGACTGTAGACCTTGTCAAGTAATAGTTGGTGGTTAACAGTATCGTATGCAAAGACCACGCCCGTGGCTTTACGGGTCTCAAATCCATCCTCTATAAACTGTGTTAGGTTCAGTAGTTGCCCAGTACAACTTTTGCCAGGACGAAAGCCAGCTTGTTGTGGAATAAGTTTTGGATCAACTACAGGCTGGATACGATTCAGAATTAATCGTTCAAATATTTTGTAGAGATGACACAAGAGTGCTATAGGTCTAAAATCTTTAGGATTGTTTCCTTCTTTTCCAGGTTTCAGCAGCGCAATGATTCTCGTCTTCCGCCACACCTTCGGAATTTGATATGAGCTCATACATTTGTTAAAAAGCTGTAGAACCCATTCTTTGGTTTTATATCCGAAGTTCTTAATTTGTTCTGATCGTATGTCATCGAGGCCTGCCGACTTTCCTGTTTTGCACTCATGAATAATCTTTTCCAACTCTGACATACTAAAGGGCTCAGTGAGGTTGTTCGTATCTTCCTGACTGTTTCTGTTCGTTTTTCTTTGTTTTTTAGATTGTCCACTTTTATGAGTCTCCTTCCCGTTCATGAGTAGCTGAAGTGCAATTTGGTTTGCGTTTATATTGGAATGTCCAGTGGTCTTCGATGCATCATTGTTGAGGCGTTTTAGAAGTCTCCATGCCTTGTGACTATCTCTTTTCAGGTCCAGCTCTTCTAATGTTTTTATCCAGCGGTCTCTTTTTGCTGCACTTAGAGATGAGATAAGTTGATTACCAGCTTCTATTGTCTTTTCACCAAATGGATCATCTTGGAAAAGTGTTTTATAAACCATGAACTGGGCAGCTAGATCTGAGGTGAGACCCGGAATATATGATGATCGGTAACCACGGGGAATGAATCTTCTGGAGCATTTTTTCACAGCTGCAGTGAATGTGTCATATGATTCTGGTGTTGGTTCAATAGTAGACACAGCCGCATCCAATATTTCTGTGAACATAGACCAGTTAGCTCTCTTGAAGTTATACCTCCTGCGGAATGGAACTCTCTGGGGTCTTACAGTCGCAAACACTTCACACATTATTGACCTGTGCTGCGTGTTTGGTATTGGGCTACAGACAGACTTCACACATTGCTGGCTGATGTGATTACTGCTGAATATTAGATCAGGGTTGTAGCCCCGTCTCCATCTCCCACTGTTGAAAGATGCTGGCAGTTTGGGATCATGTACGATAGTAAGTTGATTTACATCTGCACATTCTTCTACTGCAATGCCATTCTCGTCATTGAAGTCGTAGCCCCAAGCAGTACAATGAGAATTAAAATCTCCGATAACAATCTGCAGATGTTGATTATGGAAATTAAACGGTGGTTTGACAGTGAATTTACTGCTGGTTGGTTTATATAAAAATGAGATAGTACAGATTTTAAGCTCAATGGTGAGGACTTCGATGTCGTTCTCCTCTGTGAAGGCTGTGGACAGGATCTGAACATCTGGTCGGACAAAGATGGCACTTCCGTATTTATGGTGAGGTCTCTCAACCAAGCGGATCATTCCATTTATTTTAGGTCGGTGCATTTCAGTACTTCTATGTGTCTCCTGTACACATAAAATGTGGCATTTGTGTTGATTGCATAGGTCTTGTAGCAATTCTTCCTTGGCTGATGACATGCCTTCAATGTTGATGGAGACAATCTTTAACTGTGGCCCTGACAAGGGCTCGTTTATTGATGTTTCTGGTGTGAAAGGTTTGGCCGGCATTATACCGTTGCCCAGGGATCGCCCGATTGCTTCTGATAACATTTTCAAATCACAGTCTTCGGGGAGGCACCTTTCATGATCCCCATAACTGGTGGTGAAACCTGGGCTTTTGAATATGCCCCAGAAACATAACTCCAAAGCTGTGAAGGGCACACATACCAGTCCTCCAAGCCCAAAAAGGCAAAAATGAGCAAATTAAAAATGAAAACTACTCATTAATTTTTTCTACAGCAAAGGAGTGGTCCATAAGGAGTTTTTTCCTCAAGGACAGTCAGTTAACGCTGCCTACAACGCGGATGTGCTGGAAAGACTCCGAAAAAGGGTCACCAGGACGAGGAAAGACATCTCAGCTACCTGGCAACTCCATCACGACAACGCGCTACGAGTCCGCGAGTTCCTGGCAAAACACCAGGAACCAACGCTGCCCGACCCTCCCTGCAATCCTGACGTCGCCCCAGCAGACTTCTTTTTGTTCCCTCGGACTAAGCAGCTCTGAAAGGAACCTGTTTTTCATCCATAGATGAGTTTCAATCAGCTGTGACGAAGCCGTTGCGAGAGGTCCCCGAAGATGTCTTCCAGGGCGCGTACTAGCCATGGTAGAGACGCTGGAAAAAATGTGTAGAAGCCCAAGGACAGTACTTTGAAGAATTTTAAGTGTTAGTACAAATTTGTTCAATAAATCTTATATATACATATATATAAAAATAGACATGTGTTTTCCTATATTTCACTTTTCAGTCACCACTAACTAGCACAGATCACTGGTGTTTCTGTGTGGAAGTAGCATGGAGTTTCCTGTCGTGCACAACGTTGGACGAATGCCGATAGCTGTGGGGATGTGGAAGATATGATGATTAAAGTTGGTCAATGGAGAGCGTTTTCATATTTCGACCAAAATTTGTGTCTCCTTATACTTCACTTTCTTGCCACAACTACATAGCAAAGATCATTTTTGTTTGTGTGTGGTAGTAGAATCGAGTCTCCTGTCGTGTACTATGGTTGTTAGATGTCGGTAGTTATGGGGGTGTGGGAGATATGGTGGTTGAAAGTGGCCGATTAAGTATATTTCCGTATTTCGTTCAAAGACATGTGTCTCCGCATATGTCACTTTTCTGCCAAACTACATAGCATAGACCATTGGTGTTTGCGTGTGGGAGTAGAATCTTGTTCCCTGTCGTACACTATGGTTGTTAGATGTCGGTAGTTATTGGGGTGTGGGAGATACGGAGGTTGAAAGTGGTCGACCTGCAGCAATTTCATATTTCTACTAAAGACGCATGTGTCATGGTGTATCACTTTTCAGCGCAAACTATCTATCGCACATCATTGGCGTTTGTGTGTGGTAATACCATAGAGTCACATTTCGATAACAACGTCGGCCGAATTTCAGTAATTGTGGTATTGTGGGAGATATGGTGGTTGAAAGTGGCCGATTAAGTATATTTTCGTCGACCAAAGACATTTGTCTCCGCATATGTTACTTTTCTGCCACAGCTACATGGCAAAGATCATTTTTGTTTGTGTGTGGTACTAGAATCGAGTCTTCTGTATGGTTGTTAGATGTCGGTAGTTATGGGGGTGTGGGAGATATGGGGGGGGGGGGGGGTTGAAAGTGGTCGACTTGCAGCAGTTTCATATTTCTGCCAAAGACACATGTGTCTTGGTGTATCACTTTTCAACGAAAACTATCGCACATCACTGGCGTTTGTGTGTAGTAGTACCACCACAGAGTCACCTTTCGATAACCACATCGGAAAAATTTCAGTAACTGTGGTATTGTGGGAGATATGGTGGTTGAAAGTGGCCGATCAATCATAGTTTCGTATTTCCTTCAAAGATGTGTGTGTCCGTAAATTTTACTTTGCTGCCTGAACTACATAGTACTGATGACTGACATTTGTGTGTGGTTAAAGCATCGAGTCTCCCATCGTGCACTATGGTTGTTAGATGTCGGTAGCTATGGAGGTGTGGGACATATAGGGGTTGAAAGTTGTCGAATTTCAATCCAAATTCTTTACAAACACGAACAAAGTCGTGGGCACCAGCTAGTTACTTTAAAAAATAATTTAACTCCTTTCGGAATGCTCCTTGTACTTATATGCAGAAAAGTATATTATCATTCCGCCGCCACCGAAAGAGAAAGGTTTACTCTCCTCCCCTTCACCTGCTGCGGCCACCCTGAGACGCTCTGAGTCGTCCACCTTGTTCAAGGCCCACCATTGTTTGTCTCCGGCTTGCCGACAAACGGGCACCAAACCGAGATAGTCCATCCGTTACCGAATTCGACCACTGTAGGCATATTCACTTCATGCAAAACTTTCTATTCTCTTTCAATAAAACATGTGGTGACGTATAAAACATGTGATCACAGTTTCAATTTCAGATTGGGGTTCTTTTCTTTCTTCAGCATGAGCATCAGATTCGTAGGCTCTGATAACTTAAGTTGCTTTTTTTTCTATGCTGGAACTACACCTGAGGTCTGATTTGTGACTGTGAGGCATAACAAAAAGAAGATAAAATACACTGATGCCAGAAAATATTAGGTAGACAAAATAATAGTATGGTGCAGCTAGTAGCGGATCTAGGTATTTTCCGATCCGGAGCAAAAACTGAGATTGTCGCCCCTTCGAACATCGAAGGTTGCCACGACATGAATACTTGCCGCCCTTCAAACACGATTTTGCCGCCCCCCCCCCAAATATGTTGCTTTGGGCAAGCACCCCAGTTTGACCCCTCCCTCCCCCCCTAGATCCGGCACTGGATGCAAATCAACATCTCTCTTAAATAGTAAGCTTCGTATGCAAATGAAATTTATTAACAGATCATAAACTAACTGAATGCGAAAGAAGCACAGCCCGTGCCACCGATATAACATTACAGACTTACAAATACATCCTTCTGTCACCATTCGGTAAATTATCAAAATTTCATGACAAAAAAAAGTATCCCGAGTTCTTTCTAAAGATACAAATTATTTTCTTGTCAAAATTTATCAATATAGGCATAGTAATTTAGTTGTCAATTTACCAGGGACTTACTTTCACATTCATAATATTGTTAGTGTAGATCATGCAAATATGAACTGCAAGAAAAACAAAGCCTGAGTCACCAATATAGCATAAAAAGTAGACATATATGGCATAGTTGGGTCGGGAGATCCCGAAAGATTGTTCGCCTACGATTTGCCAAACATTCCATTCCCCAATTGCTTGGTATCCAAACAAAGGAACATCCAGACGTGGCACACGACCAAAAAAATCTTTTAACCCAACCAGAATTTGAACCTGGGACCAGAACTAGAGCCTTTGAAGGCAAGCGCCCTAAACACTGAGCCACCAGCCCGCTCTCTGGCGTGGCGTTACAGGCTGTAAGTCTGTCTGTCTATGATCAGTTAGATTTAAAATTCCATGACAAAATATACCATTTTTACAGCAAGAAGTACTGTCATTTCCGATGGCAAATAGTCTATTAATGTTTTATCTTCTGCTCCTATTTTCACAACATTCACTTTATCATTAAGTATTGACAGTGTTTGACTTTAACAGCATGTAGTAAATTTATTGTCCTTCATAGAAGTCTATATTCACTTGACCTCAGTGCATAACATGTTAATTTTGTTTACTACTGACAGAAAATAGACGACATTTTAACGTGTGTATACTACACTGTTCCAGAAACAGTAAAAACACCAAACAGAGCTGCAAATTTGCTGTGGCACTTTTTTTTTTTTCACAGCAAAGCCAAAACCTCTAATCCAAGGAAGATCAGCAGCAGCTTACGAAATCTATATATACACTATTATAAATCTCTAAGCAAGCTGCGTGTGTTTCATTTGAACGGCATCTGCGATAGAACTACCACGACAATGTGGATGGTGTTTTCAAATTTTTAGAGCTAATGGTCCTACTCAAAATCTGCGGAAATAGCTAGTGACTTATATGCACCAAGTAATGGAGGAAATAATTAAATACATTTCTAAACATAAAATTAAGAGATACGGATCACACTGGAATTGAGATGCTCATTATATGCACAAATTTTTTTAAAAAAATTCACACTACTTCGAATTCTGTTTAATATTTTGACTTCGAAAATTTAGTTTTCAGTTTTCTTGAATGCAGTAAATGACCGGAATACCTGAATCAGACGTAATAATCATTACAACTATTTCATGATGCATTTGAAGCGTTTGTCCAAATACAAATATACTGGTAGTTTGAGTAACGATTTCCGTTTAATTATACAGGGTGATTATAATTAAAGTTTAAGTTTCAAAACGCTCTAAAAAACTAACCACTGATTAGAATGACTTCAAAATTGAACGGCGTGTTATTGAAGAAGGGGGGAAAGAACATGAATGCAAGATGGCGCTCTTCCGCACATTGCAAATCGAATGAAGCAGTTGTTGAGGCGGCATTTCGCAAATGCCAGAATTAAGGTCGGGCCACACTTGACCGACACCGGGGCGCAGCGCACCCGAGACGTGACACGGCCGAGTGTCGGCTCGCCCCCCTCGCGTCCACACTTGACTGTAGCTCCGTCGCGTGACGGACGTGTTCTTATAGTCAGTCTCTTTTAGTGGTTGTTTAAGATTATGTTCAAAAATTTTAATAACAGCGAGTTGGGGATCATAGCACTCGCGCTACAGGAGGAGCCTGAGGAGTGGTTACTAAGCAGAAAGAAAAGAAAGTGGATTCATGACGCCTGGAAGTCAAGACGTGTAGAAGGAGAATTTTTCACTTTGTTACCTCATTTGATGGACGATGAGATAAAATTTTATGAGTATTTTAGGATGTCACATTTAAGTTTTCACACTCTTTTAATGAAACTGGAAGTGAATTTGAGGCAGAAGGACACATTTTTGAGACCATCAATAACTCCAAAACAATGATTGGGCCGTATGTTTGAGGTGAGTTAATTTATTGCTCCAGAAATTTTAATAATTATTATACATCTTAAATATACATTCATAGTTTAAATTTTTTTCCATAACTTTTAATATCACTTTTTTGTCAGTCTACTAATATACATACACAGATTATAATTATTTAAAAAATAGTTTTCAGAACTTTTAATAGTATTTATTGTGAATCTAGAAATATGTAACAGGTTAATTCATGTTTATTGTTTCAATAAAATGAGGTGAAGGGTATGGGGTTGTGTTTGATGAGAGAGATTGAGGTGAAGAGGATGTAAATGCTAAGGTATTTGGAATACTGTCAGCTTGCTCGTGGCAACTCATGAGCTGTTTCATCTCAAATTCCTGCACCACAGAAAAAATTCGACCTTTCGCTTGATTTAGGAGTACAGGATTTAATGACTTAAGTGCTGGTGCAATCCCACACAAGAATGCATCAACTGGATGCATTACAGAATCTTGAATTGTTGCCCTCATTCGTTTTTTCTTTTCTTCTTCCTTTTCAGCTAGTATATATGCCATAATCTGGCTTGCTGGGGAATCTACTGTCTTTCTTTCACAATAATTTCGTTTAAATGACGCAGGTCGGAGAAACTTACCTTTTTTTACGCATGAAGACGAAGCAGCTGAAGATGCCGTAACGGACTGTGAAATATTATTGTTCAAAGTCTCTGTGGGTATATCAGCTTCATGTTCCGCATTAATGTTTGCGGAAATCTCATACGTTTGTTCGATAAACTCCACCTGGGTGTCTACTGTTTCATCGTCTTCTTCTGCGTGCTTCTCTGAAACTCTCACATTCGAGAGAGTGTCACGTTCCGCAATATGAGGTATTAGAAACTGAAGGATGTCTTCAAATTTATATTTTCTGTACCGTACCGAACAGCTGACTGTCCAGATACTGTTCTTCTCTTTTGTAGAGTCCTTCTGAGCTGATCTCTAACGGAAGTCATTTTTTTGCATTCTTCTATTCCTCCTAAAGTAAAAAGAAAGTAAATGAGGTATTGATTTGTAGCCATAAATTGCATTTAAAATACCTAAATTTTTAATTTCACATCATAGACATTTTTCAGAACTTATAAATATTTGTAACGTGTGTTTCAGGTTTCGTGCTACAGGAGATTCCTTCAAGACTATTTCCTTTAATTACAAGATTAGGCAAAATCAAACAGTTGCTGCTATTGTTCAAAGCACCTGCAAATTAATTGTAGATCTTCTTTTGATGGAGGTGATGCCAATACCAAATAAGGACAAATGGAATGCTATAGCCACTGAGTTTTGGGGAAGGTGGCAGTTTCCTAATTGTATTGGGGCGTTAGATGGAAAACTGTCACAATACAGCTCCAAAATTGTCGGGAAGTCTCTACTGAACTACAAAAACAGTTATTCAATCGTGCTTCTGGCTCCGTTGATCCTTGTACAACTTATTGTGGTAGATGTAGGTGCTATGGCAGAAACTCTGATGGAGGATTTTCTCAAATTCTAATTTTGGAAGAGAATTACAAAATGGCACATTAAACGTACCTAAGAAACGAGCTCTACCTGGAACTAATATTGAACTCCCAATGGTTATTGTAGCTGATGAAGCTTTTCCGCTCAAAACTTATATTATGAGACCATATCCTGGAAAAGACTTGACAAATGATAAAAAAATATATAACTACCGCTTGAGCAGGGCAAGGAGGGTGTCTGAAAATGCATTTGGCATTTTGCAGCAAAAATTTCGAATATTCACAAGAAGGCTTCAGGGAAAGCCGGAAAACATAACATTGATTGTATTGGCTGCATGTGTCTTGCACAACTTTATTCGAAAAAATGAAGGCTACATTATTTTTGAACACGTTGAGAAACAAGACACAAGTGCTATCAACAGTGACAGGTTATCAAATCTCAGTCAGTTGGCCCCGCCCTACGTGGAAGGTCTTCAGAGGCAGCATTTGATGTGCGAGAACAGATTAAATATTTTCTGAATTCCCCTGAGGGAAGCGTGGACTGGCAAGCTGAAACTGTACTGGCAATTTGAAAATGTTAAGATTAATAATAAATGTATGCAAATTGAGTGTAATAAATTGTACTGTATTATTAAATTCATTTATTTACGAAATCCTCATCACATTTTGAAATAGAACTAACATTGGTTTACTGCTGTTTATGGAAGAAAAAATGTATTTCGTACGATAACAAATTAAAATTTTAAGTAAATCAAGGAGAACACAAAATACTTAATTTTGTGTTCTCTGTATAACTTGAATACTGTTTTTTTAAATATATATTTTCTCATTTGCTTTTTTCTCTAACATGCTCAACGATAATAACTTTTATCTAGAAGTTACAGATAATTTTTTCAAATTCTATGATTAGTGTATTATCCACAGATTTTTGACTTACCTTTTGCTTCCAGCGTGGTTGAAATGTTTTCCCAGATTTTATCTTTATAATCCAGATTTCTGTATTTCTCTTTAGTTTGGTCATACAGTACCGGATATTTTCTAACTTCCTCTATAAGTTTTTCCACATCCACCATGCTGAAAACGCACTGTTGCTGTTGTAAAGGATCCAAACTTTCTGAACAACTCACTATTTCCACCAGACCGACACCGGGGCGCAACGTCAAAAAGTAAACTAAACTAATCGGAGCCGAGTGTCGGCCGTGTGTCGGACGGCATGCGGTGTCGTTTGAACTCACTTCAATCGAGTGACCGACAACAATACGAAAAGTGTCGTTGCGCCCCGGTGATGGTCAAGTGTGGCCCAACCTTTACCAGTAGTCATTTCCCTACAGCCTCCGATTGCCAACGTAGCTGAATTGAAGACACGCATTGCGCAACACATTCTGAACTTGGCCCCGGTGACACTTCGAGCAGTTGTGGAACATGCTGTTTCCCGATTTAATCTTGTTGCATATAACAATGGACAGCATATTGAACATGTTTTGCGCCAGTCTCGCGAAACTTAAAAATCAATTGGATGGATGCTTTTTATGCGGTTTTTGGCCTCAGGACAATTAAAAACCGATTGGATGGATGCTTTTTTGGTTCATGTTTTTTCCCCCTTCTTCAATAATACGCCGTTGAATTTTGACGTCATTCTAATCAGTAGTTCGTTTTTTAGAGCGTTTTGATACTTAAACTTTAATTATAATCACCCTGTATAATTAAACGGAAATCGTGACTCAAACCACCACATAATATATTAACTCTTCAATAAGAGTAACAGAATTGTAATATTTACGGTAAGTAATTTTGTGCTTAATATCGATAGTACAGGGTTTTCACCATACCGTATCGCAGCAATTTGATAATGATAAACATTTGTATCGCTAATGGTAGTTCTCGAGATATCGCAAGTCAAAAGCAGTGCCCAGGCCCGCCGTAAGCGGGCGTGTACCGCACGCGGGAGGCACATCCAGACGGGCGGCAAATCGACTCTTGCCGCCACCCGATAGTTGGCCGCTCCATTGTCGCGGCCAGTGACAACACGGGAGATTTTTTTTGTAGCCGCGAAATTAATTTGCCGTCCTTCGAACACGCTTTTGCCGCCCCCCTGAACTTGATCATAGGTAGCCAGTGGCTGATCCACGAAGGTCACCCTCGACAACATGGGATTTTAGTGATTTTTTTTTGCTCTGCTGTTTTCATAAGGGCGGCAGTCAAGGGCCCCCCCCCCCCAACTAAAATCCTGGATCCGCCACTATAGTTAAACAGGAGGCGACGTAATAATTTACCAAAAACGTTGAAAGAATTTAAAGTTAAAATTTGTAGAGAGCAAATGTAGGTGGGTGCAGGAAAGGGGGAGTAGGGAAATTGCCACCGGAGCGTGTGCGCCATTGCAGTTAAATTAAATTAAAATCAATATTGCACAAAGGCGTTCAAGCAGTTAGCGGCGGGCCTTGCTAGTGTCTTTGACGACGTTTTAAATCTACTCCAAGCCGCATTTTAACCTAACCACAAGAATAAACTTTACATCGCGATACAGCAATGTATTATTGCGCGTGCTTTCGTACTCTTGCAGTTCAAACTGAAGTTGTATTATGAAAATAATTATTATGAATTATGCCACGCATACTTTGAATCATGACATAAACAATGTTGTAATTACTAAAAATGTATTTAGCGATGCATTTTATGCGTTTAGGTGTATATGCATCGTTTGATTTTGAAGCGGCAATATCAGAATAGGTTGTGGTTAGATCGAAATGCAGCCTGAACCATAATGATCTTGGAACAACAAAAGACATGAGGCATTCAATTATTGTTAATAATTAATAAGCTGCTTTAATGAGTGCCATGTTAGTGATGACGAGTAATCCCCAAAATATACCAACTGCTGTGCATGTCCAGCCTATATTTCCGTGTACCAATGGCGACATATTTTTTTCTGGTCTAGGCCATATTTCAGTCTAAACATTTCAATTTTGAGATACGATGATATTCGTGTGGACGCATGGAAGTTACAAGCAAGAAATACGTATTATTACCCACAGCATGAGAATGAACACATATGGTATACGAAAACTTGCCAGCAATTTTAGAATCGTTGTTGTAAATGCTATCGTTGGTGGCAAAGATATTTTTATAAGTGGCCGTTGAATGCATGGAGGAAGGAATATATGGATACAACGCAAGGGACCTTCACCACGTACTGGAGTGAAACCCGTAGAGAGAAGTGGGATGGGGAGGCCGCCATATTGCTTGGCCGTAGAAACGGGGAATAGGCACAAAAACCTCAAGGGAATCATAAGACAACCGTGGCACCGCAATTTGATGATAGATTCTTATGTAACACGACGATACAAATCGAAAATAAAGAATAAAATTTTTCGTTATCTCGCTTAGTTCTCGAGATATTGTACCTCAAAATTGATGTAGTTAGGTTGAAATGCGACCTGCACCAGAAGAAAACTTTCGTCATATCCAAATTTGATGATGAATTCGTACGCAACTTAACGAGACAAATTGAAAATAAATTATTTTGATATTTCGCTTACTCGAGATATTGTACCTCAAATGTGAGGAGGTTAGGGTGAAATCTGGCCTGGACCAGAAAAAAAATTCACCGAAACCACCATATCTACTCTGTTGAAATGCAATATAGGTGTTTCATTTTCTTTCTAGTGATTGTTGTTAGGTTGAAATACGGCCTGAAACAAAAAAAAAAGTCACCAAAATTACAAGGAACTATACGTATAACTGATTTTTAACATGCTATATCTGGAAAACCAAAAAATTTTATTCTTTATTTTCGATTTGTTTCATTTAAGAATTCATCATCAGATTGCGGCGCCACGGTACTGATAGAACTGCCGGTTATAATGCAGACTGGACCAAAAGATAATTTTGCTGCACATGCACATTGGGTGTTTTAGTTTTCTACTAATCCTTGTGGTTAGGTTGAAAGACGGCCTGGACCAGAATAAAAACGTCTTCAAAATCTGAAATTTAAAAAATAGCCTAAGTCAATGTTTAGAACTTTAAAAAAATGATCAACTCAAAAGACCTTATAGTTTCTGAGCTTAATTAGAAGATTTTGTGCTGTTAGTGGCCTATATAATTTTGCTAGAAAAAATCAGTGCATTCATAAGTCAGAAGCTAACAACTAATAATAAATAAATTGTTCTTTTCTGGTACACACCGTATTTCAACCTACCAACATTTCCATTAATATTACCGCTACAAAATCAGACTATGTAGACACACCTAAACACGTGAAATGCATCGCGAACTACATTTCGGGCAACAACGTTTATTTAATCACGTTTAGTCGTTCGCACAGCACAAATTATCACAATTAATTCCATAGTACACTTTCAGTGTAAAATGAAACTTAAGTAAAGCCTGCAGAATACCATATTCACTGTGTCGCGATGTAAACTTGACCCGCTTAAATTAAATTTTCAGCACTTGTCTACAATAAGGCTAGCTTTTCAGGTGCATAGTAGTAACATATGCTAATTGTCTACACTACGCCAACAAAAATTTGAGAACGATATGATCTTACTGAGAGCAATGAATAAATTTATAGCGATAGGTCCTAATGTTGCAGTTACCTATCAGATACTTCAAGAACGATAATTACAATTTGACTTACTTATGAAACGCTATTCCAGGTTGTTTCCTATCTTGTCTGTTTTTGCAACCATATGCAACACAATAGGGCATTATAGAATACTTTAGAACATTAGAAAATGAAATATTCTCAGCAGCTGACACAGTGCAAACAGTCCAATGTTTTGGGGGGATCCCTAAGGTCGCCGCACATGCGCAGTAGGAGAGCAATTTTTTCACGAGGTTTCACTGATTTAGCGTTATTTCGTCTCTATATATTCCTTTCTCCATGGTTGAATGTACTGTCAAAAATATCGCAGACGACACCTTTCGTGTTGCCTCATGTCTAACATATATTTGTTTTTGCGTTAATGGTCAATTTCTATCCTCTGGAAAATGTGTCCCAAATTTCTCCATATATTTCACTTTTCAGCCAAAACTACAGTACTTTGCGCAGACCACTGGTGATTTTGTGTGGCAGTAGCACGGAGTCACCCATCGTGCACACCGTTGGACGAATGTCGGTAGCTGTGGATCTGTTGGAGATATGGTGGTTGAAAGCATGGAGCAAAGAAAAGAGAGGAGACCACGTAAGGGACATTCTCCATGCAACGAAGTGACGCCGAGAGGAGAGCGGTGGGATGGGGAGGTCGCCTATTGGTTGGGTCAAGAAACACACGGAATGTATATGGAACGGAAGAATTTCTTCGTTTTTAACCTTCGCATTACTAATAATGAAGTCTTATGGGGTCACATTTATAAAAACCCTAATTGATATAACCTATAAACATTAGAATTTAAGGAAAACGACCTGCTAAATAATTTTTGGTAGGAATTTTGTATGCCGAAACAGAACTTTTTTTTCTCCTAACAGTCGCAAAAAAATACAAAAAGACTTAAGCGTAATACTGCTATTTCAAATAGATTTGATAGCTGTTCCAATGGATTATATTACCACATTCCAGTTCAGTAATTTTAATCCTTTCAAAATCTTTGATGAAAAAGATTACAAAATCAAGAAAGATAGGTCTAGACCTATTTACAAGCAGAAGTAAGTCCTACATGAAATTTTTAAAATAGCCTAGATCAGCGGTCGGCAACCTTTTAGCAGGCAAGGGCCACAAGGTGGCAAAACAAAGTAAAGGCGGGGCCGCACATACACAGTAAAAATGCGAAAATTCAGTTTTCAAATTTTATTAATTCAAATGAGGATACAAATTAAGAAAAGTTATAAAATTGATCTTACATAGACTACTAAATTCAGTGTGACGTTTGAGGTGCAAATGTCAACTTTCATGTTAGAAGTTGAAATACGTAATATATCTCTCAGATGCTCATCTGTGAGGCGAGAAGAGTATTTTTTTTTTTTTTTTTGATAATTGACGATTGAAAAAGTTTGCTCGCATAAATAAATGCTTTCAAAAATTGAAATAAACTGCTGAGCAAACATTTTCAATTCGACAAAATCAGACGGCAAGCTACCATAAAATTTGACCAAACCATTCATCTCGTAAAAGGCGTTTTTTAGACTCTCGTTGGATTGAAGTTCTATCACATTCATTTGTAAATTACTGGGTACATCCTCAACATCGCATGAAAAAAGGTTAGCAAAAATCTTCAGTTTGTTCACTGAATTGGCCTTGTAACTCCATAAAAATGTCTTTCATTTTCTAACTATCCCAATTAAAATCAATGCTAGCTTCCTCGACAGCCTTTAGATAAATCGGGAAGTGATCTAATTTTTTTTCATCAATATGTTTTATGAAGAGCCGGTTTTTAGTTTGGAACGCCTTTACGTCTGTATGCATGTCAAATATTAGTTTGTTTTTCCCTTGAAGCTTGACATTCAGCGTATTTAATTAATGAGTTAAATCTGTCAAAATCCAAGATCTATTAACCATTGAAGGTCTGTTAGCTCTGGAACAGATTTACCTTTCTGATTCATAGAAGTGTTGATTTCTTTTCTGAGATCGAAAAAATCTTTTCAGTACCGCACCTCCACTTAACCATCCTACTTCTGCATAATAAAGGACATCTTGATGATCTGCTTCCATTTCGGGTAGAAATTCTCGGAATTGACGATGTGTCAACCCATTATTTCTGATATAGTTTACAATGGATATCACGATATCCATTACTTTTCTCCATGAAACGACTTTGTAACATAACGATTCTTGGTGGTTAATGCAATGAAAAAATAACAGGATTTCACATCCTATCTCTTCCAATTTTGGCCCTCAAAAAAACTCATGTTTCTACCTCCGTCAGTTGTTAGACTTACCAATTTTTCCGACGCAATTGCATTGACATCATTGCCTTTTCTAAGTGATAAAACAAATCTTTCCCCATAGTCGTTCCCTTCAAACTACATAACTGTAAAAGTTCCTCACACACGTTGAAGTACTTATCAATTCCACAAACAAATATTAGAAGCTGGGCAGTATTTGACACATCATTACTTTCATCGGTAGCTAAGAAGAAGCATTCAAGTTGTTGTGCTTTTTCCCGAAGTTTTTCGCATATATTTGCGCCCAAATCTTCAGTGCGCCAGGTACAAGTTCTGGCAGATAAGCCTATAATCTCAAATTTCTTTTTTGATCTGGGCATACCTCTTCAGCCAAAGCTAAGGCACATTGTTTTATGAATTCGCTGTCGGTAAACGGTCACCCAGACTTGGCAAGTATTTCCGCCACCCTTAAACTCGCACGTATATTTGACTCGGGGTGTAAGGGTTTGGGAGAGACAATACTGGTCTTTTCCAGCCAGGTGTCAGCCTCTCCTTCACGTGGTGCACCCTGTTTGAGCGGACGAGGCTCTGGCGACTGGGGGATTCCCGGTGTAGGGAGTCGCCCACTGCTTGCCGGCGGCCTCCGGGGGGAGGGCGGAGGAGCGGGGAGTGGTTCGGGGCGCCCTCTTGCCCTTGGGGTTGGAGACGGCCCCTGGGGGCGGATGAGTCGGAAATGATCAGCGGCATGGGGATGCAGAGGGCAACGGGAGGCCACTGCATTGGGGACCCGGAGGGTGTCCCGAGGACGTGTAGTCCTCTCAAGTTGCATGTGTCATGATGGCTTCTTCCTGGGTGGAGTGTTCCGGAGGTGGGATGGTCCCCCAATCGGATCTCCGGGTGGGGACTGCTCAGGGAGGAGTCATCGGAGTGGATGGAGGCATTCTGCGGGTCGGAGCGTGGAGTGTTGGAGGTCTGAATAGGGCGGGTGGGTTGGAAAACTTGAAAGGGGAGATGGAACAACTTGGGTTGGATGTTGTTGGGATTAGTGGGATTGAATGGAGGGACGCACAGGATTTCTGGTCTGGGGAACACAGGATAATTAGCACACAAGCTGTCAATGGAGTCACTGGTGTAGGATTTGTAATGAACAAGAAAGTAGGGAAACGGGTGAGTTAGTATGAACAGTTTAGTGACAGGATTATTTTGATGAGGTTAGAAACAAAGCCCGTCCCAACCACATTAGTACAAGTATATATGCCAACGTCACAGGAAGATGACGAAGAAATAGAAAAAATATACGCTGAAATTGAAGAATTAATCCAATATGTGAAAGGGGAGGAAAATCTAATAATCATGGGTGATTGGAATGCAATAGTGGGAGAAGGAAAAGAGGGGACTACTGTAGGAAGTTTTGGTCTATGAGAAAGAAATGAGCGAGGAAGCAGGTTGCTAGAATTTTGTGAAAGATATAAGCTAGTAGTGGCGAACACACTGTTTAAGAACCATGCAAGAAGAACATACACCTGGAAACGTCCTGGGGATACAGGCAGATATCAGCTAGATTATATCATGGTCAAACAGAGATTCAGGAATCAAGTTCTAGACTGTAAAGCGTACCCAGGAGCAGACATAGACTCGGACCATAATTTGATAGTAATGAAGTGCAGGCTGAAACTCAAGCGAATAAGGAAGCAGCATAAGCAGAACAGACTGGCAGTGAATAAGCTGAAACAATCTAGCACAACAGAAAAATTTGCAGAAATGGCAGACTTACGTCTAAGAAGTAACTGTGAAAGGAGCTCAACCGAGGAGGAATGGAATGCATTAAAGACTGAAATAATGAAAGCTGGCAAAGAAACATTAGGCTTTAGGGAACAAGCTGCCCGAAAACCTTGGATCACAGAAGAAATTTTGGAGCTGATGGATCAGAGGAGAAGGTACAAAAATGCTCAGGATGAAGCAGGAAGAGAGCAGTACAGGCAATTTAGAAATCAAATAAATAGGAAATGCAAAATAGCAAAGGAAAAATGGCTACAAGAAAAGTGTGAAGAAGTAGAAAAGGAAATGGTCGTAGGAAAAGTAGATGTTGCATATAGAAAGACCAAACAGAATTTTGGAGAAATGAAGAAAAGAGGTATGAACATTAAAGCTGCCGATGGGAAACCTCTTTTAAGCTCAGAAGATAGAGCTAACCGATGGAAGGAATACATTGAGAAACTGTATGATGGGGACGACTTGAATAATAGTGTATTGGAAAAGGAAGGCGATGTCGACATTGATGACTTAGGAGATCCTGTTTTGAGAACAGAATTTAATAAAGCTCTGAATGAATTGAAAGCAAATAAGGCAGTTGGTATTGATGAGATCCCTGCAGAACTTCTTAAATCTCTAGGAGAGGAAGGAATCGAAAGATTATTCAAGCTGATATCAAAAAGTTATGAAACAGGAGAAATTCCAACTGATTTTAACAAAAATATCATCTTCACACTTCCAAAGAAAGCATAAGCCGACAAATGTGAGAATTATCGCACCATTAGTCTAACATCACATGCTTCAAAATTACTAACCAGAATAATATACAGAAGGATGGAAAGGGTAGTAGAAGAGATAGTAGGTGAAGATCAGTTTGGGTTTACGAAAAATCGCGGTACAAGGGAAGCAATTCTGTCTTTAAGATTAATACTTGATCGGCGGATCAAGAAAAACAAAGATACTTTTATGGCATTTGTTGATTTAGAAAAAGCTTTTGATAATGTTAGGTGGGACAAGATGTTCAAAATTTTAAAGAAGTCAGGTCTAAAGTATCGAGATAGAAGAATACTCTATAAACTATATAAGAATCAAGTGGCTGTAATAAAAGTAGAGAATCACGAGAGACATGCATCGGTTAAAAAGGGTGTGAGACAAGGTTGTAGTCTATCCCCGTTAATATTCAACTTGTATGTAGAAGCAGCAATGAAGAAAGTCAAAGAAAAATTTCCATGCGGCATAAGTTTTCAGGGAGAAAAAATCAGTATGCTACGATTTGCTGATGACATTGTCTTGTTAGCAGAGAGGGCTGAGGATATTGAGAAGTTATTGAATGGCATGAACAAAATACTGAAGGAAGATTTTGGACTGAATATAAATCAAAGTAAGACAAAAGTGATGAAATGTAGCAGAAATGATACCAATAGCAGCAGATTAAATATAAAAATAGGTTCGGATGCTATAGGAGAAGTGAGTGAGTTCTGTTACTTGGGAAGCAAAATTACAACTGATGGCCGAAGCAGGAATGATGTTAAAAGCAGAATAGCACTAGCTAAAAGAGCCTTCATGAAAAAGAGAAACCTTTTAGTTTCAAATATTGATCTAGGAATTAGAAAGAACTTTTTAAAACTCTATGTGTGGAGCACAGCACTTTACGGTAGCGAAACATGGACTTTAGGAATACCGGAAAGAAAGAAACTTGAAGCATTTGAAATGTGGTGCTACAGAAGAATGCTTAAAATTAAGTGGACAGACAAAGTAAGAAATGAACGAGTTTTGGAGATGATGGGGGAGAAAAGAAGTTTATGGAAGAAGCTTACAGGAAGAAGAGACAGGCTTTTAGGTCATATTTTGAGACATGCTGGATTGGTTAATTTGTTAGTTGAGGGAACAGTCGAAGGTAAGAACTGTAGAGGTAGACAGAGATTAGAATATATGAAGCAGATATATGAGGACGTGGGTTGTAAGGGGTATGTAGAAACGAAAAGGTTAGCACAGGATAGGAAGGGATGGAGGATTGCATCAAACCAGTCTAAAGACTGACGACCGCAAAAAAAAAAATATTTGACTCGTTACTTTGAATTTTCACCTTAAAAACACATTTTTGGTTTTTGAATGAAGATTTGAGTGAGTTGATTTTGTTTTTCCGGGAATCACCAACTAGGGACGAAAATTTTGCGTTATGCTCAGTATCATAGTGACGTTTGACGTTATATTCTTTTTGTGAGCAGGGTTTTTTGGCATATTAAACATAGCGGCTTTCCATTGCAATTAATAAAAAAAGTATAAATCTGTCCATGCATCGTTAAACACTCTATTTCCTTCAATTAACTTCCTCTTTTTTGTAGCCATCAAACCAACAGTGCCAAATACACGCTGTAAGAATAAACGCCGTGTTGAAAACATGTCATTTGATTTCGCTACGTAATTGTATGAACTATCAATATCTCACACTTACCGAACCGTAAACAAAATAGTACGTACTCGTAGGTTACTGAATAATAACTAAATCGTAGGTACAGGGCGGCGGCGGCGCGGCGGCGTGCGCACATGAAATAACTTTTTTCACTCAATGACACAGCCAGCGCGGACGGACGTCGGGCGAGCGAGAGAAAATTATTGTCAACGCTGACCTACTGTTTCAATCATAGGAGAGAGTGGGTGAGTCGTTGCCACTCGCACTTGTCCTGCTCTGTTCGTGTAGTTCATTCGCTGCACTGTTAGATCGCGTTCACTATTTACTGCGTTTATATGTTATTATTTTATAATATGGGCTTTCGATATGATTTTTATGAGGGACATGGGCCGCAAATAGAGAGGTCACGGGCCGCGCGTTGCCGACCCCTGATCTAAAGGACCTCTGTAATCTAATCCCCATCCGGTCATCCAGATTTGGGTTTTCCTCAAATGATTTTTGCAGATTTTCTCACAAGTAATAAGATTTGTATATGAGCTGCTATCTTGGTCACACAAGCAAACATCAAAATATTCTTGAAGGAATAAAATAGAGGTAGTTAGGAGTTTCAAGTACCTAGGGGAATGGATTGAATGGAACAACCTTGAAGGTAAAACAATGGAAGCGAGAAGGACCAAAATGGAATTAGCCTTCCAGAAGACCAAAAACACTTACAATAAGAAAAGCCTCTCTTGGAACACAAAGATAAGACATTACAACACAGTAATTAAGCCGGAAGCACTCTATGCAGCAGAGACACTAGTCATGGGGAGGAAAGGACAAATGGAGAAATTGGAAATCAAAGAGAGGAAAATTTTGAGGAAGATCATGGGTCCCAAATTCCAGAATAACAAACAAGTTTTCTACAGAAACGAAGCCCTCTACGCAAAGTCCGAGAGACTCTCGGAAACCATGAGAAAAAAAAGGATTGATTTCTATGGACACATATTCCGAATGAATCCTAACAGACTAACAAAAAAAATCTTTGACTTCTTTTATAAAAAAAAAGACTAAGCCCAACTGGTTTAAGGAAGTAGAAAAGGATCTGAGAGAACTCCAGATTACCGAAGTGATGTTAAAGAATGGTACAGCCAAGACCGTGACCAAAGACAAAAGTAAGAGGTTCCAAGTTGCGATAAACACCAGAAAACCGAATCAAATATCAGAAGAGGAAAAAAGGAAGAGATCAGATAGAATGAAGAAATACTGGGAGAAGAAGAAAACGCAAGCATCCAAGAAGTGATTGATCTGACGTACCCCAAAGATGGGTGATTCGAAAAAAAAGGGCCAATTTCTAAGATAAATTCAATATTTTTAATTATGTTTGTTGAGGGTTCTATACTGAAACAGTTGGAGGAGATACAACATGGAACAAGAGATTCCCAAATCTTTTTGTCTTGTAGACTACTTGCTGCCTAAAGTTTGTATCAAATGTTTCTTTTTTATCTGACACAGTGCTGCTCACTTTAAAAGTCTTTTTGTAGAGAGTATTGTAAAAGATAAGAATGTACAATTTTTATTCAGGCCTGTACTGAAACAATCAAATTGAAAATCTTATTAAATCTGCCGTCTGTATACCTTCTATCAGTAGCGCTTTTCGTGTGTTAAATTGTTGGCTTGGCCCCTTTAGTGCACACATTATAACAATTCCCTATATTTTTGGGTGGATCTTGAAGATCTTGTAACTGACTGGAAATTGACTTCATAACTCTTAGGGACGACTCTTACCACAGCTAATCACATTAATGCTCCCAACTATATCTGCAAATTGAATCAGTTTGACGTCAGTCCATTTGATTGTTATCCCCACTACATTCTTACAACTATCTGGCTAACGTATTATTTGCTGATATAATTATTGAGAACTGATATAACAACTTAACTAGATTACTCTAGTAAAAAGTTTTCTCTGGCATTTTTTTTCCCGAATAAGATATGCCATACACGACATTTTGACAGCTTCCTCCGTTGTGTTCATCAGGTGAAATAGTAGGTCAAAGTGTTTACAGCGACAACACGTTATCGACTGTGAAAGCCTCCATAACCACCACACTGTCGTGTAGCAACCGGGTCATGCCTGGCTGACGATGTTTCACCGTCAGCCGGTCTTCAGCCTCAGTGTTATTGTTGTTGATACTATTTCACACAAAACGCCGTCCGAAGTGTCTGCATACGTACAGTTGGCACGATGTACCCTATTTGTGGCTTGGCCATCATGTTTGTGAGTGCTGCTTGGATGACAGAAGCAACTTGATCAGGCAGCGACAGGATGTCGCCCATTCCAGCTGCCTGGTTGCAGTTGGAGGCACTGGGCATCACTTGCCCATTCTCTGCTTGGTGTCTGGGTGTCTTGAGCTGCGTGATCAGTTTCCTGCTGTTTATTGCCCAGTTGTTGTTGGCCCCAGAGGGCGAACTCATTCGGACTGACCGCTCGGTGTTGGAGTTGTAGAAGATGTATCTCTCTCTCGTTGTTGAATTCGAAGTTGAGCAGGGCATCCATAACAGCAGGCTGCATGCCTGTCTTTGTATGAGTGAGAGAACAGTCCTCCAACTGATTGAACTGATTGATCACTGCCACACCACACACAGCACTGTTTTTGTTGTTGCAATTTCAGGTGTGGTGCCCATAATGGTTGTAGCGATAGAAAGTTTGGAGTTTAGATGCTGGTCCCTTCTTTGGTCCGACCCGCACTTTCTTGCCCAATAGCTGGTCAACCTTTTGGAGCTTTACTGGAGGAGCAATTTTCAGGTTGAACTGCAGTAGAGGCTCTTCTGTCCCTATCCACCGAATCTGCTGGATATCGCTGACATGGTTGCGCGGAGCACGTCAATTATGTCCTTGATTATGTCCACTGATGAGCCCTCAGATGACATGCCGACTTGGTTGCTCCAGTATTGGTATAATCAAAGGGGATGTCATGGTCTTCCAGGCATTTAATGACAACCTGCTGGTGCCTTGTGAAACCTGCACAGCATTCATCTGAAGTGATTTGGGGAAATCAATGAAAACCCAAATCTGAATTGCTGGACAGGGATTTGAACCCTCATCCTTCTGAGCGCGAAGCTAGGAGGTTACTGCTCACCCACCATGCTCATTCCTAACAATTTACCATTATTTGGACCTATATCATCAATTTTTTTAAACCAAAATAGTGTAGTCAGTATCTTACTGTGTCCTCTGAATGTTTGTTTGCGTGTATTTGACACATAAGAAATATCTCTCCTTCCACTTGATCTTACTATTCCAAACAATATACAGAATGTCAACACCCTCTTCTCCTCAAACTATCTCACCTAACTGCAATGATGAAACACTGTTGATATTCAATTCTTAACGATCATTTTGTCTCATTACATTGTTTTAATATTAAATACAAGGTGTGACAGTGATGTGGAACTGAATATTTAACACACTGGTAATATTTTAATACTAATCAATGAAAAATATTCCTAAGAGCGAAGGCACAAGGCAGTGAAAGGTATTAATCAGTGTGTGTTGTTGTTGTTGTAGTTTCAGCTTTCAAATTCTGGCCTCCCCTGACGGGGAGCCAATGTAAGCTTGTTATGTTGACATAAGGACATGAAACAGTTATAGAATGAGGAAACCATGATTTTAACTATACAAGGTAATGCCAACTGCTGAAAAAATCATTTGAAGAAATGAATTGAGCTACAAATATGATGAACCAATAGTAGAAACTTGTGGAGAATATGCAAGAAGTAGGGGTCACTTGCTCCAATAAAGATTTTACACAAAAACAGGCAGCCAATGAAACTTTGTCCTTTTTTTATGTGTGTGTTTTTTTTATCATTATAATTTTTTGCATATGACAATGAGTCAAACAGGAGAGATGTAAGTGGCGTGTGGTTTTCTTTGGCTGTCCTATGCCCTCTTTGTAAGCAAAAGGAACATACTGCTGGAGTGCCTCTTTATGAACACTGACTGACTGGAAAGCAAGAGGCATTTTTGTGAGCCGTTGTATGGGCAAGAATGGAAATTTCTTTAGAACTGTGAGCTGTTGAAAGTTTTATGGTGAACCTACCATAGTGAGTTACAGCGGATTTAATTTAAATCCACACTGTGATAGTCAAGTGGTTATAGAGATCATAGCATCACAATGCAGTCAAAAAGTAAACAGACAAATGGTAAACTATAAAAAGATAACGATCTTTCTGATGCACTGTGCCCCACTTGATCTGAGCCTGAGAAGCTCTGCCAGAGAAATATGCAGGATAAGAAATTTCTCAGTTAATCTGGACTTATATTAGCAAAATTAGAGCTATCTGAATGGCACCCACAAATTAAAGTATTATTGTTCTGTGTGATGTGAACAATACGATTTATTGGCTTATCTGATTCTCGTACATGTTTCATGTTAGAGACCTTAGTTAATTTTTTTGATACGTAATGGGTTATTATTTTATTTTTATTTCCTGATACATAATAGCCCAGCACCTAGTTTCTACTCTGGTCCCATATTTCCAATATATTACAGGAAGTATATAAGATAAAATTCTAGTTTGAAAATAATGGCTGAATATTGTTCAGGATGTAAGAATAATTTACGATGCATAAACTTATAAAGTTTCACAAACGTTAATTACTTAATTAAATTAACAATGTGAAAGAATGTATTTGATGGGTGTTAGTGTTTTATATATATATATATATATATTAGTAATTAGAGTAACATACGTTCAAGCATAGAGATACTGCTACATATAATTAAACACAAACATTCACATATACAATTCACCTACTGCATTGTTGCCTCACTGTTTCTCAATTTGGACATTTATGACACTTCTACACACTTACTCCCAGCACAGCCACTTCGAAGTAACTTACCTCTATCATGGATGACTCCTGGAAGTAGAAGTGTCCTTCGAACCATTGGGAGTTTCTTTCTTCAGGAATAATCACTGCTTGGTCATCAGTCGCTGTCATTTGAATATTTTTCTGGCAGTTGAGACTGTTTCTAAGTTCCAGGAACCTTTCTTTGGCTGCTTGTGATGCCAGATTGCAAGCTGCATCAAGAAAGTACCATAATTCCTGGTCACACAGTATGTTAATAAATGCACCTGGCCTGTATTATTTGCTAGGATGGCACTCTATGTTCTGCTGTTAAAACACATCCCAATACAACATGTTCCGGAGTGCCCTCATTTCCGCAGTCACAGCTACTGCTGTGCACTATTCCTCTTCTTTGCAGTTCACTGTTGTAATGTCCATGACCGTTATGTAGTGTACCAGCCCAGGCGATGGGAGAAGATGCGACATTTTGATCCTTTCGCAGACACTTGGAAACACTTCAAAATTTCTTCTTCCTGTTGTGCTAACATTCCACCTTTGCTGCCATTCTTTCGATAACAATCTGTTTACCTCTGCAGCTGTTGTTGCTGGTGCTCCTGTGATTTTCTCCGCCTGGTCTATATTTCCTTTCTCCCCGCTTGCAAATTTCCAAGTCCAGAGCCCCAAGTGTTACCATAAGGGCATCAGTTGCTGTTGTTTTGTAAGCATCACTCATCCTGAGTAGAATACTTTGCTGTGTTCTCCTAAAAATTTACTTGGTTTTACTTTTCTGAGGTGTATGGGCCCAGACGCTGGCTGCATACCCTACAATTGATGTTAATATTGTATTATGGTATGTTTGAATAACAAACGGTGAAAGCTATAAATGCCTTTGCTTAATGTTAGTTTATTCATGACTGAGGTCGCTCTCACACATGCTTCCTCGATATGCGCCATAAAATTGAGAGTTTTGTCTATTTTGGTCTCGGCTGAATACGAGGCGATTAACCCGGCTCTTGGGTGGTCAGAGCCTCCTTCTCTGTCTGCCACCGGAGTAAATCCTGTCTGGCGCCTCCTTGTTGCGGGGGTGGGCGCTCTGGAGTGTGGAGCGGCTAAGTCCGGCAGGGACCCAGTTCTGTGGGGTATATCGCAGTCCCCTTGCCCAGGGTTACTGGTGAAGTCCTCAATGGCAACAACTGCGGAGCAGAAGATCTTCAGTATGGCGCTGCTGGCAGATGAGGCAATGGATCCGGGGTACCGTAGGCGACATTAGGGTTCTACCCGAACAAGTCGGCAACTCCTGCAACCGAGATGGCTCTGCACGTGGTGACCCGTTACGCCTGCAGAAATAGCTGTCGAGGTCGAGAGTCATGAATGCTGGGCAAGTTCATGGCTTCTAACTACCATCCCACGCGATGTAGTGACGTGGAGAGGACACTCCACATGTACCTGTCAAGGTGCGGAAACAACACAGGGAGTCACAGTCACCGGTTATAAGCTCTGTGCTGATGGGCATGCGCACAAGCGCTAAGGGTGATTTCCGTCGGTGGGATAGTCCATTGTGGATAATTGATCAGTTACTGCCTGCCTCAAGCTGGGCAGCACCCAGCCAATTAAGTACTGATCCGCCCCTCATCTTGTGCTTCTATAGGTGTGTGGAGCAGCAAGCATGTCACAACAATGAGAAAAGCAATCACCTGGCAAAAAGAAAAACAGTTATAAAATGTATAAAAATCTTCGCCTCGTGGAATGTGAGAACCATGTTACCAGGATCTTACACCCCAACTGATGGCATCCCTGAACTGAGGAAAACATCTATCATCGACAGGGAACTGCTGCGTTTGTGAGTTGATATCGCTGGTTTGCAAGATATTCGGCTTTCGGATGAGGGCACTCTTCGTGAACAAAATTACACCTTCTTCTGGAAGGGTACATAGAGACAATGGCGCAAAGCGAGAGCATGGAGTGGGCTTCGCAGTTCACAACAGCTTGTCTAACTGCATTCAGGCACCCATTTGTGTTTCAGAGAGAATTATGTCCTTGAGAATAACAACTGCTTCGGGTCCCATAACCCTAATATCAGCTTATGCGTCTACATTAAAGGCCTCTCCAGAAGTTAAAGATTCTTTCTATGAAAGCTTACGTGCATGTCTAGCAAAAGTACGTGTCTCTGACAAACTTTTTATTCTTGGTGATTTCAATACAAGAATTGGCAGTAGTTCTGACAACTTGCCGGATTGTATCAGCCGCCATGGAATAGGAAACATAAATGAAAATGGGCGGCGTCTATTGGAACTATGCACATCACATTCCCTCTGCGTATGTAACACCTATTTTCAGAATAAGCCTGCTCACAAAGTGTCATGGAAACATCCAAGATCTGGTCACTGGCATCTACTTGATTTTATCATCACTCGGAGGCGAGATTTGTGTGACGTTCTCAATGCCAGAACCTATCACAGTGCAGACTGCGACACTGATCACTCTCTGGTAATGGCCAAAACAAGTATGATTCCAAAGAAGATCCATTCAGCGAAAAACAACCGCCGCAAACTTAAGTTTAATATCCCAGTCAATCATGATGATGCTTTACACAAACAATTCTCAGCCATGCTTTACCGAGGGACACAGGTAACGCCGAAGACATGTGGATTCGAGCGAAAGAAAAACTTTTACAAACTGCTTTTAGCACCTTTGGAACAAAAGATACGTCTCAGAATGACTGGTTTGCTGATTACGAGGACAAATTACGTCCATACATTGAGCACAAAAGAGCAGCTCATATAACACTTATAAACAGCCCCAGTGATCATGCCAAGTTGGAATTCAAAAATGCTAAAGCAGATCTACAACGTATCACTCGCCGCCGTTGCGTGAATGAGTATTGGACAAACCTCTGCAAGTCCATACAGCAGTACCATGATAGCGGGGACTACCGAGACATGTATCAAGGCATCAAAAGTGCAATCAGACCCACAGCCATGAAATGTGCTGCCCTAAAGACTTAAATGGCGAACCTATTGTTAACAAGCAGAAGCAGTTGGTAAGATGGTCAGAACACTACACCAACCTTTACTCCAGGGCAGTCAGCATAAAGCCTGAAGTACTGGACAGTTTATCTACTTATCCTACTGCATTAGAACTTGATGATTTACCTTCACAGGACGAACTTCATTTTTCACTGAAGAGACTCAAACTGGGAAAAAGTACAGGTCGTGACAACCTACCTGCCGAAATAATTAAACTTGATTGTGTTTTTCCGGTCATATATGAACTTCTAAAGTGGTGCTGGTATGAGGGTACAATACCGCAGGACATGCATGATGCTGATATATCTTATATTTTTAAACGAGCAATTCTTGTATATATATATATATATTTCGGATCTCGGAAACGGCTATGACGATTTGGATGAAATTTGATATTTAGATAATGTTTTGACTTTTAAGATTACCTAAATAGTTGTCTTCCGTACAAAAAAGCGAGTTTGCAAAATACAAACAATTTTTTCACTTGATATCTCGAAAACGGCACTAGCGCCATCTCGTAGACAATTCAGGTACCAGAAAGCCTACAAATAGATTCTCTCTGATTTCAAAGAATATTTGAACGAACAGTTCTTGTATACTGGCTGAGGCGTGGAAATAGTAACATTGCAAGTTTAATTGTAAAACATTTAAAAAGGAAGATAATTAAAAATTTATGATTGGTTTTGTCAGAGGTGATAAACTTCTTTGAAAATAATATTACCGGTACCAGTTATAAAGTAATCACCGTTTACTTTTTGACTGTAAAAAGTGGTTGTTAGTTTGTCATTAAATACTACCACGCGAGGTATGAGCATAGTTTTAGCGGAGTGAATTGATTTAGCACTGATGATGTTCTATCATTACCGTGACGTCACAATCTGATGATGAATTCTTATAGAACGCGACGAAACATATCGAAAATAAAGAATAAATGTTCTTGATATCTCGCTTGGTTTACGAGATATAGCATGTCAAAAATCAGTTATAGGTATAGTTCCTTGTGCTTTTGGCGACGTTTCTTCTGGTCCATGCTGTATTTCAACCTAACAACAACCATTTGGAACAAAATAAAACATTAAAAGTACATTTCCACCGTATCGACATAGTGCTTTTGGTGGATTCTTTTTCTGGTCCAGGTCGGATCTAATCCTAACCTCTTCACTTGAGGTATCAGAAAAATAAATTCTTTATTTTCGATTTTTCTCGACGAGTTTCATACGAATTCATCATCAAACTTGGCTGTGACGAAATTTATCTTCTGGTCCAGGTCGCATTTCAACCAACCACGTCAATTTTGCGATATGATATCTCGAGAACTAAGCGAGATATATAAATTTAAAAATATTTTGTACTTTAAATTTTTCTCGTCGAGGTACATAAGAATCCATCATCAAGGGTTTTCGTAGAATGCCCTGAATTAACACAAATCTCGCAGCGTTAATCAATCCCTGACTGGCATTAAGATTTCTGTTTAACATAATAATAGCATTTTTCTTTGAAAGCAATTTATGAGGCGGTCTCGCAAATGGATCTAACGATTTGGATGAAATTTCATATGTAGATAACGTTTTGCTATTCAAGTTTTTAACACGGTAAGCCTAATGATGTTAGTGAAGTTTCTCTTTGGTTAACTGTGCACCTCAAAACGCCTAGGAAGTCTTCAAGCCTTTTACTTTAATCAAACTTTACTCGAAATCTTGGATATTAAATAGAAATCGAAAGATGCCGAGCGAAGATCGGTCACCCAGGTACTTTACCCTTTATAAGGGCAAAGGTGAGAGAGGCGATTGCAACAATTATAGAGGTATATCCCTCCTCAGCATTGCTTGAAAAGCTATCGCTCGAGTCATTTTGAGAAGACTGGAAACCCTCGCCTCACGTGTCTACCCCGAGTCTCAGTGCGGATTTCGTGCCGGCCGCTCCACGAGTGACATGATCTTCACTGTCCGCCAACTTCAAGAAAAATGCCGTGAACGTCGTGTGCCTTTATACTTGGCTTTTGTCGATCTAAATAAAGCCTTTGATACTATTAGCCATAACGGCCTTTATGACATCCTGAACAAAATCGGCTGCCCACCTATGCTGTTGTCTTTAATCAAGGCCTTTCACGATAACGATATTTAATGGCGAAGCTTCTGCATCCTTCAAAGTAAACCACGGTGTAAGACAGGGCTGTGTCTTAGCGCCCACACTCTTTGGAATTTTCTTCTCTGTTCTGCTCTTAGTAGCTTTTAAAAACTGTTACGTTGGTGTACATCTGCATACAAGGAGTGACGGTAGACTTTTTAATATAAGTCTATTGAGATTTACTAAAAAGCGTATTGAACTAATTGTTTGTGAAATTCTACATGCTGACGATGCGGCTTTTGTCGCTAATACCACAGATGAGCTTCAGGAGGTGCTCACCAGATTTGATCGTGCATGTCATCTGTTCTCGATGAGTGTCAACACCAAGAAGACGGTTTTCATGGTTCAGGGCACAGACCATCTTCCAAAAATAACATTGGAAGGCATCCCTCTTCAAATAGTAGAACACTTCCATTATATCAGCTCCATCACTAAATCCGACCAGTCCATTCAAAAGGAGATTGACGCACGAATTGCCAAAGCCACGACGACCTTTGGCAAGCTGTCCACACGTGTCTGGA
The DNA here is from genome assembly GCA_031002005.1 of Vandiemenella viatica. NCBI lineage: Eukaryota > Metazoa > Arthropoda > Insecta > Orthoptera > Morabidae > Vandiemenella > Vandiemenella viatica. Next base: position 325,474,669 of record JARYHS010013630.1, on the reverse strand, counting down.
AAACTCCAAGCTAACTCTCTCCACCAAAATTCTAGTATACCAGACGTGTGTCCTGAGCATATTACTGTACACAGCTGAGATGAAGTCCACTTATGCCTGGCAAGAGAGACAGCTGAATGCTTTCCATACGCGCTGCCTGCGGACAATACTTGGAGTCATGTGGCAGGACAAAATGAGCAATGAGAGTGTTCTGTGTTCCACGAAGTGTCACAGTATTACTGCCACCCTAAAACAAATACAACTCCACTGGCTTGGCCACGTTCATAGAATGGACCCTGAGAGACTACCACTGAAAGTCATGCTCAGTCAGATTGCTATTATCAAGAGACCTGTGAGGCACCCGATGCTAAGGTTTAAGGACTCCTGCAAACGTGATTTGGAGAGCTTCGGCATGCGCACTTCTGACTGGGAAGCTTGTGCCAGCACGAGACCCTTATGGCGTCATCATATCACCACCGTCCAAATATGACAGAACATGGTTGGATAAAATAAAGATGAAAAAGCTTCATAACAGGGAAGTACATCCACCGGATCCCCCTTTTGTGTGCGATAGATGTGGCAAAATTTGTCGCGCCGCCATCGGACTATTCAGCCACAAAAGAAGATGTGATGCACTCAACCCTAGTGATAGCTGAGTCGCTACAACTATTATCTGTGAAGATGCTGTGACCAATATATGTCTATTTTCACACTGAGGTATCAACTGAAAAGACTTCTTCTTATCATAACTCCGTCTATTTTAATGGTTTTATTGCTCTGTAACAGGCCTTTCGGTAACACATAATAGGTTTTGTGTGGTGCTAATCTGGGTTTGATTTGTCTGCACCACTGACCGAGTTCATGCAGAATCTTTGCACTTTTCAACTCAATTTCGGCTCTGGTTTTACCCTCTATGATTAAGAATAGATCATCAGCAAATGCACCAAGTCCCAGAAGTTCTGGCATTCTTTGCAGCCTTGTCATTCCTGGTTCAAGCCCAATGTTCCAAAATATCGGACCACAAATGAATCCCTGTGGACAACCCTTTTTTAGCTTTCTCTCAATGGTTACTCTAGAACACCTAAGTTTGACATATCTGTTCGTACAGTAATCCTGGATAAGACCTCTTGCAGCTTTATCTACATTATTATAATCTAACAGGATTTCCTGTTGTACAAAACTATCCCTCAGCCTGTTCCAGTCTGCCCGTAAGATGTTATGATGCACCTTGGAAATCTGTGCCTCCGAAGTGTCAAAATTGTTCCGTCCTCTGACCAACTCAAAAGAAATAACATTATGATCACTGGAAATTAAAAATTCTAAAATGTTCCAATTCCTCAATAAGTTCCCACCTCGCAGATTGGTCAATATTGCATCGATGTTTGATAGAGCTCCTGCTCATTTGCAATATGTGAAGGGTTTATGCAGAAGATTTTTTACTTCTAGATTTGGTTCACTAATAGCTTCTACTAAAAGCTCGCCTCTTGTATCTGTCACCCCACTACGCCAGTGCACACTTCTCTTATTTTTCAAATGTATGGTTCAATGGGATCACTATCATGAAAATACATGTTGACGAGAATTACACTATCCCAGTCAGCAATGAGGTCCACTCATGTCGTATGCTCATCACAGAACTGCACTATTTTAGTTACAGTAACTTGTATGGATAGCGCTACTATTGCTGTCATAAGGTTTCTGCCTGTTGAAATTATCTGTGATGATACCAGCATGCAAGGAATCTTCCCGCAGCATGAATGTGTGTCCTGAAGGCATATGACATCCCATTTATGTTCCACTGACAGCTTTCTCACTTCGGGCAAAACCAACTTGCTTCTCCTGGCGTTTAGTTGTACAATTTGTAGCTTACAAGACATTTTGTGATCTCTGGATGTCTGGTGTGGACATTGCACTTTGGCCACTGGAGTTTTGAATCGAAAACTATAACCCCACGAGTTAATATGTACTGTTTTTATGTTTGATCAGGATTAAAGTTTCATTCCTACTTTTGAAGACCATATGCAGAAGAGAGAGAAGTGAGAAGTCTCTGTAGGAAGATTGATGGGTTTTAGATGTATATGATCAATGGCTTCTAGCTGAAGGAAGGTTACATATTTACCGGCAGTATGCGCTATTTGAGTTAGATGCCTCCGTGCCACATTGAGATTCGAAGCCTCCTCCAGTCGACCGAGTTTTAAATTTGTTTCAAAATCGCTGTATATTGTTTTGGGGTTTATAGAACTGTGTCTGTTATGTTTCCCAAATTCAGCAGTTGTTCCACCAATTTTGGACACATAACAGGTTGTTGGTAATGTTTGTGGCGGAAACACATCGTGGTCTTAGCAGTTGTTAGCGCAGTTCCGTCGTTGTCGCGGCGGCTGCTAGCCATGGAGGAAGGATCCTCCATGCTGCTAGCGCAGTACCAACGATGCTCGCTGACGAGTAACCGTGGCAACGATAAACAAGACAGTACACAGTTGGCGAGGCTTACGAATACACAGACAACATTGCCGCTCGCAGCAATACGTGAAGCCGATAGTAATATTGACAGTCAGATTGTTGCAATATAATGTAACGTACACATGTATGTGTTATTTGACATATTAAATGCATTGATAAGAATCTCGTCTCCCATACTGTAAATTACTATATTGTTTATATGGGCAACTTAACCACGTTTGTTCTGCCTACATTCCAACCCAGAACAATCATCTTGACAGAAGTGTTCAGAATTGACTGGCAGAATTCGAAGAAATTTTGTTAATTTGTACTGAATGGTCATCAGTTAGCATTCCAACATCTTGTTTCTTAGGGTTCTTCTACGTGATTAGTTTTTCTCTAAAGCAGGTAGCCCTTTTTGCATTTCTTTTTTGTCTTGGTAAACGGGGTTTCCTTTTATATTGTAGGCTGCTTCCAAATTACATCCTCAACTATTTTCCTAATTAAATTTGCCAGTTGAGAGTATATATCGTTTCCCATATCTATTCGTTGAAGTAAACTATCTATAATCAGTCATGTTTGCAGCTCGTTGTAGGAGAAATTGATAGGTAAGACACTCTTTGACCTTCTTGTTGCAGCTTTTACCCCATCTGTTACATGGTATGCATATTGAAGGTTGAGATCTTTTCTTTCACTGATCCCTTTGGTGGTTTTCCTCTCAACAGTGTGAACAAGAACTATTGTTCTTCTTACAATGCTTACTGACGTGTCCTAAATCCAAACATTTATTGCATTTTGGTACGATGATGTAATCTTTCACCATTATAGCAGAAAATTCTATGAAGATTTTCTTTTGCTGCAACAGAAGTTTCCTAACAGAAGAACTCATCTCCACATGATGAACTGTTGCTCTTTCTCTAGATCCAGTCTTAATTTTGGTTGAAAACCTTTTATAAATTGACTTTTCTCTATTTTATCCTCAAGGTTTTGTTGGTAAACAGCATCAGAAGTGTTATCTACATGAATTGTTGGTGATATGTGAGTGGCCTTCATTTTCTAGGGAGTTTGCATTGCATTTTTCAGCAGTTCCTTGTTATTTACAATGTTATGTGAATCCTCAGGAGATTCTGTTTCCACTATAATGGCATGGTTAGTTGCGTGTATTCTGTTTATTATAATTTTAATCCCTTCCAGGTTTTATGATTTTTGTAACTCGTTCAGTCACTTGCTTCGGGTTCTCCCCCCCCACTTTGGATGTGGTAAAAACTGCACTTTTAGTGGATCGAGTGATTTTAGGATTCACAGCAGTCGATCCTCCAGATTTTGCCATTGCAGGATAACTGGGGACTATTACTTCCCTATTTTGTTTGAGTTGCTCATTTTCTTTTCCAAGATGACACAGCCCCCCCCCCCCCCAAGAATTCGATGTTTATTGCCCAACAGGCTAGCCTATCTTTTATTTCTCTAACCTCAGTGTGTTTTTGTCTGCAAATAACATCTAGATGTTTGACTAATTCCACATACCTATTTCTGATTTTTTCACTACACTGTTTTAAAACCTCGTCATAGCTTTCTTCTGGTGACCAATGGTGGGTGGCAGCAGAAAATTTGTTTACTGTAGTGATTCACTGCAGCACATTAAGAGTTACCATGTTATGTTGATTTTGTTTTCATAGAAGTTCATGTCACCTGTAAATGTGAAAGTTTCTTGGTTGGGTAATAAGTGTATCCCCCCTCCAACATTCCCCTTATTAGGATGTACCAAGCAGTAAAGAATTTTCACATTATTTTTTTCTATGAAAGAACAAATGATAAATTGTCAAATTTTAATTCGGATCTTTTGTAAAATGCAATAACATGCCATCACAAATCAAATAAATCATAATTCACCATAGCAATCGGGTAAATAACACTTCCCGGGACAAAAGTGTTTTCCCCCTTTTTAATTAGTTATTACAAGCTAGAGTAAAAGATATTGTTATGAAAGATTTAAATTATAGAGTAAAAGTGATCAATTCATGAAAACTAGGCACCCCACAGCCCATCCCCAATTATTATAAGGAATTGGGTTACAAAACTTTGGTCAGACCATTGCTCGAATATGGTAGTGTAGTATGGGACCCACATTTTGAGTATCAAATACAGGAGTTGGAGAAGGTGCAAAGAAGGACTGCTAGATTTGTTCTTGGAAATTATCGCAGAATGCAATCAGTGACAGATATGATAAAGGAGCTGGAATGGGATTCATTGCAAGACAGGAGGAGGATGAGGAGTGTAATGGGAGTGTACAGGGCGTATACTGGCGATGAGGCATGGAAAGATATTGCAGTAGGTATGAAAAGTAGTTCATGGAAGGGGAAAGATGACCATGACCACAAGCTGGCACTCGATTTCAGGCACAAGGGTGTGGGAAGATTTTCTTTTTTTAGGTAAGGGTGTCAGGGATTGGTATGAGTTACCAAGGGGAATGATGAATAACCTATCGAAAACGTTAAAAGAATTTAAAGTTAAAATTTGTAGAGGGCAAATGTAGGCGAGTGAAGGATAGTGGGAAGTTGGGTGTGTAGGGAAATTGCCACCGGAGCGTGTGCTCCATTACAATTAAATTAAATTTTAAAAAAATTATCTTCGTACTTACAACTATTACAATTATATCTGATTATAGTGAATTTACACTTCAAATAAGCCAAGATTGCACTTAGTCTGTGTATTACAAATAGTGTACAGTGTTTATTGTACAAATTGTCTTCAATATATGGGAGGTGAGATCACATGTTATGACCAATAGTGCCCCAAACCATAACACTCGGCATTAGTTCATTTTATTGTTTATGGCTTCATGCCTCATTGATGTCCAGATCATGATAGGCGGGAAAGAACTGGCAGCCAGTAATAGGAAGAAATTCATTCACAGCCTTTTGAAGGAACCATACTAGCATTCAGCTAAATTGATTTCAGGAAACTATGAAAAACTAAAATCTGGATGGCTGGACAGGGATTCGAACCTGTGTCCTCTCAAATACAAGACAAGATTGTTGCTGCTCACCCACCACACTCAGTTACATTTGTTCACTGTGCTGCTCAACAGTGCATTCTGCCCAATTCAGTTCACCTGTAGTGAATAACACATACACGGCCACACCACAGGACAAGCTGAAGAGGCACTTGTCCAAAAACACTACATTTTACCATTCAGCATACCAGTGAAGGTGTCTGCATGCCCACTGCAGTCTGAGGGGTTGGTGGATTCTAGCCACTGGAAGCCAACGCAATGGCACGTTTTCAATCAATCCAGATTTCAGGAAACAGCATCAAACCGTTCACACCATCATGTCCACACTTGCTACAGTGCTCCAATGTTGATCAACACAGAGGATGAAGCTGTTCTGTCAGTTGTGACCATGTGGACAAGCGTGAGGTCATCCCACGATGTGGTCACATTGCATTGTCTAGTCTCCACTTGTTGTTGTGTATAACCCTCTTCTATCCACTGGTTCCACATAAACATCACTGTCATAGTAGTGTGCCCTATATTAGCCACAATGTCTCGGTATAACAAACCCGTTTCCCAGAGACCAATAATTCTGTTATACGGATGTTGAGCGATATACATTAATTACACAATCTCAAAATAGAGGAGGGGGAGGGGGGAAATCTGGCAAAATTTCATTTAAAGGGAAAAATGGGGTCATCAAAAATGTCACAACTTTTAATATTATTTTTCTCCTCTTATTTCACAGAAAAAAATTAGTACATAGGAGACATCAATATTAATGCTTAGGTATTTAGTTGCATGAAACAAGGCATATGGTGGTTCCAACCACATCTTACCAAATCTCACTAAGGGGGAGGAGGATCCAAATTTAAAGAAAAACACTTCGCATAATTAATGGACGCTCCCTTGCGACCTTCGAGTTCAGTGAGGCACACCGGCACTTTCTTGCACTTTTCCATGTTGTTTTGTTGACTCGAGCCTGTGACCTGAGGGTGCTGCAGGGGCTATGTGAACACAGTCTCTACAATCTGAATCACTTATCATGGTGCCAATGTTCTAAATATCCAACTGTTTTGGAGTGATTCAGACCATTCCTTCTGGTTGTTGCAGTTCTCACAATCAGTGGTGTAAACGAAGTTGGGGGGGGGGGGGGGGGGGGGGAATCCGCATGTTTATAATGACATGCCATTTTGAAATTATTTTGGTTCCCTTGAAGGCATCATTTTAATATTAGAATCAGAACTTCTGAATCATTTTAGCATATAGAACATTTGAAACCTACAGAATAGATGACATTTTCACAAATTTAAAATGTAATCAAATTCTGCCAGCTGTGACAAAACGAGTTATATGGTTAGTCTCAGTGTGTATTCCTCTGATACCCTCACCATATGTCTCATCTCTATACATGACTAAGATTTAAAATGAAATATGGTAAAGTGTTTTGTGTGTTCCTTACAGCTATCCTGCCTTTATTTGTGGCTAGTAATGGATTTAGTTTCCCTATCATTCCTTATTTTTACTATCTGTCACTTTTATCAAAATGAAAATTTATAATTTATGTAGGAATGGAAAGTATTTGTTTGCTATATGTCCAGATAGAAGATTTGAGCTCCCATATTTGCCCTTCAAATAAATAACACAGCTATTATTAACAGTTAACATTTATTAATTGTTTTACAATTCCATGTAGAAATTCTCAAGCTTTCTTCTCCATTTTTTTCTTTAACTGATACAGATGAGTAAGACACAAATCACGCCATGCTCTACGTTCTTGTAGCTTATCTAAAGGTGTCATTTCACATAGCTGCTTGTGAAGTTCTTTTGCAACTGGACCCTCAAATTTAGGAGTTGGCCCCATAGTCATGCTTGTGTCATAAATGCTTTTAGAGTATCTTTCACAGTAGTTCTCCATCCCTGAAAAGTAAGAAAAGTAATGTAAGGATCCACAGTGTCAAGATGAAATTTCATCAATTTTTGTTCATTGTTTTTATTATTTTGCATGATTAATGAACTTTTACCACCAAGCATTAACCTAATGCCTACTTCTCCTGAAGAGATCTTAGTTATTATTGAAACAAGTGTCAGAGATATTGCTTGTTTGTGATGTTTTATAAATACGTTTTATTTCCAATCACTGGCATGGTTAATAATGAGCAAGCTCACAGGTAATACATAATTACGAGGCATGTTTTTTTAAGTAAGTACCGTTTTGAAATTTAAAAAAAGACGGCAAATATATCTCAATAATTTTATTTTTACCTTACTCTACTTTTCTACATAATTCCCTTCAATATTGAGGCACTTGTCATAACATAGTACCAGTTTTGAAAACCCTACTCATAGAAATCTGCTGCCTGACTTGTTAACCACTGCATCACAACTGTTTTGACTTTGTTATCGTCTTCAAGACGCTGACCGCCCAGGTGTTTCTTCAAGTGCAGGAACAGATGGTAGTCACTGGGCGCCAGATCAGGGCTGTATGGAGGATGATCTAGAGGTCCCATCGAAAATATATGATGAGATCTTTGGTCTGATTAGCCACATGTGGACGGGCATTGTCATGCAGCAAAACGATGCCCTTGCTCAACCTGCCACGTCTTTTGTTCTAGACTGAACGGCGCAGATTGTTCAATGTCTCACAATAAGCTGCTGCATTGATTGTCTCATTACGAGGCAGAAATTCCACAAGCAATACTCCTTTTCTGTCCCAAAAAAACTGTGCACATGATTTTCCGGGCAGAAATCGTTTGCTTGAACTTCACTTTTTTGGGTGAATCTGAATGCCACCATTCCATGGACTGTTGCTTTGATTCAGGTGTGACGTAGGCCACCCATGTCTCACCGCCCGTAACAATTTGGATTAAGAAATCATCACCATCGTTATGGTTCTGCTCAAGGAAAGTCAATGCACTGCCTAAAGTGTGGTTTTGTGCACATCCGTTAACATTTTCGGTACCAAACGTGAGCACAATTTTCGGTAATTCAAGTGCTCGGTCACAATGCCATACAAAACACTACGAGAAACATTAGGAAAGTCATCACACAAGGAGGAAATCGTAAAGCGTCTGTTTTCTCTCACCTTATTGTCCACTTTCTGCACCAAACTTTCATTAACGACCAAAGGACGCCCACTCTGTTGTTAATCATGCACATTTGTGTGGCCATCTTTAAATGCTCTAACCAACTTTCTCACCATTCCATCACTCATAATGTTTTGTCCATAAACTGCACAGATCTCACAATGAATATTGATCGGTTTTAGGCCTTTAGGACAAAGAAATCTTATAACAGCCCGTACTTCACAGTCGGCGGGACTCGCAATTATCGGAGGCATCTTAAACACTGAGCGAACAGCATAAACAAGGAAGAATTAGACTGTAATGGCGTCAGTGCATAGGCAAGAGATGCTGGTACCCAGTGCGCATGCGCGGAATGCCGACCGTAGCGCTGCAGCCACGGTGTGACAAAACGGTACTGACTTAAAAAATACGCCTCGTATATCACTTTTCCACTTCTAATTTTGGTGTGAAAAGAAGATTTTATTTTGGTCTGTTAATAGCCCTCAAACAAAAAGGTTTATCACATAGGAAAACTGACAGTAAATTAACGTTGGAAAACATTTCGAAACATGAAAATGTGTTGTCTGTGAAACAGTTACTACCATAAGAAAAACCCAAGTCCCCGATTATGCAGGGTGACAAATACTATGAAACTGAGTTCACATCAGCTTGCTTCATAAACAGAAAAGGATTTCAAGAAGAGTATCTCTCAAACAGTCCTCAGACACCTTCAGAGATGACCATCAGGATGAAGCAGCCTAAGAAAAAATCTATGCTGATTAAAACATAGGTGATATGAAACAATTTATAAATAATAAAGGAAAGGGAAATTAACCCATCACATACTAACATTGACAGCTGCAACGAGGGAAAACACATAAGGCAGACACACAAATACAATATTTTGGCATTAACCTTCTTCATGTAGTAGAGAAACAAGCCATTTGGTTCCGGGCGTATGTGCACACAGAACATGACTGGCTAAGTAGTGGGAGAAATGGTTGGGGAACTGCTAAGGAGTAGACTATTGATATATCAGCAATGTATGAGATAATGTATTGCAGGCGATGGTAAAATGAATGCATATATAACAAGGATGCTTAGTACTGACATGAAAAATGATTACTAGTTAAAATATGTTAGTAGGAAAAAATTAATTAAACTAAAATTAATGGGTTAAGTGGTAAGATTTTATTGGTGGTTAAGGCCAGGGGAGTGTTTGGTATTCAGGATATTCTGGTTCCCATCTCCACAGTTCTGATGCTGTGGTGCTATCAGGGAAAACTCTGATTGCTCTCACAGTAAAGCAGTTGTCGAGATTGTTGGAATCATGACCATTGGCATGTTCTGGTATTGGAAGGTACAAGTCGTGGGAGTGGGTGGTTTGTCTGTGGCCATTCACTCAGAGAGTTGCTGTGGTGAGGCCTATGCTGGAACTAGTGCAGTGGCCATAAATTAGTTGGTATATGACGCGAGTTGTTGAACACGTGGCATGTCTTATGATGGGGAAAGTTCCCCCTGTGGTACGATTTGAATATGTAGTGGTGGGTGGAAGCATGCTGCAGGTTTTACAGCAAGGTCTATTGCATGGACAAAATGTGTGCGGTTTTTCAGAGAAACTGACCGGGGGGGGGGGGGGGTATTTGTGGACTAAGATGTTCTTAAGATTTGATGGTCTGCTAAAACACGTATGGGGGCAGTGGGTAGAATTTTGGGTAGAAGAGTGTCCATTTCTGGAAAGGAGCAAAGGAAGTCATACGCCTGTCACACGATATGGCTGATGGACTCTAGGTCAGGAGAGAACTGGGTGACAAAGGCAGGATTATGTTCGGTTTTTGCAGGTGACAAGCAAGAGTAGTTACGTGGAGGGTGAGTGATCACATGGGATATCTGTTTATGTATGAGATCTGTGGGGTAACAATGTGAAATAAGGGCTTGGGATAGGTTCTGGGAATATTGGAAGAGGAAATGTGCATCAGAACAAAGGAAACTTCCACAGATGGCAAGGCGGTATGGGAAGGAACATTTGGTATGGAAAAGATGGCAGCTGTCAAAATGTAGATATTGCTGTAAATTAGTGGGTTTGATGTGGACAGAGTCATGAAGGACACACTGCCTGAGCATTATGTCCACATTTTGGAATGGGTGATCAGGAGTGGGTCCAGGTGAAATTGATGGAATTTTTGCTATTGTTAAGGGAATGGAGAAATTCAAGGAGTTGGGTTTCACTGTGGGTCCAGATTATAAATATATTATCACAGTGTGTTTAAAGGGAGTGTGGATCAAAGGAGTCTGGAGCTAGAGGTGTGTGGACCGTGGAAAGCTGTTCAAGGAAATGTGTGGTGTCTTTGACACAGGAGGGAAGATTTTGTACAAAGGGTTGGAGATGTTGATCCACAAAGGCTGAAATCTATTCAGTGGGCAACCCATTTTCCACAATTATAGGTCACGTAGGATTATCGTTCTTGTGGCTCTTGTGAAGAAGATAAAGGATGGAATTAAGAGGGTTCTGGGATGTTAGGAGATGGACTGAGGAGAGAGTCCTTGCAGGGGACCTTGTAGGTCAAGGAGCGTTTTTATTTCCTGGCTTATGGAGTAGTGGGATCTGTAGCATGTTGAAGGTAGGTGTTAGTGTCAGACAGCTGCCTTAGGGCCTTTGCTACATAGTCATTGTGGTCCATCAATACAGTGGCTGAGCCTTTGTTGGCAAGGAGGATAATGATGTTTTGGTTTCTGGACAGTTCTCTAATGGCTCGAGTTTCAGTTGCTGAGGTTTTTGGAGTGTGGGATGGATTTTAGCAAAGAGGGTGAGGAAAGAGTGGATGTGAGTAACTCCTGTAAAAGAATAAAGGGATGGTTTTGTGGGAGTCAGGGTGGATCCAGAGAAGATGTAGGTCTACATTGTTGTAGACTGGATTCAATCTTGTTCTGTTGGCTGATCTGTTCTTCTGTAGTGGCAAAATGGTACTGCCAGAGAAAAGAGCAGCATAATGCTAATGAGTCCCGGACCAAAGCAGCATGGTCGAAATTGGGGCTTGGACAAAAAGTGAGTCCTTTGGATAGAACCGATATTTGGGGTTCAGATAGGGGGGTTTAGGAAAGATATCACCGACTGTTTGGGTTTATAATTTATAAATTTGTATAACAGACAACATAGATTGGATATTTTGAGGCAAAATGAAATTTTATATGTATTGTTGTGATGCTGATTTGAAGCGATGGATTCAAATGGATGATGAATGCATTATTCTAAGAAGTTTTCCGAGGATATGCCAGTGTGAGGCGATTTTTCTTAAAAAGGATTTTGGGCGGAGGAGGGTTAAAGCTTGTACACAAACTATTAATGGTGCAGACTATTGAGAAATCATTAGACATAAAATTATGGACATTGCCAAAGATCATTTCAGAGATGGAAGCTTTGGGCTTTTCCATTTAAAAAATGACAAATTTCAGTTGTCATAGGGCTACTTGACAATTTATAATGTCAACAAATATGGTGGTGAGCCAATTCATCCAACATTGAGAATACCATAATTGAGAATTTATGGTTAATAATGTTGTAAAGGCTCTGTCAGTATTTCCACAAAAAAAAAAAAAAAAAAAAAAAAAAAAAAAAAAAAAAAAAAAAAAAAAATTAAGAAAATTTTTTATGCTTGTTATTGCCAAATTAACCCTATGTTATGTCTCCCAGAAAGGCCCACTCTAAACCTCAGATAAATTAAATCATACGTCAATCAAATCTACCAAACACTAAATTAATTTTACAAAATTCATTATTAAGACCACCATTAGCGTTATAAATTTATTTTTCCATATGTTATACTGCTAAGCTTAAGAAGGGATATTTTTTGGACCTCAGTGTATAAGCTCTGATAGAAGCACTCTTAAAACATTACTTAAAATAATACAAAAAATTATTTACTTGAAAACTGTTTCTACTCTTTGTAATCATTAAAGATTGGCAAGTAGTTTTGATTAATAAAGCAGAAATAGACTAATAGAAAATTCAAGATAACTATCCTTAACTTTCCCAAAATGCTAAATTCGTTTTGTGAATCTACCATCGTTCTTTATCTTGCTGATATATATTAACATTGCAATACAAAGCCAAAAGATCTTTACACAATTTTGAATTAGGATTCATGTCATAAAAATGTAAAACAGAACTTAGAATAGATACTGGATGGTAAATGTGCACCAAAGTCGAACATAGTGTGAATTTTTGGGCCAAACATTTGATCATATGCAAAGGAAGGAACTAGCGCACTTTTTTTTTTATCACATATACCAACAATTCAGTACAAAAATCTACACTTCATTGTTGAGCTTTGATTTGTTTTCTTCCCACATGAATCCTTATTCACTCAATAGTCATATTTATAACTTACAGAAAACATCTTTTCAAATCATCTGTTTTTGTAAACTACCTTCAGCATTAAGATGAGCCGTTTCAAGTGGTCCAAGGAAAGCATACCGCATTCCAAGACCTTCAGACATAACTTTATCAATATCTTTGACATTCAGAACTCCATCAGCAACCAGTCTGAAAACTTCATTCAAAATGCAATACCTGCAAAAATTAAAACAATAATGGTAAGAATCATTATAACTGGGAGCAATGATAGAGAAAGTAAATTCATCATTTACACTGCTCAGGGTAGGAGAGTTGCAGAAATAGAAAACAATATATTGGAAGCATCTTTTATCATGCAACATAGTAAATGAGACATTCAATAAATGATTGAGGAACCACCCTAAATAATATTTATTTTGTTTGTATTTTTTTCTATCTCAACCTTTCTATCTTCACCTTTGGTACACTATGTGTAATATTCAAATATTTAGTCTAATCTGATGATGAAGTTTGATAATTCAAGTAGCAAGCTCTTAGCAGCCAAGCATTTGTAACTAAATACTTGATTCCAGGCATTGCCATTCAAGAAAGTAAAACGAGAATTTTTTCAAGAACAAAAGACTGATAAAAGCCATTTGCTTTCCATCCAAACACATTTATAATCAATCGTGTTCACAAAAATTTCTTGTATGCCACTTACATACGCTGAGGTAGTGTGTATGGACATTGAAGATATGTTGGTAATTGGAGGAAAATTATTAGGGAGGGGAGGGGCGAATGTGAATTAAGTGTTGGACATGCCTACCATATGGCTGTATAATGACTTGGCAAGCTCATAACAAACTATTCAACTAGATAAAAATGTCCCAAAAAACATGGATGGTATTTTTGAATAGCTGTTCAACGATACCACACTTAATGGCACATGTGAAAGAAAAGTTAATATTTCTGTTGTTTATATACGGAGGTCAGTTAAATTCTTTTTTCTACTATTTGTACATGGATCTGTTCTGCTGTCCATAAAACACATCTTCCTAACACTACAAAGCCAGTGGAGATATGCCACTTTTCTGGAAAGCTAATAATGAGAAAATCTTTATAAAAAAAAGTGTGTATCTTATGCAAAAAGATTTCTTCATTGAAATTTCTTATAAAATGAGAACATCTGGGAAAATTAAAGAAGGGAGATATTAAAGTAGGGGAAAGGTCATTTTTAACAATATGGCAAACTAAAGCTATTTATCTTTGAATACAATCGTATTTGTCTGTGGATCTATTTTCAGGTCTTCCTGTGAAATTTTATCACAACCAATGCAAATTAAGTGTAATTATGAGGCTGTGACTTACACATGTGAAAAAAATTAGGATTTCATTTCTGTCAGTTTTGTTTATAGAAACAGAAAATTTGGAATATTAATATACAATTAAATAATAAAACGCAAACACTCTCTCAAAACTAGAACATTCCCTGCACACACCAAATGTGAAAACTAAATGTTACCTTGTCACCAGCATAAAATTCATTAAGCAAAACAGAGTCTCTCTGGTAATTAGCCCAAAGGTCAAATTAATTTACCTTCAAAATATCAGCCTAACACTTCCTTTTTTGTCTGGCTGAATAAAACCAATACATTTAAATAAACCTTGACTCAAAGGCGCAATGCATATGTTGCGGCTATTTAAACCTTAGTCATGTCAAGGAATTTGTCATACACGAGACAGGTAACATAACAGATCAAAAGGAAAAATTAAAGAAAGCTTTGTATAATGTGACTGTGGCCAGTTACCACTAAATTTAATTCTTATCTTCCACAACTTTACCAGAACAAGACAGCTGGACAAAAAAAACTGAAATGACAACTCTTCTTGATTTTTTTTATCTAGTAATATTGTAATAGCTCCTGTTTATAGATTAACAATATTATAACAGCAAATCAAAGGTATATTAAAACATAGAAATAAACAATCACAACGACTAATTGTCACTTATTTTCATTCCATGCCAGCCTAAGCAACTAAATAATACTTCCATAAGTCACTGTAGCTGTCCACAATCCTCTCTGCCTTTAATACAATCATACATTATGTTACCTGCAAACAATCTAATTTCTGATTGTAAACCAACAACCGAATAATTCATTATCATAATGGAAACTAACACAGCCAATACACAATCACTTTGCTGTTTTAAATTCTTCTTTCTTGACATTCCATTTCTTCTCTCTTCAGAATCCTTCCATCCAACAAGACATTATGATTTTACGCCAATAGTTTAACATTATTACCCACCATTCTATGACTCATTCCAAATTATCCCTTAGGAAGATCCATTGCCACACTACCAACTGATACCTCGTGTAAAGCCCTTCATCAGCTCCTCTATCTTTGTGTTACATTCAAAACCTGGGTATAACTTAATTATCTGAAATTTATTCCTTTAAACCAAGACACCATCCATGCAACCACTTGTTTTTTGTGCATCTTGTGAGGTACACGACCTCACTAATCATGTTATATGTTATTAAACCATATATTTTTCATTAAATAATTAAGGTTATATATAGTAACTTTGGCATTAAAGTATTTCAAGGTAAGAGAAAGTCAAACCAAACCGAAGAAAGTGAAGGAAGATCTCTAGTTGTTAAAGTTGATGAAATAACAGCTTGAGAAGCTGAAATTAAAAAATGATCCAATCCTGGCAGGATGGATACATAATTATAAATAAATTGGATACTCAAGAAAATAAGCCCAAGGACATGGAAGAAGGAACAATAAAAATGAATTGCTTTGCTTATGTTTTGAATAGAATAATATATTGTAAAAGGAACAGTAAGATAAGTAAATGATAACTGTTTTCTTTTTGTGAAAGTTAATAAACCTTATATGCTGATATTAAAGAAATAATTTTACTTTAGTTAAAAGACAATATATTTTCAGCAGTGTTGTTAGACCCGGTATGGGGTATAGAGGTAAATAAAAGCCTACAATACTACCCGACACTGGAAACTGGAAAGTAACTATTTTTATAATAAATAAGTCAGGAATTGGACTATTACAATCCTTACAACTGTACCTCAGCAACACTGAAGCAAGAATACTAATTTACAAAAATTTTAAACCTTGTTTACTCCTAGTGAATTGTTTATGTATATTCTCACATTTACCCAGTAGTAAATACTTTTTATTCTTCCCTCAACTTTAGTAATTCTTTGGTATAGGTCAGGGTTTCTCAAAGTGGAGTACGCAAACCACTAAGGGTTCGGTAGTTGAACAACAGCAAAGAAGCACATGTTACTGCTTTGCCACATTACACCTCAGGCCATGAGGTTTTATTATATACAATATGAATTGAATCAGAATTTTACAATTGGTGGCCTCCCTTATAAGTTAAAAAGCACTTGTTACATGGTAGGCTGTACCTAATTTTTCCTGCCCACATCCCTCCCATGGCAACTACTAAACAGCGAAGGTCTTTTCTACCTATATTTTACATTAACACAGCTTTCCATTACCTGCTTCTTAGTTTCTCCTATATCTACCTTAGGATCATCCTCCTCAGACTTCGGTTATAAGTCACACCTTTTTCTCACCACAACTGATCTTGATGCAGATAATATGAGCAATTTGCTTATTTTTATATCAGAACATGGAATTTTATATTGAAATTAAAACTCACTGTATTCTGTTTAGAGCAAAGCCTTCAATCTCTTTGTTAAGACATACTGGAGCTTGACCAATTTCTTCCATGATTGCCTTTGTACGTGGAACAATTGAAGGATCAGTCCACGGAGCAGGAACAATCTCCACAAGTGGTACATAGTATGGTGGGTTAACCTGGACACAAGAAAATAGTCTAGCGAGTAAAATTTGAAACCAATGGTATTTAATTGTAAGCTTTACTTACTTAAATAATCATGTAGAGGATTTCAAAAGTGAAGTACATTAAGTTAAAAAAACAAGCAATGATTATACAGAGTGTAAACACGCTTGCGATATTAAAATAATTTATAGAGGAAAATATTTGAATTTCATAGTCGTTTGGCAACAGAGACAAAAAATAAAAATGTTGATTATGCAACAGTATGCACAAGATATAATATATTTGGGTTTGCTTTTTTCAAGAGGCTGAATATTTTCTAATCAGAAACTTTAACACATCCCTTGCAAATACATTTCAAATAATGACACTCAATTAAGAAATATTATTTGTATTGGATGATGTTTAAAAATGTCAGGTAGACTGCAAAACAATCATTTAAAGTGTATTACTGGCAACTCACACTAGATATGAAATGACTCCAAGTTACTCAAATTAATTCAGTAAATAAAAAAATATCAAGTTATTTTTTTAATGGTTATGAAAACTTTGATATTTACACATAAAAAAAGCTATCCTAGACATTTCCTCTCTTGTGCGTTTCCTTTCAGCCAGAGTGTAACTTCCTACGTTCATGTACATTGTTCAATAGATATTGCTTTTATTCTTCATCTAAAGTTATCAACCCATGAAAGAGCTGCTATAATGTAACAGTTCATTTATTGCCTTTGGCATAGAAACTGTATCCTTCCTTCAAAAAATTAGATATTTTCCTGCGATAAAAGACAGTTAACAAATATAATATAAATCCTAAATTATTATTGTACGCAATAAGACACAGATTTAGTGGCCATCGTTAACTTTTCCAAACATGCATTAAAAAACTTCACTTTCACCAACTGTTAATTTTACTTCATGAATATTAAAATGTGAAACTTCTAGAAATTGTTGATTTTACAGAAGCTTTGTGCCCATTATTTGGTGGATTATGTCCTCCAATAAAAATATATTTCTCAAAAAACAATTCTTCCCCCATATTAAACAAATATCAGCAGTATGTCATGGCTGGCTAACAACTACTTTAAATGTTTAAAAATTAATTTTATATATATTTCATGTATTTCTGCATACGAGCAACAAAATACAAATGTCTGCCTTAAAAAAAAAAATTATATATCTAAACATAAAAATGCAATGACAGCTGCCAAGAAAATTCGAACCTGTTACAGATATACATTTTCACACAACCTAGCAAAGGTTAAATCACTACAAAACTGTCAAAAACATTTCAGAGATTATTTTTTTATGCTCACAGGAACAAAGTACGAAGTAACCCATTTTAAATCACTAGATTTCAGGCATAAGGGTGCAGGAAGAGTCTCTTTTTTAGGTAAGGGTACCAGGGAAATGATGAATAATTTACCAAAAAGAATTGAAAGTTAAAATTTGTACAGGGCAAATATAGGTGGGTGCAGGAAGGGGGAAGATGGGTGTGTAGAGAAATTGCCACCAGAGCATGTGTACCACTGCAATTTTAATTAAATATTAAAGATGCAAAATGAGGCTCAGTATAATGAATGTTTATCCTCTATGTAAGCGATATCCACAGCAATTTTTGTTTTCCATTACCATTCATTACTGCCAGTTAACATCAAATTAGTATACTGTAACTACTTTTCCATCTACAAGCAGAGGTATTAAAAACTTTGAACAAGTGAACAGTGGAACATATGCCCCAGTGGCAGCTCCCCTCCACACTTACTTTCCACTTAATGATATTGGTTTCTTTTACTTATGGCTTTACGCCTCATCGACGTCATTAGAGGTGGGATGGGACTGGGGACAAGGAACAGGAAGGAATTCAGCCATGGCCTTATGAAGGAAGCATCCCGGCATTTGCCTGGAGTGATTTGGGGAAACCGTGGAAAACTATCCTGTCCAAAACCCCCATAGCTGTTCCCATCCCTCTCTAGTTTTAATCCTGTAATATGACATTATCTACAAATAACTTAAGGCCCAACTGTAAAACATTCATTAGAATAAAAAACAGCAGTGGTCCCAGTATTCTATCCTGTGGCACTCTCAATCTCACTTCTGCCTCTTTTGATGATGCATGTTCTACCTCACTCTTTACTTGCTAGTTTTAGGAAATCTTTTATGCAATATGATGCCATTTCATTCATTTCAATGGTTTTTACCTTATTTAATACCACTTTATGGCTCACTTTGTCAAATGTTTTGGAGTGATCTCATACTCTACTACAATTTGGCCTCCTTTTCAATTTTGTTTGAAATCTTATATTTTCCTGAGCCACTATTGCCATTTTGTATACCAGTCACTCCATCATTATACCTATCACTGATGTCAACCCTATGTTTCTCTGCCTTTATGGGTTGGTACTGTTATAACATTTTTTCAGTCCTCTGATAAGCAACAGGTCTGCAGACTCAATCTAAATGGTATTACAAGATAAAATACAATGTCATATCCTTCCCTCTTTAATACACCAGTAAGAATATTATTCATTCCAGCCCTTTTACACTTTTTAAATCATTCAACAAATATGATGATTCCATATTAAGCAAAGATCTAAACAGTGCCCAGTGCAATAGCAACAAGACATTAGATAGTGCTTCTGTTCCATCTCCACCCTTGGTATCTGAGAACTGCATATGTTGTGAAATGTAAATAACAACTGAATGTGTCATAATGCACAGTGGTGGAAGATTTAACAGTAAATGCAATGAAAAAACTGCCAGTGCAGTTCAATTTGTCCAGCAGCTGTAGTAGACGATCTGACATTCATTCCTTTTATTGAGCTAGCTTTACTAAATTGGTAACTGCAACTGTGACTATACTTTTAGAAGATTCAAATTGCTTTTACTGTTTCTTTCTATGGATTCTGAATGTATTTGACAGCCAGGTACATTTAAATGTGGAATGTCACTGATATAATTCACATAAAAAGAACAAACTTTAAAACAAGTAAACCAATCATGGTGTGTCAGTGGCATTTGGGATGATGCTGGTTCAAATACCCATCTGGCAATCCTGATTTCAGTTTTCCATTGTTTCCAAAATCACTCCAGGCAAAGCTAGGATGGTTCCTTCAAAAGGACAAATTACGTCCTGTTCCATGCCCCATCCTCTTCCACCTCTAATGACCTTGATGTCAAGGAGGTGTAAAACCATTAAAAAAAAAAAAACAGTAAGTAAATGCTAATTTCAAGGCACATAAAAATTCTGTCAGTGGCATGTTACATACAACTGAGATCAACTTATCACTAAGCCATAATGCTACTAGATTGCTAGCAACAAGTCCACTGAATGAAAATTATTTTTTCATATGTACACCACCTGTAGTCTAATAACAATCAGCTATTACACTGTTTAAGATGAGATCATGATCATATACCTTGCCCCATAAAAACATAGTTACAAAAAATGTATATATACTTACTGGATGCGAGACAACAACTTGACTTCTATGTTTCATGCCTTCAGTAAACAATGATGGCCTGAAAGTGCTGGTGGAGCTGGACAAAATAGTATTTGGTTCTACTACACCATCCAATTCTTGGTACAATTTTCGTTTTAGTTCCAAATTTTCCGGGACACATTCTTGAACAAGTTTTGCACCTTTTACAGCAGCAGCTAGATTAGATGTACCTGCAATGCAAACTTCCATTACACAGGAACCACCACAACTTTAATAAAATGTTTTAGGATAATTGCAGAAGATCGTAGCCTTTCTATTGTGCCTTGCAGTTGCATCATGTTTGATAGAGACAAAAATTAAATAAATTAAACAAGAAGGTTCAAAGGATAAATTGGAAAAGTATTTGAACAAACATCTGGATGACTACACCAGATTTTTACAGAAATCTTCCTACCCAATCACCAGACCAATATGTTAGTCACTGAATCAATGATTTTTTGATCATTTTTAAATACAGACACTAAATTTTTAAGTGGCTCCATTAGTTATTTATAATTACGATGGTGGTCTGAAATTTTTTATCTTTGGCCACTTAACGTACTGTTAATTTAATATTTTCAGACAATATATATTCAATGAAAACTAAAGGAAGTACACCCATCAATAACCAAAGTTGGAAGCAGAATTGTATTTTCTAGTATTACAAACAATTTTACTAATATGAACCTTTATCATATTCAGTAATATCCTATTATTATTTCTTAACCATCCTTTCCAAACTGTCTTTCCTGTTCTTGAGCTCTATCAGTTCTTGTCTTGTTAAATAAATTGTTCTAATTCATAAATAAGCCAATCATTTTGTATATATCCCTTCCAGTCTAATACTATATCATTTGGATTGGTCAAGAATGTGGTTATTAAGGAATCTGTACTTGCAATAATTTCGATTACCATAACTGTATGGTTAAGAAGTCACTTCCCTCAGATAGGAAAGATTTCAAGATTCTGTACTATTCTCTTTTTGAGTAACATTTTTTTTTTTTTTACCCTTTGTTATCGACTCCTTGAGCTCTTCACACTTCATCTCCTATGTACTTGTGTCTTTCTTTCATATGTTGATCATTTTCCTAAAATTTCGCTACATTGTCGAAATTAGTGTCTTTTTATATTTGCACCTATTCAACCCTTACTTGGAGATCATCAGACCTGTTCAGAACGGATTTCGATCCCCCGAGTATATGTTGAAGGGTATTTATTCCATATGTCTGTGTTACAATTATTTCTTCAAAATGAGTCCTAAATATCAGGAAATTAATGCGTAAACATATGTGAATATCTTTTAAATACTATAATTTTAACACAGAGACTAAAAGTTTCAGCGTGGTGTATGCGGTAACGCGTTTGATTCCCATTTTGCAAACAAGAGTTCAAATCCCCATACTGCCAAATATTTTTATTTCTTTTTTTTATATGCAGTAATCATTGAGCATTGATTTTATTTTCTTTAAAATTCATTTACGTATTTTTATTATGCAAAATAACTTCTAACACAAAGTACAGAATATACAGTCCCAACTTTTTTTTTAGAAAATCATTATTTGTTAATAAGTTTATTGTTTATGTGTTTTTTTTTTTTTAATGAAACCGGTATATTTCATGTTCATCGTTTCTATACTTGTATCTCTACAATTAATATCATAAAGTAAATATATTACAGCTAGAAGGTCAGGGGTTGTTCCCCCCTACCACAGTTATACTTATTTCCGTGCAGTGGTGGTAGCATGTAAATGTTTGAAAATAACATAATGTCTGTTATTTCGCATAATAAAAATTCGTAAATGAATTTTAAATGAAATAAAATCAATGATTACTGGATATAAAAAAAGAAATAAAAATATTTGGCAGTATGGGGATTTGAACCCGGGTTCGCAAAATGGGAAGCAAATGACTAACCACATACACCACGCTGAAGCTATTTAAGAATGTGCTAAAATTATAATATTTAAAAGATATTCATATATGTTTGCGCGTTAATTTCTCGATACCTAGGGCTCATTTTGAAGAAATAATTGTAACACAGACATATGGCGTAAATACCCTTCAACATATACTCGGGGGATCGAAATCCGTTCTGAACAGGTCTGATGGTTCCCAAGTTAGATTCTGGCCAATCGTTTACTGAATCCTCTATGTATCAGAACTGCTTTGTAGTAAGTTATTTCTTCAGTTACTCGAGACCCCGCAAGTTATGATCAGGCTTTATTAGCAATATTTTTTTTTTTTTGCTGTCGTCAGTCTTTAGACTGGTTTGATGCAATCCTCCATCCCTTCCTATCCTGTGCTAACCTCTTCATTTCTACATACCCCTTACAACCCACATCCTCAATTATCTGCTTCCTATATTCTAATCTCTGTCTACCTCTACAGTTCTTACCTTCAACTGTTCCCTCCACTAACAAATTAACCAATCTAGCATGTCTCAAAATATGACCTACCAGCCTGTCTCTTCTTCCTGTAAGCTTCTTCCATAAACTTCCTTTCTCACCCATCATTTCAAAAGCTCGTTCATTTCTTACTTTGTCTGTCCACATAATTTTCAGCATTCTTCTGTAGCACCACATTTCAAATGCTTCAAGTTTCTTTCTTTCCGGTATTCCTAAAGTCCATGTTTCGCTTCCGTAAAGTGCTGTGCTCCACATATAGAGTTTTAAGAAGTTATTTCTAATTCCTAGATCAATATTTGAAACTAAAAGGTTTCTCTTTTCATGAAGGCTCTTTTTGCTAGTGCTATTCTGCTTTTAACATCATTCCTGCTTCGGCCATCGGTTGTAATTTTGCTTCCCAAGTAACAGAACTCACTCACTTCTCCTATTGCATCAGATCCTATTTTTATATTTAATCTGCTAGTATTGGTGTCATTTCTGCTACATTTCATCACTTTTGTTTTACTTTGATTTATATTCAGTCCAAAATCCTCCTTCAGTATTTTGTTCATGCCATTCAATAACTTCTCAATATCCTCAGCCCTCTCTGGTAATAAGACAATGTTGTCAGCAAATCATAGCATACTGATTTTTTCTCCCTGAAAACTTATGTCACATGGAAATTTTTCTTTGACTTTCTTCATTGCTTCTTCTACATACAAGTTGAATCTTAACGGGGATAGACTACAACCTTGTCTCACACCCTTTTTAACTGATGCATGTCTCTCGTGATTCTCTACTTTTATTACAGCCACTTGATTCTTATATAGTTTATAGAGTATTCTTCTATCTCGATACTTTAGACCTGACTTCTTTAAAATTTTGAACACCTTGTACCACCTAACATTATCAAAAGCTTTTTCTAAATCAACAAATGCCATAAAAGTATCTTTGTTTTTCTTGATCCGCCCTTCAAGTATTAATCTTAAAGACAGAATTGCTTCCCTTGTACTGCGATTTTTCCTAAACCCAAACTGATCTTCACCTACTATCTCTTCTACTACCCTTTCCATCCTTCTGTATATTATTCTGGTCAGTAATTTTGAAGCATGTGATGTTTGACTAATGGTGCGATAATTCTCACATTTGTCGGCTTGTGCTTTCTTTGGAAGTGTGAAGATGATATTTTTATTAAAATCAGTTGGAATTTCTCCTGTTTCATAACTTTTTGATATCAGCTTGAGTAATCTTTCGATTCCTTCCTCTCCTAGAGATTTAAGAAGTTCTGCAGGGATCTCATCAATTCCAACTGCCTTATTTGCTTTCAAGTCATTCAGAGCTTTATTAAATTCTGTCCTCAAAACAGGATCTCCTAAGTCATCAGTGTTGACTTCGCCTTCCTTTTCCAATACACTATTGTTCCAGTCGTCCCCATCATACAGTTTCTCAATGTATTCCTTCCATCGGTTAGCTCTATCTTCTGAGCTTAAGATGTTTCCCATCGGCAGTTTTAATGTTCATATCTCTTTTCTTCATTTCTCCAAAATTCTGTTTGATCTTTCTATATGCAACGTCTACTTTTCCTATGACCATTTCCTTTTCTACTTCTTCACACTTTTCTTGTAGCCATTTTTCTTTTGCTATTTTGCATTTCCGATTTATTTGATTTCTAAACTGCCTGTACTGCTCTCTTCCTGCTTCATCCTGAGCATGTTTGTACCTTCTTCTCTGATCCATCAGCTGCAAAATTTCTTCTGTGATCCAAGGTTTTCGGGCAGCTTGTTCCCTAAGCAATAACATGCAACATATTTGGTCCCCTTTTGCTCTCCTCTACCATTTGTGTGAAGCCTCCTACCATTATGAAAGTACTTGCAAAATTTTGTTCCTTAATCTAATTTTCTACCCAGTTGACACCTGGTAAATTTAAATTCGCACCAATGATTACCATTCTATGCTCACCTCTGAATTCATTTCTCTCCCAGAACCTCATCTTCATCATTTAATCTTTTACTGCAGTAAGCAGCCAACACTGATTTTTTGTAATCCCAGAAATCTAAACATAGTAACTCATGGCTATAACCTATGAACACCAGTGAACTGTAGTAGTTTTTTCTATCCAATATGAATATCTGTTCACCAATTGCTCCTCTACACTCTGTAACTATCCGGGAAACCTAATTGTCTAGTACTCCTTCTTCTAACCAAGAATCTACATGTTTGGTACCATGTGCTTGTAGTTTGTGTATCTGTATGAAGTTTCCTAACTATACTACTTTGTTCATTATGTTTGTACAGTTCAAACAGTTCACCAGTAACACTCTAATAAGTAAGTTTGAGAAATTTTCAACCTTTCCAGTTTTGCCTCATCTGTTACTGTTCAATAACACATCTATTTTCATCCCCTTACCAGCGGCCTCTAATCTAAATGATATTTTTTTTTTTTTTTTTTTTTTTTTGTACATTAGTTTTCAAATTAAAACTAAAAACTGAGGGTGGTGGGTGAGTTATATCGCCCTGGCCTCACGTTTGGGAGGATGCTGGTTTGAATCCCCATCTGGGCATCCAGATTTGAGTTTTCCATGGTTTCCCCATATATGCCAGGGTCGATTCCTTCCCATTGATTGCCACCAATCCTTTCGCAACTTTAATGACTTCGATGTCGATGAAGTGTAAAGCCATAAGAAAAAAAAATAGTAGCAGTACAGGGCTAGTCAAAATGATTGCAGTGATTTCAGAAAATTATTAGATTTGTTATTTGACATATACTTATAAGATTACACAGATATATAAACAAACTGTGAAAGTTTTTTTGAGTGTCTACAGATGCTCAATATGTGCACCTTTAGTGAATCTACACACATCAAGTCTATAATCGAATTCTTCTCATACCCGATGCAACATGTCTCTGTCAATGAAAGCAAATATATTGGTGATGCGAAGCCACAGGTTTGGTCTTTGTTTGGGGTTTCGTAAAAGACACAGTGTTCGTGCCACCAGTACTAGTTGATCTGCCAGATTTTCTGAAATCACTGCAATCATTTTGACTAGCCCTGTATTTAAAGAACACAGAATATGTCGAAATGTTCCCTGGAACAGTAATGTTTTACAGTGACTATTATGAATAACATGTTGTTCATTGCTTCTTTTGATCTGCAGGATTGGCTATATTGTAGAATTACAGAAACACTTGTCTGACTGGTGCCCAAGTGAAATGCTCTTTCGAATTGTTCTTGTGTCTGCTTTTGACATAGGAGTGTGACAGTGCCAGTTTTGAAGGTGTACCAATTGATAGTGTTTCAAAAATTTGTTTTCAATTTATGCACAGTGTGTACATTTGTGTGCAGATGGAAAGGTAAAATGGTGGGTTTAGTGAATTTTTATGTTTTCACATCTGTCAGGTTAGTATGTGTTTACTATGTAAGAATGAAGACTTTCCCGGCATATGACTGCAATGTAGTCTTCACGGGTGTATCCACAGAGAACGTTGTACTTAAGTCCAGCTGCTGCCGTAGAGGGCGCCATATTAGCTCGGGCTGGAAGAAGAACCATAGCCACGCCCCACCGGCAGCCAGCCGCCAGTTGGTTGCGGGCCTGGTTCATAGTAAGCCATTGCCGAGGCCACACAGCCGCTGGACGTGAACATGTATATAAGGAAGAGCGGCACCCAAACCATCTCTATATCTGTGGGTCAGC
The DNA here is from genome assembly GCA_031002005.1 of Vandiemenella viatica. Classification (NCBI taxonomy): domain Eukaryota; kingdom Metazoa; phylum Arthropoda; class Insecta; order Orthoptera; family Morabidae; genus Vandiemenella; species Vandiemenella viatica. Next base: position 325,448,467 of record JARYHS010013630.1, on the reverse strand, counting down.
CGACCAGTGCAGATGTCTCTACACCTGAAGAAAACGACGGAGCTAGCCGTCGAAATATCGTGTTTCCACAACACAATCCGGCGGTACACCCGTGAAGACTACATTGCATGTGTTTACTAGTTTGAATAAAGTTTAATTGATTAGATTTATGTGGTCATTTATAACCTGTTTACCACTGTTTGACCAAGAAGTGTCACATTATTAGGTACACAGATTAAAGCCAAGGCTGTTAATTATTATGGGGTAGGTAAGGAATTTGTGGTGAGACCAAAAGTGTAAATACATTGCCCTAACATTGGATATAAAATTTCAGAATACAATGGGCAGGTGGTAGGAAAAGGTTTAAAAATCATGAGGAGATCGATGGGGAGATATATCAAATAACTGAACGAACTGGGTTACAAAGCGTTAGTCATACCATTGTTTGAATACGATGGTGGAGTATGGGACCTACATTTTGGAGTTGGAGAGAGTGCAAATGAGGACAGCTAGCTTTGTGGAAATTAACACAGAATATAATCGGTAACTGATAAAATAAAGATAATGGACTGTGAGTCATTGGAAGATAGGAGGAAGGTGAAGAGAGTGTCTGGAGTATACAATATAAGGCATATATTGCTGATGAGGCTTGGAAGGATATTGGTAGGAGTTGTGCATGGAACGAAAAAGATGACCATGACCAGAAGCTTTCATCTGATTGCAGACAAAATCGAATGAGAAAATTTTCTGTTGTATGTCAGGGATAGGAATAAATTATAAGAGGAAGTGCTCAAATATTTACTAAATACCCTAAAAGATTTTAAAATTCACAAAGATTAAAAGTGGATGGGTCTGAAGCATATGCTCCATCACAAATTATATTATGTGACAGCACTAGTTGCTATAGCCTCAAGATTTCAATACAAGAAACAGAAATAACTTCCTGGTATCTCAAACATATTAATTATAAGTAATTCAATGAAACACTAATCATGCCGAGACATTTCTTTAGTAAAATTTGAAGAAGTTGTCATTGTTGTATTTGGATTGAATGTTGTTTGTTTTCAGCTAAGATTATGAAGCAAAGATTTGCATTCACAAAACATGACAAATTAAACAGCCCGAAGGTCTTTCCTCAGTGGTGTCCATGGAAGAAAGATTAGCATATGGAGAAAAAAAAAAAACTGTAAGAATGGAGACTTTCCCAGCGTATGCTTGTAATGAAGTCTTCATTTTAAATATAAATTGTCATAGATCAAGTTTTTTTCTTTTTGAACCTGTGATTATTCTGCAGTAATGAAGTACTACTTACCTTTAATAAGAGAAACTTGCTGATCAGCAGTCAAATTTCCTCTGAGAAGGCTTTCATTTTGGAGTCTTTTCAGTTGTTGCTTGATATCTTCCAAAGCAGAATTAATTTGCTCAGGAAGAATGTCATATATGTGCACTTCATATCCTACACCTGCAAATAGCATAGCCCAGCTACGTCCAATCAGGCCACTACAAAAAATATAAAAAAATGTTTCACAAGAAGCAAAACAGGTAAATATGCATATTAAGTAAATAAGAATTACCACCTGACTTAATACACAAAATATGCCTTTTTAATTTCCACAGTAGCACCAGTTCATTAAAACAAATCACAAATAGATCTTGACTGTAGAAAAATTGGTAGATAACTTGATATCCAACTATGTTCAGGGCATTCGATTAGGAATGGAAGCACTTAGTAAATGAGTAGTTTGATTTTAATACAGTTCCCTCATATGAATCTCAGTGATTCTTAAGCAGGAAAGGGTTAGAGTAGGAAAATGTACTGCCAGAAGTGGAAATTAGGAAAGAAGTGGCACCGGTCGATAAACTGGACTCAGTGCTCTTCATTCCTTTTATGAAAGATTCACAGGCAGGAAGTTATGGTCTTTTATTGGTTAGAAAACCAGAAAACTCAACAGCTGTTCTATTAATAACCTTGATAAAAAATAATTGTTTAAAAAAATAAAAACCGCCTTAAAAAACACTAAAAATTTTAAAATAACTTTATACCTTGCTTAAAAGAAAATAATCTAAATGCAGAATATTTTATATTACTATTATTGAAATTTTTACATTAATCAGTGATTTTTGGTGTCAGTGACAGTTGGCACATCGTACGGAACGATTCACTGCACTTTATTTACTGTTTGAGGAGACACAGGGAGCACAAACAAAAATTTCTGAATATTTTACAGCACTTGGTGAGGCAGATATTGTTTTTGTGGGATACAGTGTAGGGAAACAAATTAGATGGTATTTTAATCTGTGGCTCAGCCTCATTGATGGTTTAGGCATATATATGGTGCTACAATGTCAGCTGGCAGGCTGTATCATGTGGTAAAGGCTTTACAGTTAGTATAATATAAGTGTATCATCTGTATGTTTCAGTTTTGTTGAAACATATTTTTAAAACTAATTGTAGGTAAGTAGTAACATTTTTTTTTTTTTTTTTTTTTTTTTTTTACTTACTACTGCTGTTGTCAATTTTTTGTTTTTATGATAATGTAAAATATTCTCCATTTAGATTTATTTTCCTCTATGCAATGTATAAAGTTATTTTAAAAATTTAGTGTGTTTTTAAGACAGTTTTTTATTTTTTGAAACTATTATTTTATTATCAAATTTTTAATGGTAGTATATTTTGTTTAGGATTTTAAATATGAAACAACAGTTCTCATTTCGCAAACTTTCTGGTAGCTCAGTGGTTAAGGGTGCTTGCTTTCAAAAAATTCTGGCTCCAGCCCTGAGTGGCACGAATATTTAAGAGTTGTGTTGATCATACGAGCTATGTTAGGTCATTCTATGGTCCCACAGGAAAGGAACTGGCATCTTACCTCTGATACAATGGCTTAGCATGCCTCCTTCTGGCGGATCCAACCACCCTTTGGATTGTGGACTAAGTTAGTTTAACAAAAAACATGCAACAAAGCTATGTTATCGAGTTCATTGACCTCGTGAATTGCTTGGAGGTTTGTGGAGTTATTATGTGAGTGGCGACATGTAGCTTCGCCAGGTATTTTGTTGATGGAGCTGCAATATAATCTTAACAAAATAGGTCAAAGTGAGACCTAATTCAAAATCGGTTAAATATATTCCCAAATCAAGGACTGATTTTTCGACACACACACACACACACACTTTAGAAGAGTACCCAGCATTTTCCACACAAAATGGGATTGATTTACCCATACACTATTATATTTCTTATGCATACTATGTATACCAAGTTTCATTACTTTGGTACCAGTCATTTCCAGAAGCATACTGAACATTGATATACCACAACAATTTTCAGAACTGGGTGGACTTGATGCTATGATAAGGTATGTCCAGGCTGCATTTCAACCTAATCACAACATTTGTAGATGTTGCTGCTCAGTAATCTCTTATTTTTATTTATTTTATTTATGGCTTTACGCCTCGTCGATATCTAGGTCATCAGAGGCGGGATGGAACTGAAGACATGGAAAACCCAAATCTAGATGACCGGATAGGGATTCGAACTGGCGTCCTGCCAAATGCGAGGCCAGAGCGTTAACTGCTCACCCACCACACTTGGTGCTCAATAATCGGAACATGTACCATCTGGACATTAATACATACCACATACATAAATCTGTATCTGGAATATATCTGTTTGTTCTAGTATCATGCATAAAATATAGATTTTTAATGGATTTTCACAAGGAGAAAGCTTGGGGTTCACTTTAAAATCTGATGTACATGTTGAGACATGAGGTCACATTTATTTTATGAATATTCTGAACCTGACAGCATTTAAAACTGTGGTAAATTAAAAGAGATGGGGGTAAAGAGGGAGAGGGATACGGCTTTTGTATACCGAATGTAGACAGTTTTTTTTTCTGTTTGATTTTAAGTATACGTGTGGAAATTTCCATTGATATCGGATAAAAACTGTAGGTATGTATAAAAAAACAATTAAGCGGTTGTAGCAGGGGAGATTAGTTTAGATTTTGTAGCCCTAACATGGACAGTATACGTGTACAAAGTTCCACTGAAATCGCATAATAGCTGTAGCTTTGTATGGAAAAATTAAATGGGGTAAAGGGAGTTGGGTTTTGTAGACAGAAAGTGCACAATACTTTTCTCTTATTTTTAGAGTACAAATGTGCAATGTTCTACCGAAATCTGATAAAAACTATGGGTTTCTATGAAAAACATTGGAAATTACGAGGGGTGGGGTAGAAGGAGAGAAGGGTTGGGCTTTTGGAAACCAAATTTAAACAGAATAGTTCTGTATGTTTTAAAATATATGTGGGCAAAGTTCTTTTAAAACTGGATAGAAACTATAGGTTTTTATAAAGAACATGACAAAATTAAAGGGGGAGAGAAGTTTGGATTCTGTAAACCAAATGCAGACAGTATTTTTCTATTTGTTTTAAAATACATATTTCCTTCAAAATCGGATAGATTGATAATAAATAAGAGCGTGGAAAGGGGGACAGGGATTTGGATTTGGTTTTGGTAAAACTAATGCGGACAGTATTTTTCTTTTTCTGTTTGTTTTAAAGTATACACATGCAAAGTTCCATCAAAATTGGATAAAAACTGTGAGTTCGTATAAAAATTAAGGGATGTAAAGGAGGAGAGGGTGTGGTTTTTGGATATGTTTTGGCCAGAAACCTTTCCCACGCAAATATAAATATATGTGCCAGTTTTCATGGTGATTGGTCAAACCAGGTCGACTGTGTAACTTCATGTAAAGAACACTGACAGAAATTTTGGGGGTCAAAAGGCGGAAAGGTGTGCAAAGTTTCACTGAATTAAAATGTGGGTTTCTATAAAAAATTAAGGGGTATAAGGGTTGGATTTTGAATTTTTTTGGTTAGAAATCTTCTCCATGAAAAAAATACTTATACAGTATGTGCAACCTTTCATTGTGATTGGTCAAACAGTGTTGACTGTAGCTTTGTATAAAGAATATTGTCAAAACTTAAGGGAGTGCAAAGAGGGTTGAACTTCTGCAAACAAAATGTTAGCAGTATTTTTCTGTTTAGTTTAAAGTATTTGTGCGCAAAGTTCCATCAAAATCGAATTAAAATGTGGGTTTGTATAAAGAGTGTAAATGGAGCTGGGGGTTGTTTTTTTTTTTAATTTTTGTTCAGAAATCTTCTCCATGAAAAAAAATACACATATGTGCTAACTTTCATGGTGATTGGTCAAACAGTGTTGCCTGTAGCTTTGTATAAAGAACATTGACAAAAATTAAGGGGATGGAGAGAGGGAGAGAGTTGTTTCTGCAAAACAAATGTTGACAGTATTTTTCGCTTTATTTTAAAGTAAACGTGTGCAAAGTTCTATCAAAATTGGAAAAAAATGTGGATTTGTATAAAAATTGAGGGGAGTAAAGGGTGTGGTTTCTCAAAGCAATTTATATGGGACCTATACACTTAAAAAAAAAATCAGTTCACAATTGGCGAAGATATTGTTGCATATACATACAAAAAAGAACATACTGGCAAATTGAGAACCTTCTCTTTTTTGTTGAAATCGATTAAAAATGAAGAGTTTGGTAACTTAATAGAAAAACACAAACCACATGTAACTATAGGGTAGAGTTTTGCTTAAAAGAAGGAATGCTAGAGGTTTTCCCCAATGGTTATAGAGTACCATAGAGGCAGAAGAGCAACTGGTGGAGGTTTATTCATATTGGTTAGCAAAGACAACTACAGTTCAACGGTGATCATAGATCAACAGCCATCAGATACTTGGAGTAGATCCCTAGAGTGATTAAAAAAATCTCTTGGCTGCTTGCCGCAATTGAAGAATGAACGAAGAATAAGAGAGAGGCTCTTGGAAAGAAATCAAGTTCATATATGGAGTTTAGAGGTAAGCATAGAATGGCAATTATTGGTGGGAATTTAAATTTTCCAGGTGTAAACTTGGTAAGAAATAAGATTAATAACATAAGGGAACAGAGATTTGCAAATACCTTAGTTAGGGATACAACAGAGCACATGGGAACTAAAAGTGGAAATTCATAGCAGCCAAGAGGAAAGCTAAAGATGGATTTATAAAGAATAGTACAAGTGTAGTGCACAGTTACAGATAGGCTTATCACTGTTTCCTGCAAACAGTCACTGGATTTTTACCATTTTCCTCCAATCTTTTTTTTTTAATCAAGTGATTTTTTTAAAATAAGTCCTGACTGGTTAATGCATTGCTTCAAAGAAAGAAATATGAAGCAGACTTCTTTTCTTGTATGTACCCATGAATAAAATAAAATTATTAAGATGCTGCATCCTGAACATTACTTCATTGGGGACTATGTCTCCTTCCTGTCTGCAGCAACTTTGTCTCAGATCCTCTTTAGAACTAGTAGAAAATTCAGTACTGAGAATATGTACTTTTGTGCTATAGCTAGCTATTATTATATTTCACTCAGTAGCTCAACAAAGTTTTAATTTTGCTGTTACTGCTTTATATTATCGTCTCTTTTATTGGTGCCTGTTCCTTGAATGATCAATTTCTCTATTGTGAGTTATCAGTTTTAGTTAAATTACCTCCGTTTTTGGAACCAAGCTATTTTCCAATTGCTGCAGCTGGCAAGGTTTATTCCTCTGAGAAATATTACTGATAATTTGGATGTAAAATCAGGTTATCTTGGTTGTCTGGGTGGAACCGCGTCAATTTATCGAAATCTAACGCTTCAGCCATTATTTTGTGGCTTTCTTCAGAGGTACCACATTATTGAAAATACAAAATATGTAACAATGTAAAATAGGTTTCTTTAAAGTTAATCCAACCTTTAATTATATAATTTATAACAGTGCAATGCATTGTTAGGACAACTGTTGAAAGTGTTACCGGATTTGGTATTTTTTTTTTTTTTTTTTTTGTGGTAACCTTAGTGTAGTGGGGGACCCCTTGAATGATGCATCTAAAGGAGCTGGACTGGAAATCACTGGAAAACAGAAGGAGAATGAAGAGAGTGCTAAGGGGATTGAAGGCATGAGGTGACAAGACTTTTAAGGATATTGGTTGAAGAATAAGGAACAGTGCGTGGAAGGGGAAAGTGACCATTACCACAAACTGTCACTTAACTTCAGACATAAGGCAATGATGAAATTTTGTTTCTCAAGGAGTAAGGGGTTTGGTAAAATTACCAAGGGAAGTACTGAACAGTTTACCAAAAAAACACTAAAAGAATTTAAAATTAAAACTCATAAAGGACAAAAGTAGACTTGTATGGAACTTACACTAAAAGATTCTAATATTATAATAACAATAACAAGAAAAAGAAAGGGGTAAATAGGTGTGTAAGCCACAGGAGCATGCACTCCTTCACAATTAAATTAATATACCGACTGTCATTCTGAGACTGTATTAGGCAGAAAACTGGTGACTGCCTTTGTGAAAGAACTGTAACCCCATATGCACTGCTGGACTGGGTCTGAACCCAGGGTCTCCCAAAAGCCAGACCTAGATATTAGCACTCATCCCCCAAATTTGGTCAGACTTACGTTTCGTAACCCATCTTTTACTTTTCTGATATATCACCTCATATCCTTTCCAATAGATGAATCCTCAGCAGACTTTCCCTACAACCACACCTATACACCCTGCCAAATTTAGCTTATTGTCAACTGATATTCACAGGTATTAACACTTTATGCCTCCAGTAAGAAATTGTCCTTCCACTACATAATCAAACAAAACCTTTATTTTTCTGTTTACCTAATAAGCAGTCACTTTATGGGTTTTATCTCCAGTCTAAGTTCACCCATCTAACTAGATATTCCTTATACTTCCCTCTGTATTTGTCCACAATCTTCCCTCAATGTAATCCTATCAAACAGCAATATGTCATCTGCAAACAACCAAACATCTAACTGTAAATAAAAAACAGAATTATTCATTAAAATAATGAACTATAATGATCCCTTAAAAACTCCTTTTCAGCATTCCACCTTCAGGATTCTCTTTAAAAAATTTCTTCACCCCAAAAGTCACATTCCGATTAACCCCAATGGTCTTAGTCTTATTTACAAGTTCTATTCTATGGCCAACATTGTCAGGTGCCTTGGAAACATCCAGTGCTACAAAATCAATTTTTTCATTTAATATCAAATATCTCGCCCATCACCATTTGAAGAAGATACTTTAGGATAGTGGTTTTAATATATGTGTAAGAATGAATTAGCACAGGGCATAACGTGAAAGTTTACTCAGAACTAACTGATACATATACACATCCGCCAATGTAAACAAATTGTTAGAATTTGGATTTTGTAAATAATGTATAACACTTTTTTAAAAAAGGTCAACAGATGCCAGTATTAACATCAAAGATTTAGAACATTGTTATATTCTAGTTGTGAAATACTCAAATGGATCATGTAGTGATATAGGGAGGAGTGGGAAATAGTTTGGGCAGGAATGATAGGTATAGTATCAGAAATGATCTGGAGAAAATAGCAGAAGCAACATGCCACTGGTCAGTGTGATGTCGGTCTTGAGACGCTATGATCGGCCACAAATGAACTGTGCTGTGAAGCGAGTGAATCTGGAACTGGAACGGTATCTTATGTCTGATATTGGCTATGGCATGGGCTAGGTACCTGTAGATGCTATTGATAGGTGGGGTTATACTAGGCATGGCCTACACCAGGGGTGGGCAACCCGCGGCCCGCCTTGAACATTTTTCTGGCCCACACGATTCATTATACTTTTACAAAATATATTTATTTTATAATGTAGTGGAAACCAATGTATTAAACAAATACATTATTTATTCATCCAATATTCAAAAATTAACCGAGAAAAAATTAAGTTTAGTATCATTATTCTTATATTATCTATGTTAATAATAATAATACAATATTTTTCACTTTTTCACTCCAAAAAATGTTTATAGCGGGTCTAAATCTTATATGGGGATATAAATTTAATATGCGGCCTGTGAAGTTATGATGCATTACCAAACTGGCCCACAAGATCTTTTGGGTTGGCCACCCCTGGCCTACTCCTCAACACTAGAGGGAAGGGGGTTCTTTCAGATGTGATAGCAAAACAATTAATTGAGGCCACAAATTCACATGAAAAGATTCCTGTTGTTAATGGTGTTAGGGGAGCTCAAGTTTTAGATTAGGATCATGTATTAGGCAGAGAGTTTTAAAAGAAATTAGTTTAAACACTAATGAGTTTTCAGATACCAAAATTAAAAATTGTGTAGAGATTAATTTATTACATCAGAATATCAGAGGGTTAACAAACAAAGTGGATGAATTGCTAGTCCACATAAATGAATTAAATGATATCAATAGAATTGATGTTTTGTGCTTGTCTCAACACCACATAACTACAGGAATAGGTATGTCAAATGTAACTGAATTTAATTTAGCTTCTCATTATTGTAGAACAAACTTGGAGAAAGGAGGAGTTGTCATTTATGTTAGAAATGGTTATAGTTTTGAGGATATAAGTATTAGAAAGTATTGTCTTGGTCAACATTTTGAAGCTTGTGCTACACTGCCAAATTTCAATAATGAAATTTTCAAAATAGTAACAGTAACGGGAAACTTTTCTATTTTTATGAATCAATTTGAACTCTTACTAACATTTTTAAGCAGAAAAGAAGTCAACATAGTCATATGTGGTGATTTTAATGTAGATTTTCTAAATAACTTACCCTGTAAAGTCATGTTAGAATCATTAGTCAGTTCATTCAATTTAACTCAGGTAATTAATATTCCAGCTGCAATAATGAATAATAGTCACTCAGCTATAGACAATGTTTTCTTAGATACCTCAAAATTCAATACCATCAAGCCATCCATCAATGGACTTTCGGATCATGATGCCCAGTTATTCACCATCAACACTTCAATAGGAACTAGCTCTAAGAGTAATGTTTTTAAACTTCAGCGTGTAATAAATAATGAGTCAGTAACTTGTTTTAGAAAGTGCCTCAATACCACAAACTGGGAACACGTTTACAACATTTTTAGTAGCATTGTATTAAATTACGTTGAAAGTTGCTTCACCTTGAAAAAGTGTCATGCTTCTTGAAAAGAACAAAAACCTTGGATATCTATTCGCATTAGAACATCATGCATTTATAAAAGGAAGTTGTATATTGCCTCCAGGAACAGTGAGAATGCTAATGTTAAAACACATTACAAACAGTGCTGCAAAACACTGAAAAATGTTATTAATGGATCTAAAAGTATGTACTACAAACTTAAAATTCATAATTCTGAAAATAAAATTTAGACAATATGAGACATTGTAAAAAATGAAATAGGAAAAAGTAATCAAATAAGTAATGATATTTTTATCAAAGAAAATTCAGTATAATCTAATTTTTCAATTGCTGATATATTTAATAAACATTTTTTATCAGTTGCTGATAAATTGACTGCTAATAGCTCAGTGACACACAGTATGGATTTTGTCAGAGCAGGATTCCAAGAAAAATTATGAGGTCCCTTAAGAGCAAATACTCAAGTGGTTATGATGGGATTTCCAACAGATTAATTAAATTATGCTCCATAGAATTAAGTAATATACTAAGTTATCTGTTTAATATATCTTTACACGAGGGAACTTTTTCAGAAAGGCTTAAGCATGCTGTAGTTAAACCACACTATAAAAAGGGAGATAAGGCAGCCGTATCGAATTACCGACCAACTTCATTACTAACAGCCTTCGCCAAAGTTTTTGAGAAAGCAATGTACAACAGAGTTTATGAACACCTTAAAATAGTAATATTCTAACTAAATCACAATTTGGTTTTCAAAAGGGTCATTCAACAGAACAAGCTATATTTGCATTCACTGATAATATTTTAGAAGGAATAAATGATAAATCAATTCCTGTGCGAATTTTTTGTGACTTATCTAAGGCATTTGACTGTGTAGATCATAAAATTCTGATACAGAAATTAAAGTATTATGGTATAGATGGCATTGTTAATAAATGGCTTAGTTCTTACCTTCTAAATAGAAAACAAAGTGTCAATGGAGAATTTTAAGTCTGCCTTGAGAGGTCCACTGTTTTCTGAGTGGAAGTTAATCACATGGGGAGTACCTAAGGGTTCTTCTATATTGGGGCCACTATTGTTTTTAACATATATAAACGATCTACCTTGTGTTTCATCTAAAAACTCAAAATTTGTCCAATTTGCAGATGACACAAACATATGAATTAAAAACACTCCAGATTTATCTAAAGAATATATTTCAAATTATGTCTTTGAACTTATTCATAAAATGTTTACAGCTAATGGCTTGTCTTTAAACTTTGATAAAACTCAGTATATGCAATTCAGTACATCACAGATTAACACCAGATATAGACATAAAATTAGCAGGCCAGTCCATTCAAGAGGTAGAGTGTGAAATTTCTAGGTTTGTACATTGGTCATAATTTAAATGTTTCTCACTTACTAAAGCGATTGGGTGATGCCACATTTGCAATTCGTACAAGTGCAGCTATAGGTGATCTCCGTATGAGGCAGCTAGTTTATTTTGATTATTTTTACTCCTTACTGTCATATGGAATAATATTCTGGGGCAATTCTACCCATAGAGACAAAGTGTTCAGAGCCCAAAAGCGAGTAATAATTATGTGTGGGGTTAGCAATAGAACTTCATGTAGAGCTGTTCAAAAATTTAGGGATTTTAACATTAGCGTCTGAGTATATATACACATTAATGTCCTTTGTAGTCACAAATTATACTTTGTTTGAAACAAATAGTAAAATACATAATTATGGCACTAGAAGTAAAAATGATCTTCACAAGGATTACAAGTCATTGCCATTTGTTCAAATGGGGGTCCGATACTCTGGGATTCATATCTTCAATAAGCTCCCAACACATATTAAATGTCTAGCAGATTAGATTAAATTCAGTAAAAAACTGAAAGAATTTTTAATTGACAACTCCTTCTACTCTGTCGAAGAATTTATTTCTAAAGTATCTACAAAATAACTGCCAGCAGCTGTGTAAATGTAGTTTACATAATTAATTTACTAAGTGTGCTATGACTGTACATCTACTGGTGTACCTATTAGTTTGTTATGCAACTGTTTATCTGTAAATTGACAACTTTCCACATCCCACAGAGCCAGTCTTTTCTATTGGCATCAATGGAAAATGAATGTATTGTATTGCAAATTCTAGGTAAGGGTACTTTAAATTTTAAATGCTACTCCCATTCAATTGTTAAGTCCTCGAAAATTAAAACAAATATTTCACTTGCCTTCCGACTATTCCAATTTTTTCATTCTTCTTCTGTGGCGATGCCATCGTCCCTGCGTGTTGTACTTCGACAAGCGTCTGAAGCAAAGTGATACTTCTTTAAGGTGGTTGCATAAGCAGACATATGTTTCTTATCTGCTGTCCTGTTCGCTCCGACAAGCACGCTAATTACGGAAAATAATCAGTAGAATATCCTCATTTTAAACATTTAGCGTCAAATACATCGTCACCTTAAAATTAACATAAGATTCATATTTATGGATGTAGAATAACTTTGCTCGTAACACATTGAGTGCAGATTTATAGAAAAACATCCGTCCCAATAGTATAACCTCCCCATCCCCCTTTTTTAATGTCGAAACTGCAAAGCCTCGCATACTCAAAGATAAAATATCGATGTAAATGATGGGAAAAAAATTGGGGTAAGAAGTAGTCAGAACAACTACCGATAATGTTACTCAGTTATCGTGATTACGTCTTTTTCTCGCCAAATAATCAGTGAAACAAGTATGTATACATATGACAAAACTGTGACCGGGTAAAAGTCGGTACAATTAACATATTTATGTTTTATAAAATGAGTTTGGGCACTAGTTAGTAAGCAACAGAGAAGGAATCAACTCTTTTTAACAAGACTGCCTGCAAGATGAAATGAACGGGATTCACGCAAAAACTACTGGATCAGGGGCGCCGGATTTCAGAAAACCTCATGGGTGCTCATGCTCATTTGATGACTCAGTTGTTTTAAAAGAATTGGCAAAGTGTGTGAACCGATTTTGAGAGGTTTTTATTGGCAGATGTTGATTTTGCTGGAAGTAAATTATGCTATCTTTCATCCTAGAAATATTTAAGATTTCGTATTTTAAAAAAAAAAAAAAAAAAAAAAAAAAAAAAAACAACCTTCAAAAGTGTTTACGAAAACTAAGGAAGTCGCGGGCATCAGCTTGTCTTACGTAATAATGATAATCGTATCCAAATCCCTCCAGTAGATTTCAAGTTATAAGGCAGCTTAGCACAGCATTTCTAAATTCCATTCCACGCCAATAAAATGTGTCCGGTCTTTTTAACGTGATTGGGTAGCAAACTTTCAGATTTTCAAGTTTATAACTGTTGAGTACAGTATATTTAAATCTGACTTGATCTGGTATTGATTACAGAGAAGAATGTTCTAGTATACCTTTGGAGATGTAAATCAAAGAGCAGGGGGTGTAGTCTGACTGTTGTGAAGTAAACATGTAGTTATGAATTGTAATGTGTGTGTGTGTGTGCCTAAATAAAAGAATGATTACAGACCGTTTAGTATGATTAACATAATCAACAATAATAATAGTCTACTAATGATTTTGTACCCCTAGTAGAACTCAGAATTTTATTATTGCATGTGTTTTAAGTCCCCTAGCAATTAGTACAGAGATACAAAGGTAGAAGGAAAAAAATACTAGTAAAAAAATGCAATGAAGAACGGATACCTATCATAGTACAAATGACAAATTATAAATGAAACAATGTCTTCCACATTTTTCAGACTGACATTTTTTATTCGTGTAATATTTAAAAGCATTTTGCGATGAAGAATAAAACGATCCACATCAGAGTTATCTACGTAGAACTGTTTGACTATATCTGAAGCTTGCTCAATAAGAAATACTGTAGTTCCATGTTACTCAAATGTGACATATCACTTTTAGTAAAGCGCTTGTTAATACAGCCTACGACTTTATCTAACACTTCAAAACATATTTTTCGATAAAGTCAGCTGACTAGGTAAATTGGTGAAGTTTACTTGATGAATCGTCTACCTTTTGAGAAATCCTTCTTTATTTTTGGAGTTTTAGGTTCTTCCAATTCCAGATAAGAGCTAAGTTCACAGTCAGTTTCCAAAGGTTTTGCATTTTTTCGTTAGTTCTTTGGGATAATATAATGTGCTTTATAGTATTAATATGACTGGCAGCTTTAGCAGGTGCAAAGAAATTTTCCATAAAGTTGTATTCAGAGCTTCGACACGATAGAGAATTTCTATCAGAAATTTGATAGTAAAAAGAGATTCAAAAGACTGAAGACTTTAAAAAACATTATGTTTTCGCAAGAGCATTATCTTTTGACTTTTTCTGTCGTTCAAAAAACTTAGCAGGTTACTATAATTATTTAGAATAGTTTTCGAGGAAGATATACAACACCATATTGCTGGGCAAATATGCCGCAGAGAGTGGTTTTCAGCTTCGTCAACTGCCTATAGTGATTGAAAACAAGCTTGGCGTATCGCTGAACCATACAGGCAATAAGCTCTGTTACTAACGCTAAAAAATCTCTTATTGCAAGCACTTTTACCATTGAGTCTCAAACAATCAGGTGTAATGAATGAGCGATGCAATGCACATGAATTGCCCTTGCTTCGACTGCTTTAACCCACGATTGAAGGCCAGTATGCGCTCCACTAACATTAGCAGCGCCATCTGTACATAGTCCCCTACACATCTTGATATTTATGTCGAATCTTGTTGGTAAGTCATTGAAAATTTCAAAGATATTTTCGGATGTTGTGGATACCGCTTTATAGAGACCGATAATCGTAGTTTTATGTATGGCGGCGAAGCTGGAATTCTGCATTTATGAAACATCAAGATATTGATGATCCTACAACTGGATTTCCGGGATTCCATATGAAGAGAGACCAGTGGGTCAAAATAAATCGCCTAAGAACAGGCCACGCCAAATACAACTCCATGCTCTTATAAGTGGAGACTTAGGATTCTCCTGTCTGTGACTGCGGAGCTCCTTCCCAGAGAGTGGAGCACAGCCCTCTCTGAAAGTAGGATGGAACATTTCATTATGTTTTCAGTGCTGCAACTTCCTTCATAGCATGGCTGCAACAACTGGACATCGATTTGTGAATGCTACCATCGTTCTAGTCTTTGTATGTATTGTATATATTTATCTGTATTACTTTAGTTGCCTAGCCATATGACAAATAACAGATTCATGTATTTTAACCCGAAAACAGAATGCGACTTGTTCACTATTTGAAATAACACTAGTTTCATCACCCATAATTGATTAATAGACAGCATTTTGTACTGGTTTGATTATGCTATGTAATACTTCGTCAATCAAAATTGTACACAGTTTGTTAGTGATAACGTGTGACAACCATCTAGGCCTATATCCGCTGCGTTGGAACCACGACTTTAACTCGCAACATCCTGTTATCGCAGCTTCAAGAATCGAATGTAATTTGAATGTTCGTCCTCGTGGCCCCTTAAAGCTAGGACTCTGTTAATTAAAAAACGAAGATTTGAAATAAATTTTAAGAAGGCGGTTCTAGCTATTTTCGTATCTTCAAGTTTATTTTTTGATAAAATGCAGTGTTCATTCGCGCCACATTCTTAACTGGCCTTCTGCAATACACAAAAAGGTCAGAAGGTGAAGGTTAGAATTTCAATACTTTTTAAACATTTCTAAAGCTTTATTGCTCGATTAAAAAAGTTACTTTGAGTGAAGGCCTTGGTGGACTCAAGTCTCGATTTTTTTCGGCGCATAAATGTCACTAGATATGATTTCTTTACAGATCGAAACACTTCATCTATATCTCCAATATAAAACGGCCAAGGAAAAATTGTCTACCACTGTGAAAACTGCTTCTTTTCCCATGAATTTGCAGAAATAACATTTTCTTATCAGACTTTTTGAGAAGTTGAGATGAGCTACTAGTGTTAGGTTCAGATTTGGACATCTCACGATTTCTAACGACGAACTTGTACATCTAAGCAACCAATTTTCTGAAATAACCAAATAACAACACGCATGGGCGCCGGGAGGGGGGTGCAAGGGGGTGCACCCCCCCTGATATGAAAGAAAATACACAAAAAAGATTAAGAAATAAAAATTTTATTATTAAATTCACTGTTTGAATAGTAACTTAAGACGCCTAGGTTGTTGTCCAAATTTGTTCAACACCTTGTCAGTTAATTCCGCATCCTTAATTAATAAGTTTTACACATAACGTATATAAAAAGAAACAGATGCACCCCCCTTAAAGTAATCCTGCCGGCGCCCATGACAACACGCGCGTCGCGATCTCGAAGCATGCGCTTTATTTAGTAGACTGTCAGAGCCTCTAGCCGCAGCAGCGGAAAACGGGAGTGGCGCGACGGAGGGCGGAGGCGAGTTGCTTTACGTGCTCGTCACAGATCATACCTACCACTTACTAGTTGGTGTTAGGCATTCTCCTTGGGTATGAGATCCCGTCGTGCAAGCTCGTCGAGAAGTCTCACCCTTGCCACGTGGCTTGTGAGTCGGTAATAAAGTTATCTCTCAAAGTCGATTTCAGATTACTTTCGATATCTTTGTTCATGGGTGCCCCGCACCCACTAGTTATTTCTCGTGGGTGCTGAAGCCCCCGAGCACCCACGGAGTCGACGCCCCTGTACTGGATGGATTTTAACTGGGTTTCGGCGGGTAAAATAGGGTGAGAAATATAACGGTAGGTAAAAATGGCCACAAATTAATATCAGTTTTTCTTTAAACATGAATACCGCAAAAATTACTGGTTGGGTTTTGATTTATGTGCAGCCCGTGGTCCCGTCCAAAACCTGAAAAATTTAAGCTAATTTTTAAATGTACGCAATGCATCCAAAAACTATTAGTCGGATTTAAATGAGATTTCGGTTGACAGCCCGTGGTCATGCGTTTAAAATAGGGTATCCTTTATTTTGATGTGACGTCGTAAAGCTGATAAATGTGAGACAACTTTTTGTTGAAAACAATACTTGCAAGAAAAAAACTCTACTCGTCTGATGTTGATGGCGCTTCGATTATTGAAAACCCCCTGATCCCGTGTGTAAAATAGATATGTGTCATTTCAGTTTTCTTCTTCACCACCTTTTCCCAACATTTTGTGGTCGGTTGCAGTCGATGCGTTTTATTCATAGTTGGCATGGTCGAATTTGGCGCCATAGTTTTACGGCCAGGTACCCTTTCTGATGCCAAGCATTTTATACTTCCTACCAGGCAGCGCCGGCGCTAGGATTCTCGGGCCACAGGTAGGCGTACTTAGCTCCCCCCACTACCCAGCCACCCCCCCCCCAATTTTTTTTTACTTCAAACATTTGCTTGTTTTCATAAAGTCAGAAATTTTTAATTCAAAAAATTAAATAACGCCTTTTTTAAGAAAGATTTTTAATGTTTGGTTTCTTTTTAGTTAGGCACCATGGCCAGCGGGCTCGCTTTGGGGGCCGGGGATCCTGCGCCAGCCCCGCTGCCAGGTCCTACTAACAATTAATGGCGTTACCATCTTTCTTTGAAACGTGTAACTATGTTCAGCGTGTGATAAGTGCTTTTTTTGTGAAATGTATAGTTTATGAGACAGGAAATTGGGGACCACCCGACATTTTCCTTGACTGATGAGGAAAACCGCCTAATAGAGGCAATCGAGCTGCAGGAGACAGTGGCACGCCGAGTGGAACGTCGGTGTGGGAGCTGTCTGTGTTGAACAAATTGAACATTGCATCCAATACTTCAGTCAGCACTCTCCATTCTTCGATACGAGTACGTTAGTATAACTTTGGTACTGTGCCCCACTTTTTCGAGCACCACTACCGGCTCAAATTCATGCTTGGACGATAAACCTATCGTCAAACGCTTAGAATCACCAGTGTTGAGCTGATACACCGGCAAAAACAATAGTACCGGGTGGGCTATCTTTGAACACTGACGCTAGCAGGCCGGTTGGCCGTTAAACAAGGTCTAGTGGTGGAGGGGGTAAAACTCTTCAGTTCTACCCATGGAAGGACACGTGCCGTGGGGGAGGTGGTGGTTGGGGGGGGGGTAGGCCTGTTGTAGTGGGAAACACCTGCTCCACAATTCATCAATCTGTTAACAACACGTGCTATGGGGGAAGTGGTGGTGGTGGGTGTAAACCTGTGAAATCCTTTTTGTGGAAGATAATTTGTCCCACAATTCACCAATCTCACATCGCCTTGTTCACTATGTGCCCTTTGGGGATTGTACGCGAGATCCTTTTAGACTTCTGAACAGACTCGTACACTGGCACTGACGATAAATTTCATGAATGATCTATCACCTACAACTTAGTGGACGCTATCTTCTGTGAATTTATGTAATGCGACTGTAGGCATTTTGAAATCAGTGTAAAGTGAGAGAATTTTCACGCGTTTGACAGCCTGCTAGTTGAAGAGTAAAGATCAAATCACCTATTTACAACTACGAAACGTTTAAGGGCCTCTAAGCACATACCAAACGCAATACTGTAGACTGAGCGCGTGGCAAATCGAAACTGGTACTCTTAAATATGAATAATGATTAGAGGACTCCCGGCCAAAAATAAAAGAAAAATTGTTTCCAATGGCTATGAATAAAAACTCATCCCTTCCGACCGGCACAAACACCACTAAATGTGATTTTCGCTGTCGGAAACGGCTCTTTTTGTTTAAATTACTACAACAATAGATACTAATGAACAGTCGGACCGGGAATCGAACCCTCCACCTCCGCATGACAGTGCCAATTGTTAAAAACTCAACCACCAGGCTCGATATTTGGATTGGCATATAAAAAAATAACTCTGGAAGGCTGAAACTCTCCACATAGTATATGACTGGAAATATAGCGTTCATTTTGCTACCAGTTTAGGATTCCAACTGAAATTGGTGTGTGGGTATGTATGTGTAATCGAGCATACTATGATTTCGTATTTTTCATACTGTGTCTCATACTTTTAATATTATTATTTCATACTTTTCATACTATAATTTCAAACATTTCTTACTATGATTACATACTTTTCATAGTATGATTCATATATTTTATACTATGATTTCATTCTTTTAATTCTATGATTTTATACTTTTCATATTATGATTCTAACATTTTTTACTTTTAATACTATACCCCATATATTTTATACTTAAATTTCATACATTTCATACTAAGATTTAGTGTTGCCCAAATGCAAGAACAAGACGAGACTTGGCCAGTCTTGGTCTTGGTCTTGCATCAATACACCTGGTCTTGGTCTTGCAAAAATGCAAGACCAAGACCAAGACTGCAAGACCAAGACCGATTTTGGGCAACACTACTAAGATTCATACATTTTATTGTGTGATTTCATACTTTTAATACTATAATTTCATACTTTACATATTATGATTCTTACATTTCATACTTTTAATAGAATGCGACCTTAATTTTACTGCGCTCCTGGCTGAGGATTGAAAGTTCAATTATTAGAACTTCAGTAAGGCACGCCATTATCCGACGCCAATGTTTAATGCTGGTATCTCAGCGCTAGAAATCAAGAATCTAATTGCTGAGGCATATTCCCTGTTTCATAAAATTTAGATGACTTTTGGGACATTAGTTAAGCTCTAAGTCAGACAAGTGTTGCAGGCATGGTCGTCAGTAGGGGAATTGTTTACCTTCAGAATGGATGTACGCGCAATACAAGGTATATTTGTACTCAAACATTTTTCTTTGTAACGAAACGAATTCAAATCAAAATACCCAGATATACGCGATGCACAATGTTTAAACTTTTCATTCTCTCGTTCAGATTGATTAGCTGCTGGACGAACCGCATAATGCGTCCTATTCGTTCGTTTATCGACTCAAACTGACATCTGTACAACATTCAGAAGAAAAATTTCCCTAAGGTCAAATTTGATGATAGATTCTTATGTAACACGACGAGATAACTCGAAAGTGAAGAATATATATTTTCGATGTCTCGCTTAGTTCTCCAGATATGCTGTCTCCAAATTGGAGTGGTTAGATTAGGTTAAGTCAATGTTTAGAAAATTAAAAAAAATAAATAAATAACCCGTCAAAAGACCTCATAGCTTCTTAGCTTACGCAGAAGATATTGTACTGTAGTGGCCTATGTAAGTTTGTTAGCAACATCAGTGGATTTATCTTCTTACCATACATCTAAAGTCAGAAGCCTAGATCGGAGTAGTTTACATCACGATACACGTTGTGTCACCAACATGGTGCTCATGAAATTAGTAACAACTAATAATAAATAAATTTATTGAAAGTTTCACGGGTGTCCAGCCGGATGGTGTCATAAAATGACAACGTTTCGACAACCTGCTCGGTTGTCTTCATCAGGTCTATTTAGATGTTGCTTCTCAAAATCACAAAACAGACTGGCTTCGCTGCCGCCGAAAATTCGAATTTTGGTTGTCGAAACGTTGTAATTTTATGACACCATCCGGCTGGACACCCGTGAAACTTTCAATAAATCAATACGCCGGGAATGTCTCCATTTACATATCAATAAATAAATTGTTTCTACCATTCTGGTACAGGCCGAATTTCAAACTACACACATTTCCATTAACATTGCCGCTACAAAATCAACCTAAGTGGACAGATCTAAACACATGAAATTCATCGCGAACTACATTTCGGGTAATAACAACGTTTGCTTCATCAAATTTAGTAGTTCACTCAACACAAATTATCACAATTAATTTCATCGTACACTTTCAGTGTAAACTGAAACTGGACTAAAGCATGCACAGTTCACCGTATTGCGATGTAAATTTGACCCGCTTAAATTAGACTTTCAACAATTGTTTACAATAAGACTAGCCTTTTAGATGCAAATTGTAACATATGCTGATTGTCTGCACTACACCAACAAACATTTGAAAACGATATCATCCTATTGAGAGCAATGAATAAATTTATAGCGGTAGGCTCTAATCTTGCAGTTATCTATCAAACATTTCAAGAACACTAATTACGATGGAATTTAGTTACGAAACGTTAATCCAGGTTGTTCCCAACCTTGTCTGTTTGTGCAACCATATGCAACACAACTTGGCATTATAAAAAACTTTGAAATATTAGAAAATGAAATATTCACAGCAGCAAACACAGTGCAAACAGCCCAATGTTTTGGGGTGTTTCCTATGGCCGGCGCGCAAGCGCAGTAGGAAACGAGTTTTAATTTAATTTAATTTAATTGCAATGGAGCACAGGCTCCGGTGGCAATTTCCCTACACACCCATCTTCCCCCTATCCTGCACCCACCTACATTTTCCATCTACAAATTTTATCTTTAAATTCTTTCAAAGTATTCGGTAAATTATTCATCATTTCTCTTGGTAACTCATTCCAATCCCTGACACCCTTACCTAAAAAAGAGAATCTTCCCACACCCTTGTGCCTGAAATCGAGTGCCAGCTTGTGGTCATGGTCATCTTTTCACTTCTATGCACTACTTTTCATACCTATTGCAATATCTTTCCATTGCCTCATCGCCAGTATATACCCTGTACACTCCCATGACCCTCCTCATCCTCCTCCTGTCTTGCAATGAATCCCATTTCAGCTCCTTTATCATATCCGTCACTGATTGCATTCTGCGATAATTTCCAGAAACAAATCTAGCAGCCCTTCTTTGCACCCTCTCCAACTCCTGTATTTGATACGTAAAATGAGTGTCCTATACTACACTACCATATTCCAGCAATGGTCTCACCAAAGTTTCGTAACCCAGTTCCTCTACTTCTCCCGTACATCCCCTCATCACTCTCTCCAACAAGTGCAGAACTTTGAAACCTTTTCCAACAACCTGTCCAATGTGTCCAGCCCAGTTAAGCTTGTTATCAAAAGTAATGCCAAGATATTTACATTTCAAGTCTTCAGCAAGCAATTCTTTCCCCACCTTATATTCATAATTAACCTTTTGTTTTTTATTTGTGTATCTAATAAGCTGACTCTTCTTTGCATTTATCTTCATCCCATGTTTACCAACCCAACTAGATATCCTGTCCAGATCACCCTGCAACTGTTTACAATCTTCTATCGTTTTGATTCTTTTATACAGCATTATGTCATCTGCAAACAATCTAATTTCAGATAGTAAACAATCAACACAATTATTCATTAGAATAATGAATAGCAATGGTCCCAATACGCTACCCTGTGGCACACCCATTTTTACTTCTACTTCTTTTGATACTACATTTCCTGCCCTAACTTTCTGTTTTTTACCTTTTAAAAATTCTTCTACCCAGCAAATCACTTTCTCATCCACTCCAATGGTGTTTACCTTATTTACTACCATTTTATGGCTTACAGTTACACAGATTTAGCGTTATTTCGTCTCCATATATTCCTTCCTCCATGGTTCCGACTAGCAGATGTTATAAAGAAGTTTGTAGCTATCGATTGTCCCGGGTGAGACGCATTGTTGAAAATGTTTTCAGTATACCTGCTTCGCGAATTCGCATATACCATACAGTAATGAATGTAGTACGGTATCTTTGTTTTTCCTGATCCGAGCTTCAAGTATTAATCTTAAAGTCAGAATTGTTTCTCTAGTATTGTGAAGTGTGAAGATGATAGTTTTATTAAAATCATTTGCAATTTCTCCTGTTTCATAACTTGTTGATATATGGTTGTACAATTTTTGGATCCCTTCTTCTTCTAAGGATTTCAGAAGTTCTGCAGAAATGTCATCATTTACAACTTGCCTTATTAATTTCAATTCGTCCAAAACTTTATAAAATTTTCTCCTCAAAACAGGGTCACTTCTTCTTTTCCTTCTTTTCGTGTCGATGACTGCGTCAATGGTAGTTTTTCCGCCAATGCGATGGCTTTGTCAGTAGCTGATTGGAGGTCAAATTGAGATACATTTATTCCGATTTGTTAACAAGACAGCAGATGTACTGTGGATTCTCTCTCCCCTCGCGAACATGTGGTATCTGGCTGTTTTTCCAGGTATCCCCAAGTGACAAGAGTATCTTTGCAGCGGCCAACTCCAATTCGAAGCCTGTTTAATGACTGCCATATGGGCCATGGTTCTTCAGACCCAGGTGGTAGAACCTCTTTTGGTCTGATCCACTCGAACTCATGTTGCACTCTCTTCTCCCAAGCCAGTATTCTTTCATTGCTTGGATCACCAATTGTTGGCTTTGAAGTCCACATGAAGCTTGATCGGGACTTTAGTCTCGATGGCGCTGGTGTTTTGTCATGCAGGGGGTGTCGGGCCTCTTCGTTCACTTTAAGCCTTGCCACGCTGGTGGAAACTTCCCGGCGTACGTCACCAGGGGCGATGCCAGCTAGTTTCTCCACTTTGCTCACAGGCGACGGTCTGAGACAACCTGTGATGAGCTGGCATGTTCTGTGGAGCGCAACGTCTACTGACTTAAAATGGCTGGATTTTTGACACACATGACATTCACACACTGCTACGGAGTAGCATAATGCTAACGCAGATGGTGCGGATGACGCTAGAGTTAGCTCCCCAGCTAGATCCAGTCAAGTTGCTTAAGATGTTGCGTGATAATACTTTCAACTTGACATTGCGAAAGTGGCTTTTAAAATTTATACCTCTATCAAGAGTTGCCGATGTATTTTGGGTTTTCACTGTGCAACAGAGTCGATCCATTACAGGCCACATTCAGCTTTCGCTTAGCGCATTTATTGCGCAAGTGAAACGCACAGTTTTTTTAAATTTTGTTTAGCTTGAGGTCATTCTACTTGTAATAAGTTCCAAGGGATTTAAGAGCTGTTATATGTCTACCCTCGACGGCTTTAAAATTCACATGTTGAGCAGCTAGGACAAAATCAACAGCGTAGATAAAGGATATGCAATGGCCGTCCAGGGGTCGATCATTGCTGTAGATGTTGAATAAAGCTGGGGCAAGAACACTTCCTTGAGGTAGTCCATTTTTTGGTTTGCGTGGACGGCTTTTTGAATTCTGAAAGCTGAGACATCAATTTCAAAGTCAACTCCTTTTTCCAATACACTGTGTTCAAATCAACCCCATCATACAGTTTCTCAATGTATTCCTTCTATTGCTTAACTCTACCTTCTGAGCTTGAAAGAGGTATCCTATCAGCAGTTTTAATGATTATGCATTCTTCATTTCTCCAAAATTCTGTTTGAACTTCCTATATGCTATATGTACCTTACCTACAAACATTTCCTTTTCTACTTCTTCACAGTTTTCTTACAGCCACTTTTTTATTATTATTTCCTGTTCATTTGATTTCTAAATTGGTTGTATTGTTCACTTCCTGCTTCGTCCTGGGCATTTCTGTGCCTTCTCCTCTGATCTATCAACTCCAAAATTTGTTCTGTGATCCAAGGCTTTCTGGCGGCTTGTTTCCTAAAGCCCAATATTTCTTTACAAGCATTGATTATTTCTATCTTCAATGTATTCCATTCTTCCTCAGATGAACTCCTTTCATAGTTATTTCTTATACTCACATCTACTATATCTGCAAATTTTTCCCTAATATTAGATTGTTCCAATTCGTTCACTTCCAGTCTGCTCTATCTATGTTTTTTCCTTATTCTCTTGAATTTCAGCAAGCACTTCATAACTGTCAGATTGTGATCAGAGTCTACATCAGCTCTCAGATATGCTTTTCAATCTGAAACTTGATTCATGAATCTTTGTTTGGTCATGATATAATCTAGTTGGTATATATCTGTATCCTCTGGACGTTTCCTGGTGTATATCCTTCGTGCATGATTCTTGAATAGTGTATTCGCCACGAGTTTGTGTTTTTCATAAAATTTTAGCAACCTGCTTGCTCGCTTATTTCTTTCTTCTAGACCAAAACTTCCTACACATTCCCTTCTTTTCCCTCTACCGCACTCCAATCACCCATGATTATGAGGTTTTTCTCCCATTTAACATACTGGATTAATTTTTCAATTTCCACGTATATTTTATCTACAGGGCGTTCGCCGGGAAACGCAACCCTCCCAGTCTGTTGCCGTCGGCAACTTGCTCGGTCAGCGGGACCAGCGGTTCCCGCCACCGGCACCGTGAATCACCGCACTGTTTAACACCTCCGCTGCCCCAACAGTGCAGTGGCACAGTATAATGGGACCCTTACATGGTTAAGAACGGTTTCTTTGCATTGTAGCTAGTTTGTGACTTCAGTCTCTTATTAATCAGTGTTGTGAATAAACGTTTCTTTGCGGTTTGGCTGGTTTAGGGCTTCATACTCTTACTAATCTGTACCGTGTTTGAGTGTGAGTAAAATTATGGTACGTTACAGTTTGCAACAAAGAATATTTCTCTACGATACATATGTGAAGAAGAAGTCGTTTAAAAAGTGTCGCAGTAAATTTCGTCGCGAATATCCTGGCGCTTTACTGCCAGCTAAATCAACAATTCTGCGTCTGGTTAAAAAAGTAAGAGAAACGGGTTAATTTTTTAACAAAAAGAGACTGTGGTCAACCGTATTCTCACAGAGGAGAAAAATGACGATATCGCTTTTCGACTAGAACAGTCACCCAAAAAATCATTAAGTCAGTTAGGGCAGCAGGCAGGCGTATCTAAGACGTCAGCTTGGAAAGTAACAAAGCTAGTTCACTTAAAGCCGTACAAAACAATTGTGGTGAATAAAATTACAGAAATAGACCAGGGGCCTAGGATTAGATTTTGCAACTGGTACCTGCAGGGTGTCCACGATGGCACTGTTGATCCGCAACTGACGTTTTTCTCTGATGAGGCCTGGTTTCATCTGAGTGGTTATGTTAACGCTCAAAACAGTCGACACTGGAGTTCAGAAAAACCAAATACTCTACTCCAACTGCCATTGCATGACTTAAAAGTGGGTGTTTGGTGTGCGATTAGTGCTTCGAGAATCATAGGTCCAATTTTCTTCCGTGAAACTCTTACTTCCGCAAGATATATCGAAAATATTGTGAAACCGTTTTTCGAGAAACTTACTGAAGAAGAAAAATTGTACGGCTATTTTCAACAGGATGGGGCGACAGCTCACACCGCTAGAAATTCGCTTGCTGCACTTGACGAAGTGTTTTATGATCGTGTAATCAGCCGTGGGTTGTGGCCCGCCAGGTCACCGGATTTAAACCCTTGTGACTTCTACCTTTGGGGTAAACTTAAGGGTAAGGTGTACGAAGGAAATCCTCACACATTGGAAGAACTTGAGGAAAAAATCTATCAAGTAATAATGTCCATTGACAAAGGTGAAATCCAGCGTGTGTCTCGAAATATGTTCAGAAGATGTGAAATGTGCATTACACAAGAGGGTCAACACTTCCAGCATCTTTTATAAGGTAAGCTAATGAATTACGACACATTTAAATGCTTAGCACATACAAGTTTATGAAGCGTAATTATTGTGAAATAGTCCGCGGCCGACGGTCGAACAATGCCGGAAGCTGATCGCTCGCTCGCCGGGAGCAGTTTCTTCCTTGTAGCGCTAACAGTGGGTTGCGTTTCCCGGCGAACGCCCTGTATTTCTTCAACATCTTCCTATGACGTTGGTATATAGACTTGTGGTAGAGTGGTTGGAGCGGGCTTAGTTTCTACCCTCATTAAAATAATCCTGTATTTAAAATGTTAATAATAATTCACCCGTTTCTCTACTCTCTTGTTCTTCACAAATCCTACATCAGTGACTACACTGACAGCTTTTGTGTTAATTATTCTGTGTTCCCCCAGACCACAAATCTAGTGCATCGTTCCACTGAATCTCACTAAACACCACGACATCTTACTTAGTCCTTCCTTTTTAATTTCTCTAATTGTCTGCCTTATTCAAACATCTAAAATTCCACGCTCAGACTCGTATAATGTTTCTATCCATTCTTATGACTCCTACTATTTTACTTCCGGAATATTTTACCCACGAAGAAGCCAACGTACTATACATAATTTGAGTTGATTACATGGTCTCAGGAGACCCTCAGGGCTTAGTGCCGTGGTTTTCCGATGCCTTCTACATCCCCGTGCTACTGATCATTTCTGATTCCTCCACATTTAGGGGCCGTTTCCAACCCCAAGGACAAGAAGGTGCCCTAGACCAATACCCGCTCTCCTGCCCTCCTCTAGAAGGCATTTGGCAAGCAGTGGGTGACTCCTTATACCGGGAATTTTTTAGTCACCAGAGTCTCCTCCGTGCAAAAGGGGATTACCTACGTGAAGGAGAGGTTGACATTTGGGAAGCGTCTATAAACTACGTGGATAAGTCATGGGGGGGAGGGGTTAAAAGCTAAGATGGGATACGTGAGGAGGGAGCTTCTCATTCATATTATTTGTCACAGTTAAAATAAGTTACAGTTCACACAACGGCATGAAGATATTTATTTCCGTAATTTAATTATCTCCGAGTGTTATTAACAAAAGTCTAACAAGAGAAAACGGTACAAAATGTCTCCTGGAATCAATTGGGAAAAAAACAATGTGCCATGCGGGGGACGGGGTGGGAAAAGGAGGCCAAAATGGAGCTACATAGTTATGGACGCTTCTTAGGTTAGAAGAGCCTAATATAGTCTCTCCAAAACCCTTACACCTGGCGGTACTATGTCAATATGTTTTCCATCTCAAGCGCCCAATGAATGTGGAAAATGCCAGCGCTTCTCAAACAAGTGTGCTATTTCTTTCCATTCTTCCAACGAATTGGGAAACTGTAAACAAACAAGAAATTAATTGTTGCAGAAAAACTCTGAGGTAAATAATGAATCAGATGAAGGATAGGGAATTAGTAAAGGAAGACGAAGGTCATCTCAGAATGCATCTCTAAGGTCAAAAGAAGAAAATGAGGACTAAAATACACCAAATCAACAATGTTACTCAAGAGCTGGTATGAAGAGTAATCAGTTTTGTACAGGTGTTACGCTTTCAGTGTGAGACCATTTTAAGCACCCTTTGAAACAGGATGATCTCTCGGAAAATAACATAGCAATAAAACTAAGAGGCATAGAAAAATGGTAGCCCCTTTTGGCTGAAAAAATTATAAGTGATGTGTTATTTGAAGCTGAAATTGGCAAACTCAACACTCATTTTCATGACATTCATGGATACATGCAATAACATCAGGCTACTTCTAGATATTCTCCTGATCTTCGCAAAGTATTAATTTTTTTTAAATTTAATTTAATTGCTTTGGAGCATACGCACCGGTGGTAATTTCCCTACACAGCCAACTTCCCCCTATCCTGCACCCACCAACATTTGCCCTCTACAAATTTTATCTTTTAATTCTTTCAAAGTATTCGGTAAGTTATTCATCATTCCCCTTGGTAATTCATTCCAATCCCCGACACCCTTACCTAAATAAGAAAATCTTCCCACACCCTTGTGCCTGAAATCGAGTGCCAGCTTGTGGTCATGGTCATCTTTTCACTTCCATGAACTACTTTTCATACCTACTGCAATATCTTTCCGTGCCTCCTGGATTTGATACTCAAAATGTGGGTCCCATACTACACTACCATATTCCAGCAATGGTCTGACCAAAGTTTTGTAACCCAATTCCTTTACTTCTCTCGTGCATCCCCTCATCACTCTCTCCAACAAGTGCAGGACTTTGAAACCTTTTCCTACCACCTGTCCAATATGTCCCGCCCAGTTAAGCTTGTTATCAAATGTAATGCCAAGATATTTACATTTCAAGTCTTCGGCAAGCAATTCTTTCCCCACCTTATATTCATAATTAACCTTTTGTTTTTTATTTGTGAATCTAACTAGCTGACTCTTCTTTGCATTTATCTTCATCCCATGTTTACCAACCCAGCTAGATATCCTGTCCAGATCACCCTGTAACTGTTTACAGTTCTCTATCGCTTCGATCCTTTTATACAGCATTATGTCATCTGCAAACAATCTAATTTCAGATAGTAAACAATCAACACAATTATTCAATTATAGCAATGGTCCCAATAAGCTACCCTGCGGCACTCCCATTTTTACTTCCACTTCCTTTGATAAAGCATTTCCTGTCATAACTATCTGTTTTCTAGCTTTTAAAAATTCTTCTACCCAGCAAATCACTTTCTCATCCACTCCACTAGTTTTTACCTTATTTACTACTTCATGTATGAGGCGTATTTTTAAAGTAAATCCGTTATTGACTATTATCGTTGCAACATTGCGATTGCCATTGCGCGCATGAGCATTCAGTTCTCCAGTTGCTAAGCAACTCGTACATGCTGTGTAAGATTGTTAGTTCTTGTGCATGGGCGTAGCACTTGCCCCACCATGGTTTCTTCCCTCATATAAATGAGCGAAAAATAAAAATGTGCACTTATAATATTGTGGCGTCTACTTTTAGGGAAAGTAAATTCTGGGTCATACTGTTCCAACAATAACAAAATTATCAAGTTTGAATATTAAAATAATAATGAATTTTTAGCTAGCTACATGGAAAATTATCGTAATTAATAGGAAAACTGAAAAGTGGTTGTACAATTTATTAAAACTTGAAATTATGCAAACACGAAGTTTGTTTTATTAAGATATAAACAATTATACTTAATTGAATGTTTTTAATGTTAAACAGTTAGAGCAACATCTCAGGATCGATTACTGGGTGGAATCGATTGCATAAGTTTTCGACGTGAACGAAGATTTTACCGTTGCGCCACTGCTGTCGAGGTCAGTACCCATGCATGAATGGCGCCACGGGGGTATGCTGTTGTCCTTCCGCTGGTGACCTGACCTGTCGAGCTGCTAGCCCTCTTTCGCCGTCCAGAGCAGTGCTGGTTATTTTTTGCTTAATTAGATGAAGGTCTGAACCAGAGTTTCTCTTCACCCGTTTCTCAGTCCCCTCTCACGGCGATGTGTCGTCCGGCGCTTGGCGAATTACCACGCCGCCCGCCAAAGTACCAGCATCTGATTGGCTCACAGAACAAGCAAAATATACCAAAATATTTATAAATTGTTGACAGCTTCTCTATTGGCTGGATCGTCTACCACCACCTCTTTACTAGGAAACGGCACTAAGGTACATTTACGGTCACCGGCACCAGTTAACGGAATTCGGTGGGACTTTTCCGAAACGTGATCAAACAGAAAGCGGGCATTAGTTATTTTTATGGTGGCTATAAATCCACTGAATTTCCAAAGGCAGGTAGAATGTTTTTAGTCACCCACCGGACGCGTCACTCTGGACGCTTTGTTGACTCACCTTGTAGTGGGTGCCTTGTAACGGCAAACTACGTTACAATTATCTTTCATACCTTTATTTATTTATTTATTTAAAGGTTTATTTAGCCTGGCAAGATTAGGGCTGTCAAGCCCTCTCTTACATCATACCAGGTGTTTACAATAAATAATATACACCTTACACAAACTTACAATATACAACACTTATATAACATTTGGCAAAATTTAGGTTTAAGAGCAATATTATCAAAAAATCATCCTAATAATATTTATGAGTAAAATACAAACTAAAATCTTAATAGTATTCGTTCTTAACTAGTTAATAATTTAATGGTATAAACTAATGCTAGTGGAAGTTAAAGAAGTAAATGGTACAAACTTAATACTAGTAGAATGAAGAAACAAGACAAACTAATAATAGGGAAGGCAGAATAAGAGGTGGACACTGTATACATCAATATTATTCAGATCAAAATTAAGTTATAAATAGAAGGATTGGTCTTTTAGCTAGTGCTCCAATAAGTAATGGTTTTTCAAATGAGTTTTAAATGGGCCGATTTTTGTGGTAGTTCTAATTTTCAGGGGAAGATCATTCCACAGTCTAGCCGCTGAAATGAAGAAGGAATTGGCTAGGGTTTCCGAGCTGTGGGAGTGGATGGTTAGTATGTTTGAGTTCAGGGATCTGGTATTAATATTATGAGAAAGTCCTAGATATGAGATATTGGAACAAAGGTAGGCGGGAGTTTTCAGATGTATGAGGCGGTGAAGAAGACATAGAGTGTGGAATCGTCGTCGATCCCAAACGCGCAACCACTGTAAGCGGTCGTATGAAGGTGAGACGTGGTCGTACAGTCGTAGGTCACAGATGAACCTTACACAGGAGTTCATAACAAGTTCAAGTTTCCTTATGTCTGCCGAACTCAAATTTTGCTGAGCAACGTCACAGTAATCGAGATGGGGTAGCACCAGAGTCTGCACCAATTGCTTTTTCAAATGAGTGGGGAAGAATTTCTTACATTTATACAGAGCATGAAGAGAAGAGAAGGCTTTGCGACATACTGAAACAGTATTTTCAGACCAGTTTAAATTACTATCTACTAGGACTCCAAGATCTTTTACAGAGTCACTGTAATTTAACTCTGTTCCCTGAAGCTTTATTTTTGGGAGATTTGATGTGAAGTTGCTGCCTATCAGTTTTGGACTTGCAATAACAATAGCCTGAGATTTAGAGGGATTTATTTTTAATCCAAGTCTCTTTGCCCAATCACAAAGATTATTAAGGTCTGAATTTATTTGCTGTATTATAGTGAGTATGTCTTTTGGTGATGCACTAAGGTATAGTTGTAGGTCGTCAGCGTACAGATGGTAATAACAGTAACGTAGGATACTAGCCACATCGTTAATATAAATAGAAAAAAGAAGTGGCCCCAGGACTGAGCCCTGGGGGACACCACTGTTTGCAGTTTCCCATGGTGATCTGTTTCCATTGGGATCTGTAACACAATGCTGACGGTTCCTCAAGTACGCTTCGAACCAGTCAACAGTGCCGCTGGAAAAATTTAATCCTCTCAGTTTGGACAGGAGTATGTCAAGGTCGACAGTGTCAAATGCCTTGCTGAAATCAAGAAGTATCACTATTGTTATTTTTCGTCTGTCCATAGCAAGTCTTATGTCGTCTGTTACCTTTATTATAGTCGGCGTCATGAAATTAGGCCTGCCAAGGTCACGTAGTCTCCACTGCCTCCCCTGCCCGCACCAACCCTCTGTCCCTTGGTTGGGCCGGCGACATTGCCACATTAGCTTTTGCCGGTCGTCCATGCGTATCTTTACACGCGGTCGCTTTATTTCCTTAGTTTAAGGCCTATTCGAGTAATGTTAATGGTGGTGATGTTCAGGAACATAATCATGCAATTAGTGTATTAACAGACAGAAGTAATATTCGCGAACCTGCAGGCCGCCTGGGCATTGGAAACCTAATTAAAATCATTGTAGCAGATATTTTAAAGTATTTTTAAGGAATATTACCAATAACTAATACGCAAAAAAAAAAACTTCGCTAAATTACAAACACTGACATGGAGGTATTTGTGGCAGTCATTTCTATGTATTACATTTTATAAATTAATTTTCGTTTTGTCTTTGCTTTTGAAGATTTCTCGCGAAATTTGTCATGTATGGGCCATTGTGTACAATGACAATAATAATTCTTACAGAAGCTGAAAATATCTTTTCTGTGGAGGACAGGAAATATGTTTCTCAGTCGTAAACGAACCGACCGACCAGCCGGCACTGCGGCATGCGCTGCGCGCAATCATTCGCGCAAATATAAACTGTGAAACAATCCAAAAGGGGTTGTCTGAAGAGGCTTTGCCTGCTACCAGAATTAATTTCAGTATTTTCTTAGAAACTTTCTCGCTGGAAGTTTTTACGTAAACAAATAAAACGTAAGTTAGTCAGCGACAACATTTTACATTACACAGCCGAAACAACTAAGCGCTTCGTGTAACATTTTATTTTTTTTATTCACATGCTTCCCTATTTAATGAATAGAATGTATTCGGTATGAGTCTGTTAACTTTCAGGAAGGCGCATAATTTTTTTTGAGTTATTACTTATTATTTTTATTGCTTTTTATGTCGGTTGAAGTGAAAAAGTATTTTGATTTCTAATTTTCATGGAAACACATTACTATTTTTTTAAAAACAGTCACACAAATATTTGGAATTATAAAGAACATCACCTTGTCCCGCATGTTAAGTATTATGTTTTAGAAATTTTTTCGCACTCATTACTGAAAGTTGATTTTTTTGCTGATTTGCAACACTGTTCGGATACTCCGTGACCTTCACAGGACTAATTTCATGACTGCCACTTTAGTGCAGTCGCCGTACTGTGGTTTTTTTCGAAAACCGGACTGAAAATTATCTAGTTTGTTGTGCGCATTAAGGTGCTTAGTGGTTTGGTCATGAACTACATATTCAAGAGCCTTTGAAATGGTAGGTAATAAACTTATTGGTCGATAATCTGACGGTTCAACAGGAGAGGTTTTCTTTGGTAATGGTTTGATTAAGGCCATCTTCCAAACTTTTGGATATGTTCCAGTAAGAATAGAAAAATTAAAGATATGTTTTATTAAAGGGGTGATTACATCCAATATGTTATTAAACATTTTGATATCGATGTCATCTACCCCTTTTGCATTAGATTTTATCCGCGCAATAGCTTTCCTCACCTGCTTTGTAGTCGTAAGTGACAAGTGAAATTGTTGGGTGTTGTTTGCGATCGAATTTTGGTGGATTACTTGTGTTTTTAATGCGGGGTCAATTTCGACTGCCCGAGTTGAGAAGTGGCTGTTAAGCTTGTCTAGTGGCATATGAATGTCTGAGACGTAATTTCTTTTGCCGATTCCAAAGGAGCGAAGGTTCTTCCACAAAACAGTAGGGGTTGTGCTTTCAGTAATGACCTTGTGAGCGTAACGAAGTTTAGCGTTTCTCATGCCTTGCTTAGTACGATTGCGCAGTTTTCTATAATGTTGGTAGTTATCGTCTGAGGGGTTTCGTCTGTAAAGTCTATGAGCGGTATCTCTTTCGGTCATAAGTTGTCTTATGTCTTCAGTTAGCCATGGTGCTGGAGCTCGTTTAACTTTCTTTTTCTTAGGTGGGGCGTGCCTGTTATACAGTTCAGTAATCATATCGGTCAGTTTTGCGACTTTTGCGTCAATAGAAGTCAGTTTGTAAATTTCTTTCCAAGGCATATTGGTCGCGTCTGTCAGTAATGCCTCGTAGTTAATTTGTCTAAGATTTCTGTATGTTATTGTTCTTGGTTGGTGTCTCGGAGTTTCTAGATGGTATGAAGTGTGTATGATGTCATGTCCGGATATACCTGGGGCAGATAGCTGACCGTAGTTTAAAATCTTATCATTTTGCTTTATTATAATTAGGTCAATTAATGTTTGACTATTTCCGACATGGTGAGTGGTATTTAGTGGGAGAATATTCAAACCACAAGCTTCAATGGTTCGCTTTAAATTTATAGTGGAGGGTTGATTATTTAATAAGTTTGTGTTAAGATCACCCATTAAAATTACATGTTCGTATTCTGGCACAAGTGAGGATAGGGCTGCATAAAATGAATCTAAATTACCAGCATTTGGGGGTTTATATGCCACAGAAATTAAACACATTTTATTTTGTATAATTAATTCTAGAAAAATAAATTCCGGGTATTTATCCCTAGTACTATCGGAGGCAATTCTAATTGTAACTTTTATGTTAGATTTGACGTAAGCTGCCACTCCACCTCCCCTTCTCCTTAATCTATCATGTCTGTATAGAGTGTAACCACTTAACTCTATGAAGTTGTCGCTAATTGATGGTTTTAACCATGACTCTGAGACAAGAATTACGTCAAATCCGGAGTTTTCAAAAATATATTGAAACTCAATAAAATGTGCGACGAGAGATTGTGAATTAATATGTGCCACGTGAAGTGCTTGTGAATTTATCTCCGTAACTTTTTGCAGTGAAACACAGCTGGGGTGGGTTGTTATGTCAGCGCGCCTGGAATGTGGTGGTGGGGGAGTCAATGGCAACATTGACAGGGCTGTCCAGACTTAACAACCCAGCTGTAAGCTAGACTTAACGGTCGGAAGGAGAGCGACAAATTTACAGTGTTTGTGCTTGAATGTCCCTCAATTGCCAACCAACACTTTTAAAATTAATATTACAGAAACAACTTATCTAATACAAATATTAAATTAGATAGTGATATAAACTAGTTGCGATAAGAAGAAATAAAAAAATGAATTAATTATGTTACTTAAAATTAATACTGGTTGTAAAACTTAGAAAACAAAATTACTATAGTACTATAGTTTGAACCCGCAAATTTTATTTGATATTTTTCAGTTCCGCTAATGTGCAGATGGAGGTTTTTGCACTTCCAGTGTTTATTACAATTCGACCGTCATATGTCCAAACATTTTTAACTCCGAACTTATCAATTGCTGCGTTCAGCAGTTTCAGACGTTCGGCAGTGAGGTCTTCACGGATTGTGACACCAGTTTTTGCCAATTTACGTTTTTCGCGAAAAACTTCTGCCCTCTTCCTATAAGACACAAATTTTACAATTATCGCTCTAGGATTTTTAGCGCCAGGTCTATTTCGACCAGCCCTATGGCTTCTGTCAATATCTGCTAAATTAATGTTAACCCCAAGTTTATTTTCTAACACGTCCATCACAATGGTGTCGGTATTCTCCCCTTTTTCTTCCGCAACGCCAAATATGCGGAGGCTATTTCGCCTTTGATACTGCTCGAGTTCGTCAGTGACACTGGCGAGTTTATCTTGTAACTCACATACCTTTTTCTCGCTCTTGGTAATCGACTCGTTCAGCTGAGTTATTTTCTCACCACTGAAGTCAATGCTGCTTCGTAGATTTTCCACAACTGCTGCAGTGACTGCTTCACTGATGGCACGCACTATGAGGTCGACGGTGTCTTGTCCCTGTAGCACCATCTCCACTTGCTTTCGCACCAGGTCGGGGATGCCGGCGAGAGCGGCCGTCATGGCCGGGGCAGCTTCGTCCTCCGCGGGTCCGCCTCTGGTTTGCCCATTTTCACACAGTAACGCGAGTATGGCAGTATTGTGTTAATTCTGACTCTACAGGAACGTTCTTTTCAGCACAATAGAGAAGTTATACTATGCAACGAACACAGTAATCACAAATAACACCTTCTGAAAACAAAAACTTGCGAGCTACAAAAATACGCGTCTCACACGCTAGCCGCCATCTATACAGGATTTATGATTAATAATTGTGGATTTTTAATCTTATTTTTTTATGAAGGAGTGAAAATTTATTAATTTTGCAAGAATCTCGACGTTAGTTGGAATTTAGGAAAAAATTGTCACAATATGACATTTATTTTCTTATCACTGGCGATTACAAGTCTGAGCGAATTTACCGTTAACATTAACACAAATTGGCAAAATTATAAAAGCAACGCTCAGAGTTACAATTAGCCGTCATGAGCAAGCAAACAATTATATATTTACTTTTAAATATCTCAGAATCAAAATGCAAGAAATAATGACAATTGGAAACAATGAAAAATACAAGTTATGACGACCTCAGACAAAGGTATCATAATACTGTGAATTTACAGTTAAAAAGAAAATCATGGGCGCCACGAATGAACAATATATGATTCGAAAATAACTAGTTCTGGCAAATTATGCCGCTAGCTCAGGTTTTTTTTACAATTACAAAGTGAGAACATGGATCTATCCTCTCAAAGTCGTTAAAGGGTTCTGTTTCACGGAATGCGCAATCAGATGGTTTGGTCGTAATAAGTTACCATTGTAGTTCTGCGTCTGATGTCTGCGGTGACTGTAGCGGACCCACGATATGTGAGATTATCTCACAAGTCGGCTATAGGCATCTCTGGTCTGACAATGCGCATCATTGCATTACCGGCTGTGTTGCTGTGATAAGCTTGCTCCAGCAAGGCAAGCTGGCAGCCAGATATCGTACAACGGCAGTTGGCGAGAGAAGCCAACTTTCCAAGTCAACCTCAGACTAGACTCGCATAGCTTGGACTCGAAGATCGAAGTGAAGTTCGTCGCTCTTCTCTCCCACGAGGAAACTTCTCGCTCCGCCCATTTGTAGTCTCGAAACTCACATATAACAAAAATACCCAGGATTTTAAGTTATACGCTCATTTGGATTGGATCTTCAGGTCGGCACCTAATGTCACGTGATATCCCCGATAGGTGATTTGCCAGAGTATCTAACAGAGGTCGGACATATTCGGCTAAGTTCGCCGGAGTGAGAGCACATTCGGGTGTCGGGCGGCAGGTATTTCCCGCCAGGTGAGTGACTCTGTTGACCACCCATCCCCAGGGAGCAGAGTGTGTGGTCCGGCAAACTCCAAATCCGCGACTTCTTGTCGCCAAGGTTCGGGAACACCAGATTAGCTTCAAGCCTACATAGCTCAATAATTCTTTAATATTCGCTTTACCAAGATACACTGTATGTTCACCATTTCATTACAGTCCTTACTTGGAATCTTGCGTACTTTATAAAATTACAACAAAAATCTATTTAGGTGGTCGCCCAAGATTTATGTAAATTACTCTAACATTATGACATATATAATAAAAATGCACCTTGTAACGTGGCGACAGCGCGTCATGTTACAACCTATACCTGACTGTTTGAAATGCCGCACCGCCAAGATTCACACAGACCGTGGGAACACTTGGTCTCTAGTAACACTGTATTTAATAATTCATTACATCTACCCCATCACCCATACAATTGAAACTTATTCTTTGGGATAATTTTCAGTTCACTGTAACTTCACTTAGTTCAGGTTATTGGGTTAATGTTCCTTCTGAGTGAGATAAGTTCGTTCTAATATTCTCTAACTGTCTGTTATCCTAACTTATGGTTCATATTTGCATCAGCAAACTTCTTAATCTATACTCATCTTCAGTTCCCTTCTTTAATACAACATTTGACAGCTTTTTACTTCGTGAATTTCTCCTGTGCACTTCAATGATCACCAGTGAACTCGCGATACAATGGGATGTCTTAAAACTACATATTAGATATCTTATGATTAATATGTGACATATATCTTTCTCTATACAATTAATTTAAAATCTTTCTTAGCCTCCTTTTTATGGATTAACCTAATGATTCGAGAAATACAAATATTCAATGAAACAAAATTACATCATTTTATTATTATAACATGCAAAATTAGTTATTATCTATGATAATATTTTTAAGCAATTATTCTTATAATTACTTATTAATTCACCTTTTAATCAAAAAAGTATCCTAACAGTTATATTTGTCTATTCAATACATGGCCTTAACTAGCATTTTAAATCCTAATGTTTTTAATTAATTATAAATTTTTATTATACCTTTTTTTACAAAGCTGTCTTTCAATACGAAAAAAATCCAATACTTTAATAGAATATTTTTCAGACTCCTTATCAATTTCTGCTGAAATCAATTCCCAGACTGGTATTTTTTTCCATTCAATTATTTAAGATAGATACGTATTTTATTGAATGTTTTCCATAAGCACAAAGACACATCACCACTGGTCAACTTTGACAGGCCAGCTAACTGGAGTAAACAAACCCCAACCTGTTTCCACAAACATTTTCGCTTTCAAAGGTAGAAGGTAGCAGAGACATCCGTTCTCGACCGCGCGAAATGTCGCCTTCCCTATTGTTTGGCGTTTGGACAAAAGATTACAGTTTCCTACTGTTCGGCTTCTCGCTGCCTCTGGCTACGCCAGACAATCGACTTTAGAGTTCTTGTCAAACAATCTCTTAGGATCTTCTACGTCACTATAATTAAAAATTGTAATTTTTAAAGATTAACTTCTCTACATCTCCCACATTGATGGGTTTATTACTATCGGTAATTAGAGAATATTTCCTGCGATTATTTCGTATTGTTAATTTTTATTACTACTATTTATAAACCTTTTTGATCATAGACTTAAAGATAATGACATATTTCTAGCAGCAACCAACATTTTTATACTTCTTAATTAAATCTTCTTCCCTGTATACAACAGTTTATTGTGTTACACCATATCCTCTGACTCTATACTCAGTAATTTATTTTTATCGCGGTTTCATCAGTATTTCTAGTTTCTTAACTTCCACTCACTCAACAAATGACTAAAGCTTGTAATAATCTCTCTTGGTGGTGGCTCCAATTTAAAACTTGTTAGATACACTGTATGGCGTCAGCAATTACAACTACTTGATCTTTTCTCTATCAACATATTAATATTGAGCCTCGTACATGACATGTCTCAGGGGTTACAAGACATAAAAAGATGGGTTCACAAAAAGACTTGAATTTATTCAAACAAGTTAAATGACAACAACTTTGACAAGTTATTAGTTTTTGCAGATGGCTAGCTCAGTTGGCTCTTTGCAACAAGTCTCTAGCTTTTTTTTTTTTTTGCTGTCGTCAGTCTTTAGACTGGTTTGATGCAATCCTCCATCCCTTCCTATCCTGTGCTAACCTCTTCATTTCTACATACCCCTTACAATACACGTCCTCAATTATCTGCTTCATATATTCTAATCTCTGTCTACCTCTGCAGTTCTTACCTTCAACTGTTCCCTCCACTAACAAATTAACCAATCCAGCATGTCTCAAAATATGACCTACCAGCCTGTCTCTTCTTCCTGTAAGCTTCTTCCATAAACTTCTTTTCTCACCCATCATTTCTAAAACTCGTTCATTTCTTACTTTATCTGTCCACCTGATTTTCAGCATTCTTCTGTAGCACCACATTTCAAATGCTTCAAGTTTCTTTCTTTCCGGTATTCCTAAAGTCCATGTTTCGCTACCGTAAAGTGCTGTGCTCCAATCAGGGGTATTTTCCGGCCATGATATGTTGCAACCTTTCGCACTGTTAGGATCACTTTACCGTGTCCGCGCACTGCTGGCGACGAGATGCGCACCTCAGACCCTCAGAGGATGGCGGCAGATCGGCCAACACATCCACACTCAGTCTACGAGTGGCTCCTCTCCACTCCGCCTCTGAGCAGCATTCCATGGAACAGGATACAAGAATCCTAGTGGTGTGTCCGTATTGTTCGTAGGTTGGCTGTGTCCCTGTTGTTATTGTCAACAACGCAGCGGGTGGCTTGAAGAACAGGCCCGCGGCTTCCGCTCGCCGAAAAATAGTCCTCCCTCGATACGTGCACACTGCCTCGCCTTGGGAACGTGACTTATTACAAGCTTTAGCCATTTCTCTTTAAATAACTTAGTGTCATTAGTGATTTATCTATGAATGGTTTCAACCTTCCTCTTCTTGAAATTATTTGCGTGTTGGAACAATCCCTACTCTCATTTGATTAAGTACATGTTCATTCTAGCTTAGACGACTAAGTTCGATGCCAATCTGTCATCCTCTAAACTGAAACTGACGATTTCTTTGTCATTAACATCATTGCTCCTTACATTTATTGGTTATACGGTCCGTAGTATATATATATATATATATATATATATATTTGTAGAACCTGTAATAGTCTCATTTGGTGAGGGTGGCTCTACCTTTTAGACACCCTGTATGGCGTCAGTAATTAAAACTACATGATCTTTTCCCTACCAACATATTAATATTGAGCCTCGTTCATGACATGTCCCAGGGGTTACAAGACATAAAAAGATGGGTTCACAAAAGACTTGAATTTATTCAAACGAGTTAAATGACATCAACATTGACAAGTGATTAGATTTGTAGATGGCTAGCTCAGTTGGCTTTCTCAAACAAGTATCTAGCTACTCAAGGGTATTTTTCGGGCCACGATATGTTGCAACCATGTCGCACTGTTAGATTCACTTTACCGTGTGTACTGGTGTTGTTACTGCTGGCGACGTGATGCGCACCTCACACGCTCAGAGGATGGCGGTCGACCGGCCACAGCGTCCACTCAGTCCCACACACAGTCTAAGAGTGTCTCGTCTCCACCCCGCCTCGGAGCAGCATTCCATGGAACAGCATACAAGAATATCCAAGTGGCGTGTCCGTACTGTCTGTAGGTTGGCTGTCCCTGCGGTTGTTGTCAACAGCGCAGCGGGTGGCTTGACGAACGGGCCCGCGGCTTCCGCTCGCCGAAAAATAGCCCTCCCTCGATATGTGCAAACTGTCTCGCCTTGGGAACGCGACTTATTACAAACCTCTTCATAGACGATCATTTCTCTCTCTCTCTCTCTCTCTCTCTCTATATATATATATATATATATATAACAAACTATATCTACTCTGCGCGATCGCGACCAAGTTATTTCTTTCAGCTCTTAATATTTTTTAAAAAAAATCAACACAATGTTAACACTTATTCTTCTCGTAGGTCAAACCCCCACCAATTATAAATCCACAACTCAGTGAGACGGAATATTAATGATTTTACAATCGTTGCGATCATTTCTGCAAATGCGTTTCGAATTGAAACTGTAATCAAACACGATCTTTCACTTCTAAAAATTTCTCTGAGGGTTATTTTATAATAGCTTTTGCTGCGCATGGATGTTTTAAATTGATGAACAATAAACGTTTCATTTTTCACGCTAGGGTTGTATTATTATTGTTGCCCCTCGTCATATATTTGAGATGTTTTATACAAACAAACTACAGTATAATGTCATTCTTAGACGTCAAATCTATTTACTTTATCGGTTTTAAAATTACCTCTATGGATTCTGATACACTTCCTTAGTTAGCATGACAAAACTTTGAAACTACATCTATTTTGCATTTATATCTCACTTAAAACAAATCTAAACCAAAATCTTGCACGGTCATGTACATACTCGTATATCTGGGGTTTCAAAACTGTCTCCGTCATCTTTTTAATGTTTTAAACGGCCACGCAATCTTTAATCCATTTTTCACAATCAAAATTTGTGCTTTCATGCACATCGATTCTAAAAATCATTCGATGCATCAAACATATCTGTTCATCGTCGATCAACGATCTGTGACAGATTTGTTGGTTACTTGTTGTCTCCATATTTCCACAAACTTTCTGGCTAAACATATGTTCTGGAGCTGCAGTCGTGTTGGGAATTCCTTTTAGCTCACTGAGAATGGCCGGTGCGGTCGTCAGGCCAGACTCCCTGGGTTGTTCTACCTGAAGTCCATCGCAACCGTTACGGTTCCGTCGGATTTGCAGCATGTTAAAACTTCCTCGCATCACGTCAAATGTTACTTGCACTTGTAAAAATTTTACATACTTCAAATATCCTCTTTCGCCACAGCCATTTAACCATGGTTTGTATTTTTATGATTTTTTCCTTTTCTTGTTATTTCTGTGAACGCGTACAGTTGTCGCCGGATGGACTTGATTTCCTCCACCATCCTGATTTTGGTAGATTCGGCAATTGAAACACACTAGGTCTTCTTGTTTCCTTTCAATTTCATCCAATTTGCGACCTGGTTCTAATGTGCGCAAATCAGCCTTAGATTCTCTATCTGTATCTCCGGTTCCTGTGTCTTTAGACCTTTCTCCTTCAGCCATTTGATTTTGTTGCAATTTAATTCTTGATTGTGATTCCGTTCTGATAATCTTTATTTCACTCATTACGGAAGACTGCAGTGTTTCGGAACTGCCATAAATCATTTCCGTCATTTCTTTTCGCCAATCAATTTTAAATTGTTCCATTATTTCAACCTGCTTATTTCCGAAGGCATCCAATTTTTTCATTTATGTCCGCTGTCTGGACGCTCAATAGCTGTTGCATCATTAAAAGCATTGACTGCGGCGTTAAAGTTTTATTCGCAAGATTTTGTGGTAAATTTATGGGTTGGTTAATATGTTCTTGACTTGCAGGGCA
Source organism: Vandiemenella viatica (assembly GCA_031002005.1). NCBI lineage: Eukaryota > Metazoa > Arthropoda > Insecta > Orthoptera > Morabidae > Vandiemenella > Vandiemenella viatica. The sequence goes on along the minus strand of JARYHS010013630.1, from coordinate 325,405,932 downwards.
ACCGATATTACTCGCTTCGCTAGAGATCTGTTCGAAATTCACGATCGCGGAGTTATCTATCAAATTTGCGTGATTTCCTTCCATCGCTACCTCAGTATTTCTCGACTCCGTTTGATTCAAACTTTGTGCCATACTAATAAACTTTCCACTCCAGAGCAGCATTCAATTTTAATTAGAAATATTGTGAAATATAATTTAGTCATATTCCATATTTTTTAATAACGCTGTGTGTAAATTTTCTCAACTAAATGTTAACGTTTATTTAATGGAACGAAACTAGTTAGGCTAAAATCTTTGGTTGGTAGTAGTAGATGGAGAAGGTTAGTGACGGCCTAATGGGCTCTTATGAAGAATGGCGACGATTCAACCGGTTTGTAATCGATACCCCCTTTTTGTAATTGATACCCCCTATAATCGAAACAGTTTAACGCTTCAATGAGCACTGTACTAAATATGAGAAACACGCGCTTCTATAACCCATTTTTCACTGACATTCAATCATACCCCGCGATCTTTTATTTCTAGTGGTTAATCAGTTTTATTCTGCATATTTATTAAACCCCCAAAAATTAAATCATTTCTGGTAATTAATCCGATCTATTACTTTTTCGTGTCCGGACATTATAAGCGTTTTGCCCAATGCTGGACGAGTTTCAAGTGATAATCAATTTTTCATTGAAATCAATTAAAACCGGCGAGTGATTAATCCGTTTTATTATGATGTTAAAAATAAGATTAAAATATATTTTTATTCTAAACATTTTTTAAACGCTGATAACCATTACAAAAAAAAATATTTCACAGCTGATTCCATTATTAATTCATCTAATTAAATTAAAGTAGTCGTTTAATTTAATAGCAATAGAGCACAGGCTCCGGTGGCAATTTCCCTAGACCCCCATTTTCCCCCTATCTTGCACCCACCTACATTTGCCCTCTACAAATTTTATCTTTAAATTCTTTCAACGTTTTCGGTAAATTATTCATCATTTCTCTTGGTAACTCATTCCAATCCCTGACACCATTACCTAAAAAGGAGAATCTTCCCACACCCTTGTGCCTGAAATCGAGTGCCAGCTTGTGGTCAGGTCATCTTTTCACTTCCATGCACTACTTTTCATACCTACTCCAATATCTTTCCATGCCTCATCGCCAGTATACGCCCTGTACACTCCCATGACCCTCCTCATCCTCCTCCTGTCTTGCAATGAATCCCATTTCAGCTCCTTTATCATATCCGTCACTGATTGCATTCTGCGATAATTTCTAGAAACAAATCTAGCAGCCCTTTTTTTTGCACCCTCTCCAACTCCTGGATTTGATAAGTAAAATGAGGGTCCCATACTACACTACCATATTCCAGCAATGGTCTCACCAAAGTTTCGTAACCCAGTTCCTCAACTTCTCCCGTACATCCCCTCATCACTCTCTCCAACAAGTGCAGAACTTTGAAACCTTTTCCAACCACCTGTCCAATGTGTCCAGCCCAGTTAAGTTTGTTATCAAAAGTAATGCCAAGATATTTACATTTCAAGTCTTCAGCAAGCAATTCTTTCCCCACCTTACATTCATAATTTACTTTTTTTATTTGTTTATCTTCTTTGCATTTAACTTCATACCATGTTTACCAACCCAACTAGATATCCAGTCCAGATCACCCTGCAACTGTTTACAATCCTCTATCGTTTTGATTCTTTTATATAGCATTATGTCATCTGCAAACAATCTAATTTCAGATAGTAAACAATCAACACAATTATTCATTAGCATAATGAATAGCAATTGTCCCAATACACTACCCTGCGGCACTCGTTTCACAACTATATAGACATTTGGTGTCTTAAAGATTTTCCTCGATATTGTATTTTTTTTAAACTCATTTCTTACTTTAGTCCGCATACTTAAATCAATATTCCACAACCATATGAACGTGGTGGGTGAGCACTGAAGTTTTAGTTTGGTCTTCGGGAACACCTGGGTTCATTTCTCGACGATTAAGGATTCCCGAAACCCCGCTAAGGAAATGCTGCGGTGGTTCCTTTGTAAAGGCACACTTCGTTCGCAGTTGTCAACAATATACAGGTTGATTCAAAATGATTGTCGGGGTTTCTTGAATTTTTTACCGGCTGTGTACTAAACATATAAGTATTATCTTTAACTGGATGAATAGACATACTCTCAAAGTTTTGTTTTGTAGCAGCCGCTAATCTTGTTGTTACATTTTGTTCCGCCAGATGTCAGTGTTTGCAATATGGCAGCCAACGCTATAGAGAAGGCTTTTTACACTCTAGATTTTCACTCACGTGTGTCGTCAATTACCGTTGTCCAACGGCACTTTCGAAATAAATTTATGAAGGATGCACTTTCAGACAATTCAATTCGGAGGTGGTATGAGCAGTTCGTGGAGAAGGGCTGCTTATGCAAAGGGAAAAGCAGTGGGCGTCCGTGTCGGAAGTCGACGTGAACCGCGTCAGAGAAGCTTATCAACGTAGCCCGCGGAAATCAACAAGGGACCGTGCACAAACTACGTGGCTCGGTCAAGGGGGGTGGGGTAGCTGGAAGGCTACGCTAAGCTACGTGGGGGGAGGGGGGTTCCGAGCCAGGCCACGTAGCTTTCCTTTCATAACATTTTTCACAGTTAAAATGAGGAATATGTCACAACAGCATGTGAATATTTATTTCCCTCATTTAATTATCTCCGTATGTAGTTTACAATAGTCTGACAAGAGAAAACAGTGCAAAATGTCTTCTTGAATCAAAAGGGAAAAAAGCTACGTGCTACTTGGGGGGGTGGGGGGGTACAGGCAAAAGCCACGCAGGGCTACGTGGAGGGGAGGGAGGGTTCACAGAAGGCCAAAATGGAGCTACGTGGTTTATGCACGCTCCCCAAGAAGAGGCAGCAGAGAACTGAACATTCCGCAAACCAGTTTGGCGCGTGCTACGAAAACGCCTAAAAATGAAAGCCTATCGCCTAGGGCTGCTTCAGGCTTTAACACCTGACGACCATCGGAAACGTCTCACGTTTTGCAACATTATGCAAGAAAAAATGGAAGAAGATGGGTTTTGTAAAAAGCTCATTTTTAGTGATGAAGCGAACTTTCACTTGTGAGGGAAAGTTAACAAGCATGATGTGCGGATTTGGGGGACAGAAAATCCCAGTTCTTTTATTGAACACCAGCGTGATTCTCCAAAAGTGTGTTGTTCGCTGCTGTTTCCAAGGCGAAAGTGTACGGCCCGTTCTTCTTCAATGAACAGACAGTAACAGGACTAACTTACCTCGATATGGTCTCTGAATGGTTGCTGCCTCAGCTGAAAGAGGTGGATGATTTCATATTCCAACAAGATGGTGCTCCACCTCATTTCCATCGGGAGGTCAGAACTTTTCTCAACGAACAATTGCCGCAGTGATGGATAGGACGCGGAGCCGACAGTGACCAAATGCTCATGGCTTGGCCACCTCGTTCACCATATTTAACCCCATGTGATTTTTTTTCTTTGGGGTTACGTCAAGGACAAGTTTATCTTCCTCCTCTACCTGCGACTATCCCGCAACTGAGAGAACGCATCAGGGACGCCTTTCTAAACATTTCTGATGACATGCTGCGTCGCATGTGGGATGAAATGCACTATCCCATAGATATGTGCAGAGTGACATTTGTAATGGATGTAAAAAAACTTGATGAGTTTCTTTACACATCAAAGTAAGATTCAAATTCGTATCTCAGTTGTGCTAAGTGTAGGAATTTTTTGAAACCCCGACAATCATTTTGAATCACCCTGTATAATGATCTCGTAAAATAATTAAGAACGTTACAATGCTTCCGTGGTTTGGATACCTTTAGATTTCTTTTGCCCAGTAAGATTACCGCTTTATGTTTGGTTGTACCCAAAAGACAGAGTTTGTGAGAATGTTCGTAGTTTGTAACACTAACATAGTAAAGCTAGCTGTTATGTATTTAAATCATAGGTTCCCAACCTTTTTTGACCTACCGCCCCCTTTTCGAAAAAAAAATTACTCATCGCCCCTTTGTTCAAAAAAAAAAAAAAATAGCACCGACGTCTTTTGTTGTTGTAATCAACATTGTGTAATCCATAGCGCTTCAATTTAATTGGCTTGTTGTCCACTTCTTCAAACAATGATTTGATGTCACCCCTCTTAGGTGAATTGGACTATATTAAATATTTAAAAACAAGGACAGATTTTTTAAATTACTTTATTAAAGAATATTAACATTTTTGGTGCCTTGTACAAAATTTGATTAAAAACATATATTGAAAATTATCGTAAAATTACCAGTGAGAGGTCCGAGCTTGATGTAATGATACTAATTTTTCTACATTTGGTGCCATATTTGTCAGCAGGAGTCTTGAATCGCCACGTTTCACTACTGGCAATCTGTTTATTTTCTTTGTTAGTAAATTGCTTACAACACTAAATTCCCTTTCGGCTAAATATGACGACGGGAATGCAATATTCCTTATTCTTCTCGTGTCGATGACAGCATCAAATATGTGGTAGTTTTTCTGCCAATGCGATGGCTTTGTCAGTAGCTGATTGGAGGTCAAATTGAGATAATTTATTCCAAGTTGTGGACAGAAAATATACCATGGTTTCTCTCTCGCCGCACGATGATGTGGTATCTGGTTGTTCTCCCACGTATCCACAAGTGGCAATTGTATCTTTGCAGCGGCCAATATCCAACTCGAAGCCTATTTAGCGACTTCCATATGAGCCATGGTTTTGCAGACCCAGGTGGTAGACCCTCTCTTGGCTTGATCCACTCGAACCTTGTTGTAATCTCTTCTCCCAAGCCAGTATTCTTTCATTGCTTGGAGCTCCAGTTGGTGGCATTGAAGTTCGCATGAAGCTTGAACGGGACTATAGTCTCGATGGCGCTGGTGTATAGCCATGTAGGGGGTGTCGGACGTTCAATCACTTCAAGCCTTGCCATGCTGGTGGCAACTTCCTGGCGTATATCTCCAGGGGCGATGCCAGCTAGTATCCCCACTTTGCTCACAGGCGATGGTCTGAGGCAACCTATGATGACCCGGCATGTTCTGTGGAGCACAACGTCTACTGTCTTAGCATGGCTGGATTTTTGCCACACAGGACATGCATACTCTGCTGCGGAGTAGCATAATGCTAAGGCAGAGGTGCGGATGACGCTTGGGTTAGCTCCCCAGCTAGATCCGGTCAACTTGCTTAAGATGTTGCTGATACTTTCATCTTGACATTGCGACAGTGGCTTTTAAAAGTGAGACTTCTATCAAGAGCTACAGCCAGGTATTTTGGATTTTCAGGGAATGCAATAAAAAAACTTTTTTGTTGCAGCCCACAAAGCCGGATATAAATCTGGAATTTGCCTCTGTAGCCAAAATTCTTGATATACAGTTTTTAATTTCAATTTTAATTCTTCATTTTTTTACAGTTCTATCAACTCTTCCTGTAGCGATAAATCTGCTGTTTGTAGGTTTGGGAAAGGTTCTAATATCCAATCTGGAATGTTCATGCTAAGAATATCCTGAAATCTGTTTTTAAAATCTTCTTTAAATGCTTCCAATTCACTCCATAGAAAATATAAAATTTAAAAAATAGAACTTATTTAAAAAAAAAGTCATATACTGTAGCCTAATATAGCCACACACCGGCAAAACCGGAGCCGGCACCGGCCTTATCGCGAGTTCAATAAGTTTTTTGCTTTGGCGGAAGAAACAGGCATCCACCATTCAAAAAACGTTACTTTAATAGTTTATTATATCGTAGAACGAAGTATAGTAAATATTTCATTAACATACAGTACTGGATACATCCAGTGTTGACTCAAATACAAAAAGAGGCCTAGAAAAAGTGAAATAAATTAAGTACACAAATATTCTGCTATATTTTTGTTTCATTGAAAATTTTTGACCAATTAGGAAAATAACTCAATTTTTTAAATATTATACAATATCTATGACTGAGATTGAAATCTATAAATTTCTTCTATTGATCTTTAAGGATCTCGTTAAAGGAGCAAACTTTACTGACTTACATGAGACCTACAGATTGGGAATAAGCACAAGTAAAGTAAAACGTAGGCGTGGAAAGAGATGTATACATTTCTGAAAGAATATTTCGAAATGAAAAGAAAATGAAAACAATTGAAAAATGATAAATTAAATATTTATCATTAGTACTAACAAACATTATAATTAACTTACACTTTACTTAACATTGTAAATCTGGTTGTGCTATTATTTGTGGTATCAACACAAAGATACTTTGTCAGTATCGAAAGCGCGTTGCCGTGGCAAATTAAAAAAATAAATTGTGTAACCTGTTCCGTGTTATAACTGATAATAAATGTATAGCTGATCAACTTTCAGTTATTTTTTTCTTTCAAAAAAGTGTAATTCTCTCTGCACTCATTCTGTTCTAACTTTGAAACAGTTGGCTGTTTTATCTCACAAATAAGGTTTAATATCAACTAATTCAATTAATGTCATAGTATCGCGCGAGTAACTACTTATTACAAAACTACAGAAAATTATCGGGACTGAGATTAGATCCTCTCCACCACCTGCACCAGTGTGGACAAGTGTGCATAAGAAACAATTAAATCTGCCAGACCGGACTACGTGTAAGGCCCATTCACACTAGCGGTCAGGTCAGGTCAGCTCAGCTCAGCTCACAATCCAGGATAGCATTCACACTAGCGGTCAGCTCAGCTCAAGTCAGGCCAATATTAGACGAGGCCATTTTATTTCCGTTGCTCATAGTGAACAATGCCGTTTTCCACCCCAACGTCAATTAAATCGCAATGATTTTGGATCAAGAGCCTAAAAATACGTCAAGATCAAAAAGAGGATGGTTCTGGGTGCATCCAGAGATTCAAGCGCAAACAGATCAAGAGAAAAATGAATGCTAACTACCGGCTATGCCGTGCGAGACCATTGGTGGGAAATGCTTTTGATATTTTAGGGCTCAAAGATTTCGAATTTATTTTAGAAAAATTAATTCTGCTCCAGGATTAATTGATAACATAATTTTAGCAACATGTATTTTGCATAATTATTTATGGAAGGATAAAATTTCATGTCATGTACAAAGTGAATTTTAGGATGTACGAGAGAAATCCTACTTTACAAATATTCTTTGTTTATTTGCTAACACTGGTACAGAAGCATTTGATTCTAAAAATATTTTCACAATATTTTTTTTAAAAAATTCGGAAACAGGATCTGTATTTTTACAGTACTAAAATGTATAATAATATCTGAATTTATATTAAAGTTTGCCGACTTTATACACTCCCAGGAATGGGAAACTTTATATACACATTCCTGGGGTCAGATACAACACATGATCACACAGACAGAACCATAGGCACATAGACACAGGCAACAGAGCATGCACAATGTCGGCACTAGTACCGTGTATATCCTCCTTTCGCAGCAATGCAGGCTTCAATTCTCCCATGGAGACGATCGTAGAGGTGCTGGATGTAGTCCTGTGGAACGGCATGCCAAGCCATTTACACCTGGCACCTCAGCTGGACCAGCGTTCGTGCTGGACGTGCAGACCGCGTGAGACGACGTTTCATCCAGTCCCAAACATGCTCAATGGGGGACAGATCCGGAGATCTCGCTGGCCAGGGTAGTTGACTTACACCTTCTAGAGCACGTTTGGTGGCACGGGATACATGTGGACGTGCATTGTCCTGTTGGAACAGCATGTTCCCTTGCCGGTCTAGGAATGGTAGAACGATGGGTTCGACGACGGTTTGAATGTACCGTGCACTGTTCAGTGTCCCCTCGACGATCACCAGAGGTGTACGGCCAGTGTAGGAGATCGCTCCCCACACCATGATGCCGGGTGTTGGCCCTGTGTGCCTCGGTCGTATGCAGTCCTGATTGTGGCGCTCACCTGCACGGCGCCAAACACGCATACGACCATCATTGGCACCAAGGCAGAAGCGACTCTCATCACTGAAGACGACATGTCTCCATTCGTCCCTCCATACACGTCTGTCGCGACACCACTGGAGGCGGGCTGCACGATGTTGGGGCGTGAGCGGAAGACGACCTAACGGTGCGCGGGACCGTAGCCCAGCATCATGGAGACGGTTGCGAATGGTCCTCTCTGATACCCCAGGAGCAACAGTATCCCTAATTTGCCGGGAAGTGGCGGTGCGGTCCCCTACGGCACTGCGCAGGATGCGACGTTCTTGGCGTGCGTCCGTGCGGTCCGGACCCAGGTCGACGGGCACGTGCACTTTCCGCCGACCACTGGCGACAACATCGATGTACTGTGGAGACCTCGTGCCCCACATGTTGAGCAATTAGGCGGTACGTCCACCCGGCCTCTCGCTTGCCCACTATACGCCCTCGCTCAAAGTCGGTCAACTGCACATACGGTTCACGTACACGCTGTCGCGGCATGCTACCAGTGTTAAAGACTGAGATGGAGCTCCGTATGCCACGGCAAACTGGCTGACACTGACTGCGGCGGTGCCCAACTGCTGCGCAGCTAGCGCCCTTCGACGGCCAACACTGCTGTCCCTAGTGTGTCCGCTGTGCCGTGCGTTTGATCATTGCTTGTACAGCCCTCTCGTAGTGTCCGGAGCAAGTATGGTGGGTCTTACACACCGGCGTCAATGTGTTCTTATTTCAATTTCCAGGAGTGTAATAAACAGAAATAAATACCGTTAAAACATTTTTTATTTATTACTCTTTTTTATTGCTTACGAGCATAGTTTTCAGACGTTCGCCGCCCATTTGATCTGACCTGACCGTTGCTCGTTCACACTAGCGGTCAGTTCAGCTCAGCTCAGGTTTTGACTGTTGTTGATCTTTGGTTTGACCTGCCTTGCCCTGAACTGAGCAGACCGCGTAGTGTGAATGCTCCCATTGGATTACGTGTATAGCGATTTTTGACCAGAGCTTAGCTTACCGCTAGTGTGAATGGGTCTTACGTGTTAAAGCTCTCACTTGACTACATTGTATCCGGTGCGGGTTTTTCCGGTGTGAAAAGTGCCTAACAATATCCGGTTTCAATATATGCCGGCCTTACACGAAGTACTTAGCAATTGAGGGATTTGAATATAAGAGCTGCAGGCTCCCAAATATGATATTGTTTGTACCGGAAACAGACGCCACATATCGATTTTAGGTGCCTTAGCGCCTCCCATAGTATATGTTGTAAACGGCATGATGGTTTGTTCAGTTTGCAATTAAAGCCCATTTATTATTGATGAACGTAAATTCGACACCCCTCTCGATTTAAGGAACACCTACCTTTGACACAGAGGCTAACCATACTAGAAATATAATTCCCTTTTAAACTACGAATGCATACACTTGTTTATTTCATTGTGATAACATTTCCATATTCACGTTCAGTACAAAGTAAAGCAAACTTACATTAACTGAGAGTTAAAGTACTTCCCGAAGCTGCTATTTCGCTAAAAAGATGCGCGCTTCCGAATATGGTAACCACATGCACTGCAGAAACTGTTCACCATCGACAGAAGAGACTATCACCGAACCCGTGGACCCATTCAGTTGACCTGACAGTATTGCTGGTTTTCTGGATCACAGTATTTTCTTAAGTTGTTGACCGATCCGGAACATAAACATACTAATAATGGTGATCCCTGTGGTGCACAGCGCTTGCTGCGACTCATTCATCAACCATTGAAGCAGGTGTTAGGAACAAAGATATAATGTACTAATACCAACTTTTAATCCCCACTGATCTTGCTTAAAGGACATTTGGAATTACTTGCTGAAACATTTGTTCAATGTTTTTTGTTATTAATTAATCTTATCGGCAAGTCCTTGCCAGTGTTGGCTAGGGGGGCGCTGGATGGGCATCAACGCCCCCAAATTTGCCTTTGTTCACAAACGCCCCCTTCGAGCTCCCTAACGCCCACTGGGGGGCGGTACGGCCAACGTTGGGAACCACTGATTTAAATGATGAAAGGGATTTATTTATTTATTTCTCGTGTCCAGGACATAAATGAAAGGGATTAAAAATAATTATAACAACGCCAACCAGGACAACAGTGCATGTATGAGTTATTGAAATTCATTTTCACCTCTCGTAGTTCTAGGGGTAGAATTTATATTTAAGGGTATTGCAATGTTCCTAACTGTCATGATGAAACTAGGAGAAACTTTCTGATGACTTTGTATGACTAGGTACGTATTGTAAATTTCATTTTAGTGCTTCTATTTTATTCCTCGATAGTTCATATGGTATTTACTTTCTGTTACTAGTAAAACGTCTTATATAATCACAGATCTTCTATCGCCAGAGCCACTCAGTGGTTAAGGCGTCTGACTGGAGATAGAAAGGTCCCCGATTCGAATCCTTGTCTCAGCGAGTATTTTTATAGGCTCGTAACCCAAGCTTCACATCTGACATAGCTTGCCCTAAAGTAAGTCAGTATACTGCACACACCAAATTCCTCGTTCTGAGAGAGAAAATAAATCTTATACCACTCTTCACACATAAAACAAAAGTAACAATTGCTAGCTACAAATTACTATTATGTATATGGCCTTTGTTATTAAAGCGATACCATTGTGCAAGTTCCTGACAGTTAAGCAGATAAGTCTATTTCAAGGTGAGAAGTAACGTCACTAAGAACTGATTGTAAGAATATCTCGTGAAAAACAAGCAGTAATTTGCGAATCCGTAATTAGGGACTTACTTTTTTAACGGGGCATTTACTAGTGTATGGTGGTACTGTTGTAAAAACGCAATATTTCAGAGACTAGCTTTTCCCTTCTTCTTGAAGTTATAAATAGAACTATAGAAGCCAATATCTTGATTAACCCCCCGAGCTTGTGATTAACAAAATAGATAAATCCCACCCACGTTGAGCGCATATAACCGCCTAGCCTGCCGCAGTTCCTTTGTTTTGCTCCGTCGCATAGTGGGGTATTTGATCTTAAAAGCTGGCCAAAAGTCGAAATTTTAAAATTCACTATAATTGAATAAGTATCATATATTCTTATACCTAAATAAAGGTTTCAGTCATTAACGGTATAATAGATGGTGCCAAGCATCACTCCGAGTTACAGGGCCATTCGGAAAGTAGCATTTATTTACACTGCGCGTCGCTTACAAGTAACCTCCGATGCGAGAGCAGACTTTATTCCTGTGCTGGACGTTAAGGGACATAAATGTACGTAAATCGACAATGGTGGATGAACGTAAAGGTGTTTACTGCAGTTTAGGCCCATTAATTTAAATTTCAGTTGTTAGTGTGTGCTGTTGGTGTGTGTTTCACAACGTAAAAATATAACTTAAAAGTGATGTTTATAATTGTTGCGTACCGTAGTGTTTTTGTTTGTTTGTCGGGGCTTGTCGGATTCTGTTTCATGCGCATAAATAAAGTATAGCTTGTTCACTAACTAATAGAAAAGAAAAAACGTGCACATGTATGCCCCTTTCTCATCTACGTGTTTCTGAAAGTGTGGGTTTGTCAATGTTTGCAGAACCTGACGAGGGCGCTTCTGTGAAGATTGTATCCAGGGAACATTTGTTTTAAATAATGAAAGAATGTGGTGAAGAGTTGATAAATAACAGATTACTTTACGTGGAAAATACAACTTCTACAATGCGATGCTACACATGGAAAGACATCCAAAAATTTTAACAAAAATTTTGACAAAAAAAAAAAAAGAAAAGATAAGAAGATCCTGAAATGTTTAAGTTTGGACTCTCGATTTTCCATACAAGAATCAGATTTTTTGAATCTTACTTCACTTGTCATACAAGATACGAATCAATAAATGGCAAGCTAGAACAGAGACAAAGCTAGAACTACCGCTGACAAAGAAGTTGTATCTGCCACAAAACAAAGAATACAAAACTCTTTTAAAGAAGTAATGGTCCTTTTGGTTGATATTCCCAAGTAGGATTCGGCAACACTAATGATGGGAACACGTCTAGAAGGTTTTCGCGGACCCAGTTAATCTGCGGAAATACCAGGGCTTGACGTTAACCTCGTTTCAAATTTGAAAGTTATTTTAGAAGTAATTACAAGCGGCCATCACATCGACAAATTCTCTAAGAATGCACTGGAAACAGCCAAACTATACGTAAAGCTATACAACTGGCACGCTATGTCTCCAACCATACACAAAATCTTAATGCATGGTGCTTCAGTTATTTCACATGCATTACAGTTATCCGAACAGGCTGCTGAAGCAGGAAATAAACATTTCCGGCTGTATAGGTAGAATGTTTCAAGGAAATTTTCAAGGGAATCTTCCAATCGGGATGTATTGAACAGGCTTTTACTTAGTTCTGATCCATTCATTTCATGTTCTCGGCCGAAGGCTCAAAAGAAAACGAGACCTTTTTCTGAAGAAGCTCAACAACTTCTGCTCACAGGAGAATTATCATTCGAAAGCACCGAAGGCGACTCAGAGATTAGTGATGAGGACGAATTGGAAGAGGAGTTTGATGGTTATCAATGAGAGTAAAGCTTATTCCCATGAGTTAATTCTCCCAGTGCTAATTAAAATTTTCTTACAAAATTTGTCTTCAATACGCAATCAATTGTGTACATAAATTTCATGCACTTTCTTTGTTATTTTGTGGTTCTATTTTTATTTATGTTACTATGAAAATCAATCTTTCATATATAAATTTAGTTTTGAACAAAAATAAATGTGTAACTACATGTAAATTTTCTACCTATGTGTTTCATTAATTTAAATTAAATCTAAATTGTCATTTTAAACTAACTTTATGCTTAGAAGTACATTTAAAGTACGGTAGATTAGGTAAATATTTTTGGCCAGCTTTTTAGGTCAAATACCCCACTGTGCGTCGGTCGAGTGAGATATTCATGGAGTATTATGTGCGTATTGCGTCGACAGATTTTACTGCGGCGAGTGACAAAGATTAGGTACCTTAATTCGTAAAATGTCTCTTGATATCTCTGGAGGAGAAAGTAGTAGTACAAATATATATATATATATATAGATAGATATATATTTTGGCTTATGGCTTTCGCCTTGTCGACGTCATTAGAGGCGGGAAAGGACTAGAGGCAAGAACGGGAAGGAATTCGGCTATGGCCTTTTAAAGGAAGCATCCGGCATTCGCCTGGAGTTATTTGGGGAAACTATGGAAAACCCAAATCTGGATGATGCCCGGACGGGGATTCGATCTCGCGTCCCTCCCGAATGCGATTTCAGAGCGTTACCACTCACCCACCACGCTCGGTGGTAGTGCAAAATAAATAAATATATAGATAAATGAAATAAAATAAAATAATAAAGGAGGAAATCAAATAACAGAAATCCCAGTCCAGAATTGAAAAAGCTTGTCACATTTGTTCTTTCCATTCCTGTCTCAACGCTTCTAGCGAACACGAATTTAGCATGACGGAAACAGTATGGAGCAAGGAAAGAAACAGAATGAACATATCATAATCATATATATTATTTCTATAAGGTTATTTTTTGTCACAAGCCTGTATCTTCTTTCATACTTCACCGAAATCAATGAATGAGGTGTCATTTTAAAGCTTATGGTCTTCCCTTTGGTCACAATCATATTTTAAGAAATGAAGTTTTCGGAATTCGGCCCTTACAGGGGCAAAAATAAAAATATTTCTAAAATGCTGTTTTCTGTGTTATGAGTCAAATATCTCCCTGGATACCTATCTGAAATCGTTTAATGAAGTGTCATTTTAAAGATTAAGATCTCCGCTTTAGTAACGTCATATATTAGACAGAAATTGTTCGGAATTCGACGCTTAAAGGGCACAAGTATCATATTTTTGCTATGCGTTTTTGTGTCACGAGCGATTTATCTCCCTTAATATCTAACCGATATAGATAAATGAGGTATCATACTAAAGAATAAGGTCTCCGCCGTGGTAACATTATATTTCAAGAAAGGAATTTTTCGTAATTCAACCCTTAAAGGGCAAAAAATGTCAATTTTAAAAAAAATGCGTTTCTTGTGTCTCGAGCCATTTATCTCCCTGGATATCTAACCAAAATCGATAAATGAAGTAGGATTATGAGGAGTAATGTCTCAGCTTTGTGACATCATACTTTATGAAAGAATGTTTCTGGAATTCAACCCTTAAAGGGTAAAAAGTATAAATTTTTCTCTAACGATTTTTTGTGTCACGAGCGATTTATCTCCCTTAATATCTAACTGATATGGATAAATGAGGTATCATATTAAAGACTAAGGTCTCCGCCGTGGTAACATTATATTTTAAGAAAGGAATTTTTCATAATTCGACCCTTAAAGGGCAAAAATGCCAATTTTTCTAAAATGCGTTTTTTGTGTTTCGATCCATTAATCTCCCTGGATTTATTACCAAAATCGATAAATGAAGTAGGAGTGTAAAGAGTAATGACTCAGCTTTGGTGACATCATATATTAAGAAAGAATGTTTTTAGAATATAACCCTTAATGGGAAAAAATATAAATGGTTCTACAACGCATTTTTGTATCACGAGCCCATTTATCTCCTTTAATATCTAACCCAAATAGATAAATGTGGTATCATTCTAAAAATTAAGGTCTCCGCTGTGTTAAATCACATTTTAAGAAATGAATTTTTCTCGATTGAACTCTTAAAGGGCATAAATATCAGTATTTCTAAAATGCGTTTTTTGTGTCTCGAGTCATTTATCTCCCATGCCAATTGAACAAAATTGATAAACGATGTGTTATTTAAAAGATTGAGGTCTTCGTAATGTCTTCGGTTCCTTTACCACATTTCAAGAAAGAACTTTTTAAAAATTCTAACATTAGAGGGCAAAAGTATTAATATTTTTACAACTTATTTTTCTGTCACGAGCTTTTTATTTCCCTTGATACCAAACCGAATTCAATAATTGAGGGTATCGATTTAAATATTAAATTATCCGCTATCATATTTTAGAAAAAGTGTTCTCCAAATTCAACCCTTAAGGGGCAAAAATATCATAATGTCTCAAAACTTTTTTTACCTCGCTTGATAACTAACCGAAATCTATAAATAGGTATCATTTAAAGACCAAGGTGGATGCTTTGGTCACACCATATTTTATACTAGCTGTGCCCGCGACTTCGTCCGCGTGGAATAGTTATTTTGGGCATCATATTTATTTTTGCAAACAACCTCCTCAGCTTTATAAATTATAGCAGTTACCCACGCCTTTGTCCGCGTCAATTTCTGTTATTATTTTAGACAATTTTTTGCAAATTTAGTTTTTAATTTTTTAAAAGAACATAATTATTTTAAAGTACTTCTGCGTAAATTATATTTTTAGTTTTATTTTCTTGTGGCAGAAGAACATATTGGTTTTCTCCGCAACCCGATCTTGACAACGCGACATATAGTTGGCCGTGTGAAAAGCAGTCTTGACGTAAATCGATTCCTACGTGTTTAAATGTTTGCCCCTGTGATTTATTAATTGTAACGGCGAAAGATAGCTTAACGGGAAATTGAATTCCTTTTAAATTAAAAGGGTAAATCATTTGGAATCATTGGGATGCGAGGTATAAGCACTGTTTGACCAACTGCTGGACCAGTCAAAACTATTGCAACGATCACGTTATTGCGTAGAAATTTAATTTGAAGTCGGGTTCCGTTACATAATTTGGTGGTTTGAGCTTTCTAAGTAAAAATATTGGGGCACCTATTTTAACTTGAGGAATTTGGAGGAAGGCCACTTGGGTTCAAGAATTAGAAAACTTTTATGGGTAATGTACCGCATCTTCTTGGTCCATTACGTTATCAATAGATGTGTAGGTAACTATACCCCGCGACCTTCGTACTCGTGGATTAAGACATTTCTTTGCTAGAATTGAATATAGAAAGTTTTGGTAACGAAGGATTGTCCCAAACAATTTAAAAAGTATTATTACACGACAATATTATATCGCAAAAACAAATAACGCTGCATGCAAACCGTTCAGAAGGGAGCCGACCGCGCGTAATATCTTCTAAGATGTTCATTGAAATTAATGATGCCAAAGACAATTTTGTTCACAATTAAATACTCTTAATCAACAACACATTTATTTGGATCAAGATTAATATTATTATGTTGATACAACTCTAACAAATAATTGGTAATAATGCATTAATTCGACCAAATTTGATTACCATAAAAACGGTTCTAGTGAGTTAATCTTAAAAGACAGACATATACTGTCGCGGACATTTTTTAAGATCATTTCAAGAGGAATAATCCTTTCATACATATTTTTTGGTATCTTGAACCGTTTTCGCAGCGCACGCAACAGAAGCCCTCAAAGATGAATAATTTTCCCCGTTTTTTTTCACATTTTCCATTGTTTCTTCGCTCCTATTAGTCGCAGCGTGATGTTATATAGCTTAAAGCTTCCTCGATAAAATGGTCTATTCAACACAAAAAGAATTTTCAATTCGAACCAGTAGTTTCCTGAGATTAGCGCGTTCAAAACAAACAAACAAACAAACAAACTCTTCAGCTTTATAATATTAGTATAGATTTATACAAGAAATTTTTTGGAATTCGACCCTTAAAGGGCGAAAGTATCAATATTATTTATACAACGGAATTTTTTTATTACAAGCCCTTTATCTTCTTATGTATCTAGCCGAAATCGATAAATGACATATCATTTTAAAAATTAAGGTCAAATAATAAATTAAGAAAGAATTTTTCGGACTTTTGGTGCTTAAAGAGGTAGCGCAGATGAGACTGTTAAGACCCAAGTCCCTAGATTGCAGCAGCGGATATCACAGATATGTCAATAAACTTTTTTTAAATCAAAAAGTCGCTTTTTCGGATTTTTTTTTTTTTTCTGTTACGGAAACACTGTCGTTTTGCTACACAATTCCTATGTAAACATTTTATTCGCACAGCAACAAATATTTCAGATATGTGGATATGTTGTGTGCATTTTGTTCAGGTTGGTTTTATTCTGTTAAGGTCAGTGACAGTTTGTCATAAATAGAGAGTGTTTTAAATTTTCCTAACTGTTTCGTAACATGTTGTGAGTATTTTGATGCGAAACTATTACACTAAGAAAAAAAAATACGTTTATACTTATCATTATATTACAAGCATTCAACCTCACTATTCATCGCATTTTGTTCGCGAAATGTTCGCACGGGTCGTCTAGTCTTCAATAAAAGCAGTTACAAATAATACAAAATTTTGATTTTTCATCTAAAATCTTTTATGATTATGTGCTAAAAAACGATAAATATTAGATGCTTCATGAAAGCAATGTAAATACATATTTAAAAATAAAAATTAACGCCTATTAGTGACTTTCATTGAAACTTCCCCCCCCCCCTCCCCGCATCTTTTCCCCACACGTCACACAAACACACACTTCTGTTAAAATCTCTTGGGTTGTTGCCTTCTATAGTTGGTAACCGTACTAGATTCTGAACCAGTTCCAACTATTTCTAGCCTAATGCATAGCTGTGGCATAGATTAGAATCATTAATAACTGTAGTAGTAACGTTCAGATCTCTATCAAATTGTGTAGAAAAGTTTTGTATTTAAAATTACCGATTCATATCGTTTAGTTTATGCTCTTTCGTTCGAGAGCTCTCTTTTGACAACACTGAAACAATGGCAAAGCGAAACCAAAAAACGATTTCAACCGGGAGCGCACATTGTGCTGCTTGGTGCATTAGGGGCAGCGCAGAGCAGGGCAGGGCAACACGAAAACAGAAACTGTGTCGGGCATTTACCAGTGCATATTGGACCGCAGTTTCGTGCGGCAGTTTACAAAGCATTGTTGTGTTGTGCCAGAAACCGCAAAAAAAAAAGAAAAAAAAAAGCGTAACTAAAAACATGTAGATGCAAAACCTAGATTTTTGATTTCTGAATCAGACTGGGATGCCGTGTTTGGAAAATTGTTATTACTTTATCAGAAGCTGAGTTAGATAAAACTATGGAAAAGTGAAACTCTCATCTGGCTTTTGTAGCGACAAGAGAATTCTCAAAAGATGTATGCATTATTTCCGGATGACTCGGGCGGAGATTCACAGCATAATCTAACCTGTTATTTTCTCGTCGATGCTCAAATACCTATTGGAACTAAAGAAAATATGGCTCTATTTTTGTTGTTATTTATTTAACTAGACGACCCGTGCGAAAATTTCGCGAATAAAATGCGATGAATAGTGAGGCTGAATGCTTGTAATATAATGAATAGTAGAACCGTACTTTTGTAGCAAATATTTCATTTAGTGTAATAGGTACGCAGCAAAATACTCACAACATATTACGAAACAGTTAGGAAATTTATTTATGACAAACTGTCACTGACCTTAGTAGAATTGTAGTTGGAATTGTATAGCAAAACGACAGTGTTTCCGTAAGAAAAAAAAAATATCACAAAAGCTACTTATTGAATAAAAAAAAAGTTTATTAACATCTCTGTGATATCTGCTGCTGAAATCAGGGGACTTGGCTCTGAACAGTCTCATACCCGCTACCACTTTAAGCACCAAATACCGAACATTTTTTTTTTTAATTTATGATTTTACCTAGCTGGAGACATTAATTTTACAACGATATGTCATTTATCGATTTCGGATAGGTATCGAAGAATAAATGGCTTGTATTAAAAAAAGAAAAAAAAAACACTTTCTATAACTAATATTGATAATTTTGCCCTTTAAGGGTTGAATTCCAAAAAAATTCTTTTATAAAATATCAACCAAGGTAAAAAAAAAGTTTTGGGAAATGATTATATTTTTACCCCTTAAGGATGTAATTTGGAGAAAGTTTTTTCTTAAAATATGATGTGACCATAGCGGCTAATTTAATATTTAAATCGATACGTCATTTATTGATTTCGATTAGTTATCAAGGGAAATAAACAGCTCCTGACAGAAAAATGCATTGTAAAAATATTAATACTTTTGCCCTCTAAGGTTAGAATTTTTAACAATTTCTACTTAAAATGTGGTAACGGAACCAAAGACATTACGAAGATCTGAAGCTTTTAAATGATACCTCGTTTATCAATTTTGTTTAATTGTCAACAGAGATAAATGACTAAAGACACAAAAAAACGCATTTTAGAAATACTGATATTTATGCCCTTTAAGGGTCGAATAACGAAAAATTCTTTCTAAAATATAATGTGACCATGGCGGAGACCTTAATCTTTAATATGATACCTCATTTATCTATATCGGTTATATATCAAGGGAGATAAATGGCTCGTGACACAAAAATGCATTATAGAAAAAATTATACTTTTTCCCTTAAATGGTTCAATTTCAAAAACATTCTTTCTTAAAATATCATGTCACAAAGCTGAGATATTATTCCTCATAATCATACTTGATTTATCAATTTTGGTTATATATCCAGGAAGGAAAATGACTCGATATACAAAAAAAGCATTTTAGAAAAATCGACATTTTTACCCTTTAAGGTTCGAACTACGAAAAAATCCTTTCTTAAAATATAATGTTACCACGGCGGAGACCTTATTCTTTAATATGATACCTCATTTATCTATATCGGTTAGAAATTAAGGGAGATAAATAGCTCGTGACACAAAAATGTGTTGTAGAACCATTCATACTTTATCCCTTTAAGGGTTGAATTCCAAAAACTTCATACCTAAAATATGATGACACCGAAGCTGAGACATTATTCCTCATTATCTCACTTGATTTATCAATTTTGGATAGATATCCAGGGAGATAAATGGCTCGATATACAAAAAACGAATTTTAGACAAATTTACATTTTTTCCCTTTAAGGGTTGAATTACGAAAATTTCCATTGTTAAGATATAATGTTACCACGGCAGAAACCTTATTCTTTAATATGATACCTTATTTATCTATATCGGTTTGATATTAAATGAGATAAATCGCTCGTGACACAAAAACACGTTATTGAAAATTTTATAATTTTTCCGTTTAAGTGTTGAATTCCAAAAACATTCTTTCTTAAAATATTATGTCACATAGCTGATACATTACTCCTCACAATCATACTTCATTTATCGATTTTGATTTGATATCCAGGGAGATAAATGGCTCAAGATAAAAAAAACTAATTTTAGAAAAATTGACATTTTTGCCCTTTAAGGGCCGAATTACGAAAAATTCTTTTCTTAAAATATAATGTTACCACGGGGGAGACCTCATTCTTTGATATGATACCTCATTTATCTATACCGGTTACATATGAAGGGAGATAAATCGCTCGTGACACAAAAATGCGTTATTGAAAAATTTATACTTTTTCCCTTTAAGGGTTGAATTATAAAAACATTCTTTCTTAAAATATTATGTCACAAAGCTGAGACATTACTCTTAATAATCCTACTTGGTTTATCGATTTTGGTTAGATATCCAGGGAGATAAATGGCTGGAGATACAAAAAACGCATTTTAGAATAATCGACATTTTTGCCCTTTAAGGGTCGGAAAACGAAAAATTCTTTTCTTGAAATATAATGTTACGATGGCGGAGACCTCAATCTTTAATATGATATCTCATTTATCTATATCGGTTAAATATTAAAGGAGATAAATCGCTCGTGACACAATTACGCATTGCAAAAATATTGATACTTTTGCCCTTTAAGGGTCGAATTCCGAAAAATATCTGTCTTAATATATGACGTCACTAAAGAGGAGATCTTAATCTTTAAAATGGTACTTCATTAAACGATTTCAGATAGGTATCCAGTGAGATAAATGACTGGTAACACAGAAAACAGCTTTTTAGAAATATTTACATTTTTGCCCTTTAAGGGTCGAATTCCGAAAACTTCATTTCTTAAAATATGATGTGACCAAAGTGGAGACCATAAGCTTTAAAATGACACCTCATTCATTGATTTTGGTTAGTTATGAAGGAAGATACAGGCTTGTGACAAAAAAATACCTTATAGAAATAATATATATGATTAATTAGCGTTTGATAGTACATGACATTTATAAGAATGTATTTCTCTTTTATTTCATATTGTATTTTTAAGAAAATTACATAATAGAAGATAAGAAACACTTGGAACTAAAAAAGCAGTGTTCAACAAATTATTCGGGAAATTATCTTCACAAGAATCCTCCCTCTATCGTTAGCAGTTGAACGTAGGTTGCCTTGAAGAGGTAGAAGAAACAGAAGAGCTCAATTCAGTCGGACGTGTGCCACGGTAAGAAAAAGAAAGTGTTTTTAGGAGACACTATTGAATGATGTAGTACAAATAATAAGAAAACAAATAATGTAATAATAGCCTATACTGTATATCAATCTTTTTTAAGTTTTATTAAAAATGAATTCAAAAAGAGAAAATAAAGTGAACATTTAAGTGGACAGTTGTATGATAAATAAATGCTGAATTTACTGGCCACTTGTTGGGCTCATTGGTGATCCTTGTGCAAATTTCTTGTTTAAATTTAATTTTTATGTATTTAGTATGACTGGTATTTTGAATCGCAGGGTGGTTACGCACCAGTTTAATCAATTTTTCTTAAATCATAGTTGAAAATGATTTTAAAGTAAAGCAAGATTATAAATAACGGGTGTTACGGCAAACACCGGTACGAGTGAGCTGCGTGGCACAGTTTCTGTGTCGTGAACACAATGTGGCGCAGGCCATGTGCGGCGCAATACTGCGCTGCGTCTCAAGATGCGCTGTTCCAGTGCTGCCATTTCTACGGATTTATCCATAGATCAATAAAAAGTTTGGATTTTCGGATTTTGTTGAAATATATACGGATTTTTGCTATTTTTTTTACAATTTGTTGGTTTTTACTTATATTGGAGTTTTGTTAAACTTTGAACGTATAGTGTTAATGTATTACAGAATTGTCAATAACTGTTAATCGTTTCCTTGCAACCACTCGTGTGAACCAACGATTGAAATTACGCTCATGTTTTGTTTCATTATAGATTTTATAAATCTTAAAAGACGGTAATACAGACCTATCAGCGCACTCTTTATGCACGGTGACACGCTCGTTGGCACGGCTTACAAAGCAGTACCTTCCGAGAAGGATTAACCAATATCCGAGAGTCAAAGTGTTCGGTGTATTTAACATTTCCTTTTACCGAAGATATGCTAAATTTAATGTCGACAAAGAAAATAGATAATGTATAGATTCCCCCCCCGTCCCCAAAAAATAAAGAGTAGGCGCAGCAGCAGCAGAGATGAAAGTGACGATATATAAAACATTTAGAATATTATTTTGTATTTCGAATTTTAAAGACCTGGAAATAAAAAGTATTCTTAATTTTGACAATAATTATTGTTTTAGTCTTCCAGTTAGCGAGTCTCCGGATTTTTGTACCCAATCTACGGAAATTTTAGCGGCCATCTACGGATATTCAAAGCCAAGAGGCTGCCAGCACTGCGCTGTTCCGCCCCAAAGATACACACACAGGAACCGTGCTGCGCCGCCTGCGTCAACTGCGCGTCAATGTGCGCCCGGCGCAGTAGGGGCAACGCAGAGCAGGGCAGGGCAGCACAGACGCAGTTTTACTCGCGCATATTAGAGCGCAGTTTCGTGCGGCAGTTTACAAAGCATTGTGTAGTGCGAAAAACCGACAATAAAGCGTAACCAAAAATATGTCGATGCAAAAACTCGATTTTTGATTTCTGAATCAGATTGGGATGCCGAGCTTGGAAAATTGTTATTACTTTAACAGATGCTGAGTTAGATAAAACTATGTAAAGTGAGTATATGAAAAGAAGAAACTCTCATCTGGCTTTTGCAGTGACAAGAGAATTCTCAAAAATAATTTCCGGATGACTCGAGCGGAGATTCACGGCATAATGTAACCTGATATTTTCTCGACAAAGCTCAAATATCTATTAGAACTGAAGAAAATCTCGCTGTATTTTCGTGGTTATTTATTTAATTATTTAGCGTTTGACGGTACATGACATTTATAAGAATGTTTCTCTCTTTTATTTCATATTATATTTTTAAGAAAACTATATAACAGAACATAAACACTTGAAACTAAAAAAGCAGTGTTAACAAATTAAGTGTTTCTCGGGGACACTATTGAATTATGTAGTACAAATAATAAAAAAACAAATAATGTGAAAATAGCCTATATATATCAATCTTTTTCGAAGTTTTATTAAAAATGAATTAAAAAAAAGAAAAGAAAATTGTAAGTGGATAGTTGTATGATAAATAAATGCTAAATTTACTCGCCACTTGTTGGGCTCATTGTCCAAATCTCTTGTTTAAATTTAATTTTTATGTATTTTTTATGACTTATATTGTGAATCGCAGGTTGGTTACGCACCAGATTAATCAATTTTTCTTATTCCATAGTTGAAAATAATTATAAGTAAAGCAAGATTATAAATAACGCAAGAAGTGTTGCGGCAAAAACCGGCACGAGTGAGCTGCGTGCAGCGGTGTAACTAGGTCAACAAGGGCCCCGGTGCAAAAAATTTATTTTGGGTCCTCAGGCCAGATGGGCGTCCTGTTATTGTTTTGTGTTGCTGGTAGGGGCCCTCTGAGCTGAGGCTGGGGGACCCTGAGTTGTGCTTTGGGGCCCCCTTGGAAGTGTTTGGTGCTCCCTGAGCAGTGAGGGGCCCCCTTAGACGATGGTAGAGCTAAAAAAAGGTCGCCAGTTTGCCGTGAAGGCCCATGGGCCCTCTGAACTGCACTTGGGGGCCCCCAGAGGTGCGCTTGGGGCCCTCTTGAGGTACCCTTGGGGGCCCTCTGAGCGTAGGGGCCCCGGTGCACTGCACCGCCTAACCCTATGGTAGCTACGCCACTGGCTGCGTGGCACAGTTTCTGTGTCGTGATCACAACGTCGCGCAGGCCACGTGCGGCGCAGTACTGCGCTGCCCTGCTCTGCGTCTCAATACCCGCTGTTCCGCCCCAAAACATAGACACAGAAACTGTGCTGCGCTGCGCTGCGTCGACTGCGCGTCAATGTGCGCCCGGCCTAAGTGTTTAATTATAGCCGACAAAATAACGCTACGATTTAAACAGGCCATACACATTACGATGGTCGCACGGACCGTTCCACAGACTTCTGTCGTATGCGACAAATCCGAACACGAATGGGTTGGTCGTAAAGCGGACTGTATGACCAAGGTCATGTCGCAGGTCCGTTGAAATTTTCATCGAACCTTGCGACACGACGCCCTCCGGTCGTACACGATCACACCGGTCGTAACTTGAGTGTTGATGTTTGAGACGGTCCATGCGACCAAGCTATTAGAACCAGGTAGTGAAAATATAAAAAATTGGCATTTTATTTTTTTTTTTTAGTGAAAAATAATCTACAAACTTTCCTGATTACAACTATAGAATTATGGGAATAATACATTTCTTCGGGGTGTTATTGGCGGTTTTCATTAATCCTACACTCAGACGCCACACCTACTTGATTTTTCTCAAAACTCAAAAATTTCCATGTTATGTACCTTTTTTCAGAAATGGAATGTTAAATTAACTTGAAATTTTGCAAAATTGCCGAAGCTTATAAATCACGAACTTTAAAGCAAAATGAAAACAATGGAAGCAATAGCTAATGAGTTGTAATATAATGAGTATCTGAAATATTTGATAAAAATAGTTACATAATCTCAAATTTATAAAATCTAAACCAGTTTCTTATCAACAATAAGATTACGCCATACAAACATATGGCGTATCCAGGATCAGAACTACAGGTGGGCAAGATTTGAACTAGAGGGAAAGGGGAGGGGAGAGCTCTCATATTAATTTCCAGGAAGCGCGATGGGGGACTGAAACGTGACGATTTATTACAAAATGAAACTCAAACCTATTGAAGAAACTATTTTTTTATTGATTAATATAGTAATCCAACCACTTAATCTAAGGATCTACTATGTAGTTATTTAAGATCGCAACTTAGATATGGTTTTTATGTAAAAATTAATCGTTCCGGATTCTCAGTAAGTTTTTCAATAACTTTGTCAATATCTCACGGTGTTCTTTCACGAAATTTCGATGCACACTCATCAGGCATAATCCAGTCAATCTTTCCTCTCCCAAAGTGCTCCTGAGCCAGTTCTTCACTCGTCGAAGCGTACTGAAGGCAACTTTATTTTTCATGGCAACTTAATTTTTCATCGGGGGAGGGGGGGGGGCATCAGCCCCCCTGCCCCTCGCTGAATACGCCCATACATACAAATTTTATTAAATTATTTACAGTAATATTAGAAAAAAAACGTACAGCACATAACTAGGATTCTGTTTTTTAATTTTTTTGCTTGTTCACATGTGAATATTAATGAAAATATAGTCAATATTTTAATAATACTAAACAGACACTAAAAGAGATAATACGACGACTGAGCTGAAATTTTGTAGAACCGTCTATGCGAGTCGCAACGTGTGTGTGGTAATAAGACTGTCGTTGCGACGGTTCGACTGACTGTCTTTGCGACCGTCGTCACGTGTATGGCCTGCTTTATTACTAAGCTTAATTGCATCCCAGTATAGTACGAATGCGATTGATATGAAATTTTATAAATTTTATCAAATGATCCTTCCAGAAATTCAGATATTTAAGTTTAGTTTCCTAATCCTTGAAACTTCGAGAATTTGCTTCGTGTAATTATTTTAATAGCTTGAAGATCTATTTCGTTACTAACAGCTTTCTATATGTAATTACCTTCTTCTGTTGGCATTTCCTTATAGAACGTTGAAGATCATTATGGAACATTGCTACCAGAAATGCGTTACTTCTGTTAAAAATACAATGGCTCGGATGTCGATCAGTACCGGATTAACCATGTAGCAGGAGTTAGCAAATGCTACGGGCCTCGCGCCTTCTTTCTCCCGGACGGCGAAAATCAAGGGCCTATTCTTCACATTTGCTACGGGCCCCGCGCTGTCTTAATTCGGCCCTGATGTCGACCACTACCGGATGTTCTGTGACCAGGAGGGAACTTTTCTTTGTACCTATCCCCGTTTCACATTACCTTCATAAATGTAATATTATAATTTCGAAAATTATGAACAAAATACACTGCTTTCCTGCGTTTTGCAGTAGTCAATTTTTTTTCGGCGAAGGACATATTCCTTGGTTATGAGATCTGTCCACGGAATTTTTGATATTCCGTGGTACAGCCACCTTTTGAAAGCCTCCAACCGATTAATAGAAGAGGATTTAATATTGTAATCCAGTCTTCGACAGCACGACAGATTTCATGACTCACCAGTCAGTGCTAAGCTGCACTACATGACACACCAGATGTGCAAGCTTTTTAAATGTTGCCCTAGCTGTGCCGATCCTCAGGATTTCCTTTTCGGTCAACCAGCATCTCACATATTTGAATCTGGCCACTATTTCAAGTATATTTACATCCAAGGATTATTACGTTATCTATATTCTTGCACCAAGATCTGTGTTTCTTTCTTTTTTTAAAGAAAAAAAATGATGTGTCCATATTCTTTGATGCTTCATAGAAGAAGCTGTTATAAACCCATCCAGGCATTAGCAGCGTCGCCTGACAAGGAATGACTGTTAGTCAGACACACGCACGGTGCATGTAGTGTTAGTGAGCGTGTTATGGGGAACGCGCGGTCTATCTGAGTTTGACCTAGGGCCGATTGTGATGGCCCGGAGGCTCGGCACGAGCATTTCGGAAACTGCATGAATTGTCGTGTGTTCGAGGAGTGCAGTGGTGAGTCTACAACAAGTGGCGAAACTAAGGTGAAACAACGTCCAAACGCCAAGGGGTTGGACGGCCACCTCTCATTACAGAGTATCGGACGTCGTAGGCTCGGCAGACTGGTAAAACAAGACAGGCGGCGAACTGTGGCGGAACTAACATCATACTTTAATGCTGGGCAGAGTACAAATGTGTCTGAACACACAGTACACTGAACACTCCTAACGATGACCTCCGCAGCCGACTACCCAAGCATGTGCCAACGTTAATACCACGATATCGGCGACTACAAGCTGGAGGAGTCTCAATTATGCTCTGGGAAACATTCATGTGGGCATCCATGAGTCCAGTGGAGCTCGTGCAAGGCACCATGAAAAATTATCGTACACTGGTTGTATACCGCGTACACCCCTTCATGACGACCATGTTTCCCAACGGTTTCAAAAAGATAATGCGCTATGCCACAAGGCCAGGAGTGCGATGGAATGGTTCGAGGAATAGAGTGGAGAGTTACAATTGGCACCCCAAATTGCCCGATCTGAACCCGATCGAACACATCTTTGACGTGATTGAACGAGGTGAAGTAGGTGTCTTGTGTGCAGATATGGTACCAACTCCCTCAAGCGACCTACCAAGGCCTCATTGCTTCCATGTCAAGATGCGTTGCCGCTGTTATCGGTGCCAAAGGCGGACACACCGGCTATCTGGTAGGTGGTCATAATGTTCTGGCTGATTAGTGTATAGACCAACATCGTCAACCACCGCATAAACCACGGCCTTTGTGCTCACTGGATGCAAATTCTTTTTAGATGAATGATATGCACAATAAACTGTAACTTCATTCCTCTGAATAATACGATGTCGTTCTTACGCTGAAATCACGATAAACGTTTCGACTGCAAGAAATAACTTATTTTAAAATGGACACTAAAAGGTGGACTCTTGTATTTAAGCTGTTTAGCTTTTCGACGTCACATCAAAATAAAACATATCTTATTCTACTGATAGGATCACTGGCTTTACATTAAACGAAACCCCATCAAAACTACGACCAGAATTTCTTATATTAGTGACGTTCTTCAACCTTTCCGCGTCTCATCAAAATGTAACATATCCTATATTATCCGCGAGGCCACGGGCTGTACACTCTTTGGCAAAAAATTGGCTGTGGGTGCCTGAGACCAAGTCCCTTATTTTGCACAATGTGGCATCACTGGAGAGTTTTTCTTCCCAGGAAACTTTAGCGCATCTGCTAGCTCCGCCCATGAAACTATCCCATTGGCGGGTATTCAATTCAGCGCCATCTGTAATTCATTTCCTTAAATTAATTCCTGTAACAAAACAGGAAAACTCCACCTATCGACGATTCTTATTGGCAGGGTATATCATCAATCTCCCCTACATTTCAGTAAAATTCTACTGACCAATCCCAAGTCAAGTAATGCATTTTCATGTCCCGCGATTGGCTGCCATATTCGGCAAGATTTGGCCGACCATACATCAGTCGAACAAAATTCGGTTCCAACTATACTTTTCTTAAATTCAGATCGTGAATCATATCGTTAAAGCTGCAATTAACAAGATTGCAACAGAGCGCGTCGAACATGTGGTTCAGTGATACATTTTATTCCAAATGATTAGCGGAAAACTATAAACGATTTTTATTCATATATTGATTTTGCTAATTCCTTCCAATAATACTACACATAATGGGATGTGTGGCCCAAGCAGTGCGTGGAAATGTTCAAAGATCCAGAATTTATAGAAATGATTATAAAGAGATTCTTTCGTAAAATTGTCCAAGATCAGTTGAATGTAACTGATTTTCAAGGCAGGATAGGGTTGTTTACACACTGCACGAGCCGACTGTTAACATGAGCTCCATGGCGTTCTGGTTAAGCGCTCTAGTCTTGTAAACGAGGGGTCTTCGGTTCAAATGTAGTCGTACCAATTATTTTTTTGCATTTACTTTAAATAAGTCGAACCTACAAATGGCTTATGCTTAGAATATAATGTCGACTCTTACCTACTTGCGCCAGGGAATAACATACTTAAGAAATACTCATATCTGAGTGCTTCTTAGCAAACTGCTAACTTTCACGGAGGTAAAGCTGAAAGAAATCTTCTCGGACATCAACCTCGTCGAAATCGCATTATCTGGTGACGTTAGGTGGACTACAACCAGATCGCACCTTCATCAACGAGAAGAGAAACTAAATAATATTACTGTAGCAATTTCTTATTATGCGTCTGGCTTTACGATTCGTCGACTTCAAAGTCATTAAAGTTGGGAAGGGAATGGAGACAAGGAACAGGAAGGAATTCGGACCATGGATTTTCGAAGAAATAATCCCGCCATTCACCCGGAGTGACTTGGAGAAACGAAGGAAAACCCACGTCTGGATAGCCGGATGGGGAGTCAAACCCCGCGCCCTCCCGAATGCAGAGCCATAGCGTTAACGCTCAGCCATTAGATTCACTTTTTCAATATATTTCGTATTTGGTCTATGATGACATCCATACTTAAAAGAAAGTTAAAAATCGTAAATGAAAATACAGGGCGTTCGCCGGAAAACGCTACCCTCCCAGTCTGTTGCTCGGTCAGTGGAGCCAGCAGTTTCCGCCACACGGCACCGTGAATCACCGCACTGTTTAACACCTCCGCTGCCCCAACAGTGCAGTGCAGTGACCCTTACATTGTTAAGAACGGTTTCTTTGCATTGTAGATAGTTTGTGACTTCAGTCTCTTATTAATAAGTGTTGTGAATAAACGTTTCTTTGCAGTTTGGCTGGTTTGGGGCTTCATACTCTTATTAATCTGTACCGTGTTTGAGTGTGAGTAAAATTATGGTACGTTACAGTTTGCAACAAAGAATATTTCTCTACGATACATATGTGAAGAAGAAGTCGTTTAAAAAGTGTCGCAGTAAATTTCGTCGCGAATATCCTGGCGCTTTACTGCCAGCTAAATCAACAATTCTGCGTCTGGTTAAAAAAGTAAGAGAAACGGGTTCATTTTTTAACAAAAAGAGACTGTCGGTCAACCGTATTCTCACAGAGGAGAAAATTGACGATATCGCTTTTCGACTAGAACAGTCACCCAAAAAATCATTAAGTCAGTTAGGGCAGCGTGTGTCTCGAAATATGTTCAGAAGATGTGAAATGTGCATTACACAAGAGGGTCAACACTTCCAGCATCTTTTATAAGGTAAGCTAATGAATTACGTCACATTTAAATGCTTAGCACACAAGTTTATGAAGTTTATGAAGCGTAATTATTATGAAATAGTCCGCGGCCGACGGTCGAACAATGCCGGAAACTGACCGCTCGCTCGCCGGGAGCAGTTTCTTCCTTGTAGCGCTAACAGTGGGTTGCGTTTCCCGGCGAACGCCCTGTATATGTGCAGAAGTTAGTTAATCTTATGAGAGAGGGGGTTTCAAAACAATCTCTGAAATCAGAAACGCAATTCAAAATTTATTTTCTCTCCTTTTCTTCTTTGCGCCCATTTCTCAATTTTTTCAATTTTTAGCAGCCATCAAATACAAAGTGAATATAACGCCCGTCTCATCTGGGAGATATTGTTATATTAATCCCTTTGTATAATGAAGTTGTGTTAAACCAAAAATGACTAGCAAAATTGATCGGTTTGCTATTAACCAACCAGGTAACATTTCAATCTCTTCGTAAAAATATATTTAAAAAAATCTTACTTCACATTCTACTTGAGCAAAGATCTCAAATCGATTTCTAAACTACAGAAATTTGCTGTCTCAATAAAATGTGGTAAAATAAGAAATTTCAATATGGATATGATCTAATTCTCTAAAATGTTTTCCCATTTTTTCAAGTATGTCTTTGAGTAAAGATTAAGAGTTAGTTGGAATAAAATTATCACGCTGAGCAATAACACTGCTATTTGTTACAAAATTTTATATATCAGCTCTATTAATCTCCACAGCTAGAGTGTAATTCTCAAATATCGTAGTAGACGGAAAGCGTTTAATACTGGTTTCCTTGTTTGACACTGATCTTGGTCGCACTGAACTTCAATTTTATGCCTCAGTTTTCCTCCTACAATGTTCGATTCAATGCCTATAAGACTTCGCAATATTTAAACTTTCAAAAGAGGAAGCAATAAAAGATGTAAAAGAGGAATTTGAATGTGGCTTAAGTGTTCACGAAGACAAAACCAGTAACCAATATAATCGGATTTGCTGATGACATTGTCCTGAGAGCAGGACGGACTGAGTATATGGAGGAGTTACTGATTGACATGAACAAAATAATGACGGAGGATTCTGTAATAAATACAGATCAAAGCAAGACAAAAGTGTAAAACAAATATAAAAATGGGATCAAATGCAAAATTAGAAGTAAATAAATTCTGTTACTTAGGAAGTAAAATTACAACTGATAGCCGAAGCAGGAACGATGTTAAAAACAGAATAGCACTAGTAAAAAGAACCTTCATGAAAAAAGTATTTTCAAATATTGACCTAGGACTCAGAAAGAACTTTTTAAAACTCTGTGTATGGAGCACAGCATTTTATGGTAACGAAGCATGGACTTCAGGAAAGCCGGAAAGAAGGAAAATTGAAGCATTCGAAATGTGGTGCTGTAGGAAGAATACTGAAAATTAGGTGGACAGTTAAATCAAGAAATGAACATGTTTTGGAAATGATGGCTGACGAAAGAAGTTTGTGGAAGAATCTCACACAAAGAAGAAATAGGATCGTGGGTGATTTTTTAAGACATGCGGGATTGGTTATGTATGAAGCAGATAACGGAGGACGTGTTTTGAGAGGGATGTTTTGAGATGAAGAGCTTAGTGTAAAATAAGAAGGGATGGAGGTTTGTATCAAACCAATCGAGAGACTGACGACAGTAAAATAAGAGATGAAATAAGCGAGAGGGTGAAACACGGTATTGTCCCATTGAGACCTGCTCTTCCGAAACACATTGATGGGGCCGCCAGCTTATTTTTTTTTCCTTGTTGCTTTAAGCCTCGTCGACAGCTAAGGTCACTAGAGGCAGGATGGTACTGGGGACAAGGAACGGGAAGGAATTCGGCCGTGGCCTTTTTGAAGGAAGCATCCCGGGATACACCTGGAGTGATTTGGGGAAACCATGGAAAACCAAAATCTGGATGCGCGGACGGGGATTCGAAGCGGTGTCCTCCCGAATGCGAGACCAGAGCGTTAACCATTCACCAACCACACTTGGTCCTCCAGCTTAACGTCCAAATCCGGCGGCCTAGTCACTGTCAAAAGTGTGGTATGCATTCATGCCACACGCGCTACAGATTTAACCCAGGACTTTTGTGCATCATCTGGTAATTAGTAATAATGCACCACCACCGAAACATGTCCCAGTTCTAAAAAGTTCTTCAACCACCAGAACTCAAATAAGGTAACGCCGTATCTGGCGCCGCGTGTCATCACGGAGCTATAATGACCCGAAACGAAGAAGTTGGCTACAGAAGTATAGCATTTAAAAATCAACCTTTCGCCTCCGTCACATGCTGTTTGGTGCAGAGGCGTAAATTCCATTAACAATTGTGATTTTCTGCCTTAAGTTGGATAATTGTAGTGAACATCATTAAAATCTTGGTCTATTGAGCTGTTCGTGATAAATTATTACGTGTATTATTTAGTGTTATAAAGGTATTCTTCTTGGCCGAAGGAAATATGAAAGTTCACACTATTTCCTCTTGCAACGTTGCCAAACTGCTTCCTCCAACGTTGTCACGATTTCTGACTTCTGGCAGTGGTGCGGCAATTTCCTATACAAGGAATCGTGTCTCATAGCTAGGCGGTATCAAAAGAACAGACACATTGCAGAAAGAGAGAATTATTTTTCTTCCCAGTCTGATCTGCTGATTATTTCGGTTATAGCAGTTTGATTCTTTATATAGATCCTCACTGGCTATTCACTCACAAAATTTTGTCTTTATATATCTTCACTTTTGTTATATAATGGTCGAGGAACGCGCATCTACATAGGTTAGAGTGGCTTAATGGCGCATTCCGCTGCAAGCGGTCGGTGAGTGTAGACGTGTGAGTTAGCTGCCTGCACTGACCAGTGGTGTACTTCACGTTTATGTGAATCAGTTAGAATTAACCAACAGGATATTCTTCGAAATTCATTGAGTGTGATCATCCGTTTGGTGCTTTTGCACACCTCAGTCTTGAGGTATGCTACTTTTACAACAGTGGCATTTCTCCGTGGCGGTAACGCCTAGCGTCCGCCGGTGTTGTTGTTAGTGTGAAGATATACTGTAAGTACTATGGCTTCAGCAGTACGCAAAAATACATTAAAATTTGATTTTGACAAGTCATATGCTCGACCCGCAGCGTATGAGGTCCATGAGTTTATTTTTCTTGATTGTGGCATTAACGAAAAAGATGTAGTCGGTTTGCAGTATGATTTTATAGGCATTTGCTGCTATGTTAAGCTGATAAACTCGGAAATATGTGAGGAAGTTTTGAAGAAAACCGAAGGGTCCTTAAAATTCAAACATTCGGATGACAACGTGGGAACTGTGGCTGTTACCAACGCTGGCTTTGGCTTAAGATCAGTCAGAATTTACAACCTTCCCTTTGAAGCGGACAACAGTTCGATTATCAATTCGTTGGCAAAATACGGGAGAGTAATCCAAATATCTAAAGAATCATGGAGCAACAAATTCAGATTCCAGACGGACAATGGTGTTAGAAATGTACGCATTTATTTAGAAAGGGACATACCATCATATGTCGTGATTGCAGGTTGCAAGGCTTTCATCTCTTATCCTGGACAGCCAAAAACATGTGTCATTTGCGGCTCTATTGACCACATGCGAAATGAATGCAATAAACGAATACCGTTACAACTACCTTTGAGCCAGCGGCAAACAAGCACCTCTGTAATACGAGTATCTTATGCGGAAGTGGCAAGCGGAGAAATTCTTGCCTCTCCGGACGACACCGACGAGAAGGAAATCTTGCAAACACAACCAAACTTGGCCACGTCTACTGGCAGTAAGGAAGAAACGGGAACAGGTAAAGACGAAGTTGAGGAGCTCAAAAGGAAACAAACAGATGAACTTGGATAACTTATAAGTGTTAACCAGGAAAATGTCCGCAAGGCAATGCAAACAATGGAAAGCGAAAAAGACGACGGAAGACTGCGCGAAAATCTCAACATCGATAGTAAATCAAGTAACGATGGGGAAGCAACTGGCGATACTACAGCTACAACAGAAACAACAGCAACTGTGGAAAGAGAGCCCACGAAACAAAAAGATGGCAACCTAACAGTACCATCCCAAGTCACCGCTGTCACTAGGTGTAAACTAGCACCTAAGAATCCAACAAAAATTGTCCCATTGGAAATGGATGTTACTGAAGACGCCGACGAAAACAGCTACGCCACAAGAAACCCAATTGACAGTAAAGAAACGCGGAAGCGCAAGTCGCGCGAACAAACGGACAATCCGGCAAGGAAATACAAAGATAAATTAAAAGATGTAAATCAGAATAGCATGCCAAGAAGGAGGAAGAAGGAAGCAATACGGCAACATGTTTACAAAATTTTTGCAGTAAGGAAGAACACAGCACAGCAGAACTATCAGATATGGAAACTGATGAGAATAATAAGAATACTGAGAAAAACCTTTCAAAAAAACATCAGCAGAAAACAGATTGGGACGACCTTGTGAACGAATAAATAATCAACCAATATGCAGACCTACAAAATAGCTACAATAAATGCAGCCAGAATCACCTCTGACATCAAACTAAAATGCTTGAAAAGACTACCTATACGCTGCTGACATAGACATAGCGTTAATACAAGAGGTTAACACTACGAAGATAGGCACTATATATGGCTAAGAATCTTTGATAAATATAGGAAATGAAGCTGGCACTGCCATCCTTCTCAAGGAAGGAATACGATACGAGGAGCAGACGATACTTATGAGTGGAAGAGGCAATTCAGCAGTAGTTCAAGGTGTTAGAATCATCAATATTTATGCACCTACCGGCTCACAAGGAAGAGCAGAACGGACGGCCTTCTTCTCCCACGACGTTGTGAAGCTAATAACAGGTACAAAAAGACCAATCATAATGGGAGGGGATTTTAACTGTGTGCTGCTCAAACGAGGACCAAACCCCCAACTACAATTTCTGCAACGAGCTCCAGCTACTAAAAACTAACTCATCACTTGTGGATTCATGGAATGTACTCACGCCAAATAGAATTGCCTACACCCACACAAGCAGCAACTCAGCCAGCAGAATTGACAGGGTGTATGTAGCGGAAGAAATAAAGGACAAGATAAGCAACTGCGAGATGTGGCCACTCAGTTTCAGTGACCACAGCGCCTACCACATAAAGATAAAACTAGAGAGACAGCAAGTTACGAGAGGAAAGGGACTTTGGAAATTCAACATCCAACATCTCAAGGAGGAAGAGCTAAGGGAACAGATAAAAGACGCATGGGACAAATGCACCAACCAATAACACAAGTACACGTCTCTCATCGACTGGTGGACAAGATGCGCCAAACCACGACTCAGATCAACCGCCATAACGTACGCCAAGAAAAAATCAGTGTGTAGCAAAAAGACTAAGGAGTTTTATTTCCACTGCTTAAGAGAGCTATACCAAAGCCAACTCATCTAGCAAACAACAACATTGCGATTAAAAAAATGAAGGCCAAAATCACAAATGCAACTCGGAAAGAAATGCAAGGCTGCGAAGTAAGAGCTAGAATTACTTCAGTGGTGCAAGAGGAGGAAGTTTCGTTATGGGGAACTTAGGCGAGGGAAACGGAAACTATGCACACAAATTAGAGACGACAACGGACGTATACTTAGGGAACAGCGAGAAATAATTAATCACATCAAGGAGTCGTACAGGAAGCTATACTCACTGGAAGCTAAGGACATGTCGCAGCTGCATAATGTACAACACTACGTCAAGAAAACAATAACTTATCAAGATAACATCAACCTAGAAAGTGGCTTTACTGATGATGACATAACAGAAGCAGTAAGAAAGTCACCCCGGAACAAATCACCGGGGAAAGATGGTCTGCCGGTGGAATTTTACATTCAGTTTTGGGATATAATAGGAATAAAATTGATACAAGTATATAATGAGATCAAACAAGTCGAACAATTGCCAGTTGAATTCACCGAAGGCATCGTAATCATGATCCCAAAGAAAGGGAAACCCAACACATGTATAGCGAACATGCGCCCACTGACACTGCTAAATTCTGACTTTAAAATATTCACAAGGTCCATTAATGCCAGAATGAAACCTTTACTGCACAAGATCCTAGGCCCTTATCAAAAGAGCTGCATGCAAGGTAAAACAATAACGGAGGCAGCTGCTGAATATAGAGATCTGATATACTTAACATGGGCCAGCAATACTAAATCAGCACTTGCAGCTCTTGATTTCGACAAAGCATATGACAGGGTCTGCCATGAATTTCTCCTAGCAAACTTATACAAAATTGGTTTCAGTGATCCCTTTGTCGCAACAATAAGGAAATGCGTAGCCAACACGCGGTCAAGCATCCTAATAAACGGGCAACTCACAAGTCCAATTCCAATAGAGAAAGGCATCAGACAGGGATGTCCGCTGTCAATGACCTTATTCTGCATATCTATAGAGCCACTTCTTCAACAGCTTCACCACAGACTGCCTGGATTAACAATTTTGGGCAGCAAATTTGTATGCCGAGCCTACGCTGATGATGTAAGCATAATAATCAACAACGGAGAGCAAAATAACAGAAGCTCGCAACATAATTCAACTATACTCTGAAGTAAGCGGAGCCAAACTAAATAAAGACAAATCCAAAATATTATTGCTAGGTAAAAAGAAAGCAAGAATCGGAAACAAATGGATACATAACCACGACAAAATGTTAGGTCCTTGGAATTGACTTAACAACAAACCCAAACGGAATGGTGACAGCCAACTGGAAGGCAAATCTCAACACAATAAGAGCCTTGCTGCGAGAAAACACAACAAGAGCCCTCAGCTTGTTGCAGAAGGTGAGACTGGTCAACACCTATATATTAAGCAAGATATATTCTACGGCAAGCATACTAACGGTACCGCACAACATAGCATCCAGAATCGAAGCAGCTATATGCTGGTACATCTGGAGGGGAAATGTATTTAAAGTACCTTTCAGCACCTGCCCCATGCCTTGCAACAAGGGAGGACTCGGAGTTGTAGACGTCCAGAAAAAATGTACAGCCATCTTCTTAGCAAGCACAGAGGTAATACCTACTTGAGAACCAATGTAGCAGCCTTACGAAAACCCTTTTTTCGTCATTAAAGCCACCCAGCACAGCGGCACCCGTTGATGTAAGCTATATCAACAAAATTTTACAACACGTACGAAAGTACTATATTGAAAAGAGTTACATCGGAGACATAAACGGAAAAACGAAAGAGGTCTACAAAGCTTTAATGAACAATCGCAAGCACAGCGAAATAGAATCCAAGCACCCACGACTCGAATGGGGAAAAATTTGGCTAAACATACACAACAGAACTCTAGACCTAAAAACTAGGTCACTTTGGTATCTAGTGGTAACCGAAAAAATAAGAACAAGATAAAAATTAAACAAAATTCACCTCAGCCCAACACCTCTATGCCCAGAATGCAATTTAAACGATACAATACAACACCGGCTGATCTGCGGCGAAAGAATAAATATATGGAAATGGGTAAAGACAAAAATCGCAACCGTAAACAGAACGAGCCCAAACAATATTGAATTAGAATACTTATTAAAACCTCAACTGTGGCCATACCCGGAGCCTAAAAGGAACAGCACAATTTGGATACTTGGCCAATACCTACAATTTGCTTTAACCGAAAAAAAAACCTACCCTAGCCGAATTTAAGTATAAAATCATAGAAAACCACAACAATATCAAAAAACTAAAGAATTACAAGGAGACCTTCCAAAATTACCTAAATGTAGTGCTTCAACTATAATAATTATAAAAAAAAAAAAAAAAAATGGTTGCGCACCGGCCTGTGGTTGGGATGGTACTGGGTTCGAGCCCACTTCGAGTCGAATATTTTTTCATTGATTATTCCCTTCTCATTTGTTGTAAAATACATATCGTATATGTAAAAAAGAACATTATCATATTTTACAGCAAATTATTTAAAATAAATTCTTATGATAAAAATGATATAATTACGCATATTTATGCTAACGATTTCAAAGTAATGTTTCGTTTTCAGTAGCCAACGTGTCATATATGTAATTTGAAGAGCACATGAGACAAAATTACCCGTGATGTGTTTTTGTTTTGCGAAATAACTTGCAACAGCCCACGTGAGTAGAAGATCTTGTTGGTATTTTTCCTGATGCCCTGACGGGGCATTTTCAATAAAAAAAAATTTAACTCACAGGAAATTAAAATCACATAAACAAAAAAAAAAAGTAGTTAATCGAGGCGACATCAACATCTGACCAATAGTTATTGCTTGCATCGAGTTCAATCAAAAACTGATGGTTATTCATTAAATTTCTCAGTTCTTCGACATCGTACCAAAATAATTCATACAGTATTTTATCCGCGAGACCACGATCAATTCATGAATTGAAAATGCATCAAAATCAGACCAGTAATATTTGCGTGAATTCCGTTCATCCTAACAAACAGACAAATTTTAAAATAGTTGATTCCTTCTCTGTGGTTTAATAATAGTACCCCAACTAATTTTTTTAATAAATATCTTAAATGTACACTTTTCTCAGTTGCAATTTTATTATTAAATGTACGAGCGGTCATTTATTACAACCTGTCAACGTGGGCAACACGCCTGTCAACATTTGTATTAATGGACTGATAGTGTTCATTCAAATGGAAGTTAGACAACTACTTATAATAACTCTCCAGCAATCTATCTACGTTTTTGACTGAAGCTTCAACGATTGCCGACAGCGGGATCGTAAAAATAAGAAAGGGCTATTCGCAACTGCGCCGGAAAGAACCTACTATGAGCTTAAACTTGAGAAACCACTTCAAAATTCAATGGCAATGATTTTGCGAGCACTCGGAAATCTGGAATCTGTAAACGTGTTATTCGTATCTGCGTTCTTCTGGAGTTACATTTGACACCAGATTGTTTACATTTTGTTCACAGAGCTTGTGTGCTGATCTTCAGTTTCAAGGCAACTGACTAAAGGCAGCAAGCAATCGGCACCCGCCGAGTGTGGTGGGTGAGTGCTTAATGCTCTAGCCTCTCATTCTGGAGGATGGCGGTTCGAATCCCCGTCCAGGCATCCAGATTTGGGTTTTCCATGGTTTCCCCGAATCACACCAGGAGAATGTCGGGATGCTTCCTTCAAAAGGCCATGGTCTAATTCCTTTCCGTTCCTCGTACACAGTCCCATCCCGCCTCTAATGACCTAGACGTCGACGAGGCTATAAGTAAGTAAGTAAAGAATGGACAGTCAAATTAAAACAGCTAATTCTTTATAAAAATCTATGCACACACACAGATCAAGCAATCCTCGAGCATTGCCAGAAATCACTTCATGCGAACGCCGAGATGGCTTCTTCAAAAGACGATGGTCGAATTCCTTCCAATTCTTTCCCGCCTCTAATAAACCCCACGTCGACGAGGCTTAAAGTCATAAGGAAAAAAATCCTTGATCAGGGGAGTCGCAAACAACGTAAGAGATCACAGGACTATGTTGAGAGTATTTGATAAAATTTGACTTTTGACCAATGATAGTCGCAGCCGAGGACTAGCTCGAGACTTTCTGATGCAAGAAGTTTTCACCATATGGTCTTTTGCCAGCAAGATAGAATCTGTGATGCGTAATTGGTGACGTAAAATCTGGTAGCCTGCTTGGTATTTTTCCGTAGAGTAGGCTCAAATAAACTGGCACTATATTTCAGCCTTTCTTTTGTATAGTCTCTCGCAAACAATAACAGTAGTCTTACAATTAAATTCCTCGCATCGATTCCTGGGACATGGGCTTGGCACACAATTCGACTATAATTCGTTATCAGAGCTTAATGATTTGCGAAACATTTCCTTTTAACTTTCGCTCCTAAAATACCACCGTACCACATTTGATCCCCAAATCTATTGACGATCATGACGATGAACTGCAGACCAAACATCAGGCAGTGTAACTACTTGCATTAAAATTCCACCACACTGGATCGGGGATGTTCAATGGGACCAGATTCAAATCCGGAAGCTCGCGTACCGGCAGTCCTATTTAAGAGTTTTTATGCGGTTTCCTGCAGACTACTTCGCGCATGCTGGGACGGATCCATCTCATCAACAGCACAATTCACAAACAAATATTTATAATACAGAACACAAGTTACACGCTTCGCAGTGAGATGGCAATACTTCGCTCTCTCCATCAGAGTACGGTCACCAATCCGTCATCTACGCAGGCACGGTGTTTAAAAAGTTTCACATCCTTCACAGTTTAGCGATTTCCTTGACTTTAAAGAAGTGACTGATAATGGCTGGGGAGGAGGGAGGGGGATATACCAGCTGCTGCATAGAGGTTAGATTGAATTGCCAAGACGCATTCTAGGTTCTAGACCGAACAATTATTTAAATTTTTAATTAAATATTGTGCTCTGGTATCATCCTGTACAGCTGAAATTATTTTTACGAGGCTTCTCAAACTGATTAATTCTCTGTTTCACACATCGCTAATATACCATGTAAAAT
The DNA here is from genome assembly GCA_031002005.1 of Vandiemenella viatica. Taxonomy (NCBI): domain Eukaryota; kingdom Metazoa; phylum Arthropoda; class Insecta; order Orthoptera; family Morabidae; genus Vandiemenella; species Vandiemenella viatica. The sequence goes on along the minus strand of JARYHS010013630.1, from coordinate 325,365,580 downwards.
ACTGTCAGAAGCTTACATGGATAGCAGAGATGTGATTTTCATCTCTTATATAAGGTAACTGTAATATCAATTCCATGGCATGTCACAATTAGATAACATGCAGTTAAAAATATCTCAAAAACACCTAGTCAAAATTCAACGAAAATGAAGTGATATCTCAAGTGTTTGTTTTAGCCGATTACATCATGAGTTGGGCTGTTATCAGACAAGAACGTTACTCTGCTACAACATGTCCGTTAACTGTGTTGTATGTAACCACGTTTGTTCCAAAAATTCCTAAATATCAGTAAGCGAGAAATTTTTGGCCGTAGTTTACAATTCGATTTTCGTTGTCGGTATTATGTTTCGGTTTCTGGTTCTGCAGTGTTTCCCGAAATCGGCCCACAAAAATTTAATCGCAAGAGAATATCAATTTCTTTACGATTATTTATTAAACACGAACAAGACTCTACCCAGTTAAATGACCACAAAGTAAAACACACAAACACATCAACATTCGTTTTCTCCGTCATTAATTTTAAAATACTTGATAAAATTCCAAAATGTGGCCTACATAGTGCACACAGAACTTCCTTTTCCTCATCAATGTGGAAATTTTTCGCTCCGTCAAATTCAAGAAAGGGGTAAGAAATTTAGATGAAAGGAAAGATTTTTTTTATAACAAATTTGCAACGAGGAGTTTCAATGAAACACGTTTTTAAGGGATTCCGTCCTGGAATCATAAAAAAGGTGCGGTCCTTTCTGACTGCGACATATTCATTTAAATGTTACGACATAAATTTAGTCATCGAAATACTTTAGCTTTTAAATTTATAATCTGTAGTATTAATTCCTCGAATATTTCTGGCACTTTAATAAATTCCTGATCTGGAAAAGCTGAATTTACAAGAGAGTATTTAATGAACACAGTTTGTATGAATGTGGTAAGCATTTATCTCCTATACAGTGAGATTGTCTCTGGCCGTCTTTAATACTCAAGTACCTTCCGACTCTACAGAAGATCCTACAATATTTGCATAGCTCGTATTTCAGTCAGATCAGGTCGCCTTTAATTCCAAAAACTTATTTTTGTCCCTAAAAACTCATAATTCGTCACTTTCGTACTTTGTGCAATTCACTTGCGTTCATATCAACCATAAGAGATCCAACTGTGATCAGATCAGGCCGCGCGGTCATCATCTGTGGCCTAAAAACTATTTTTTGCCACTAGAAACGACCCAACTTAATTATCACAAAAGAAAAGTGTTGAGTGGGACTGCATTTTGAGTTCTTCGAACTCCCAAAAGAGATGGCGACATAACTTTTCAAATGGAAAGGAAGCAGTCTATTGTCATGTTGGCATTTGCCATGACAATTAAGTTACAGAACAGACCTTGGACTAAACTGGCATTTACCTAACAGAAACCATCTGCCAATTCGAACTATTCTAGGACCGTGACCATATCCAAAACACAGGTTTACTATATATTGATATCTTCTCTGTCCCTCTTTATTACTTCTAACTCCCTCCATATTCAACAGAATTCTTGAAATTTTGCAGAGCGAACTTTTAAAATGAAATACAGGTCAAGTTATTATTTCAGTTAAATCAGGACATGTAGTCTTGATCTGCGACCCTGAAAACTCATTTTTTTCACTTTTTTGTGGAATGCATTTTTTGTTTAGATCAATCTTAAAAGACCCAAAAATTATCAAAATCGAAAAACAGATCATAACACTTCACGCGGTCTCGATATGTGATCCAACAATCACATTTTATGTCTATAAAAGCTCAATTTTTTTCACTTTTATACGCTGGCAAATGAACTTTTTATTTAAATCCACCTTAAGTTGTCCATGAATGATTAAACACAAGCAATAGAAAGCGCAGTCAGTTTCGAAACATTTCCAGTGTAAAATCATTCCACTGTATGCTACTGACCTGGGAACTATTCAAGACCTATGACCGTACCCAAAAAAAACGATCTAGAGATTACACTTAATTGTTCTTATATACTTGCTACCGCTGATCAATGGGCAGGAAACATTTAAGATTAATATTAGGTTTTTAATATCTTTGTTATCTGCAACCGTGCGAAGCCGCTTCACCTTATTGTTTGCCGTTAGCCGATCCCTCTAGATATGGGCCTAAAATTTTCCCATAGGATGAAGTGAACGGCCTAAGGCTGTCTCTGTCATAGAGAAAGGTTACTTCCTTTCAAACCCTACCGAGCCAGTTGGGTGAGCGGTGCCGCTTTGGCCTCGCATTCGGGAGGACGCGGGTTCAAATCCTCGTCCCGCCATCCAGATTTCGGTTTTCCATGGTTTCCCGAAATCGTTCAAGGTGAATGGCCGAATTTCTTGCCCCCTGTCCTTTCCCGCCACTAATGACCTCGATGTCGGCGATGTGTAACGTCATAAGGAAAAAGAAGTTACCAATCCTCGAAGCGCCAGCAGTGGTAGTCATCCCATAATTATGTGAGCGTTTAAATTTTATTTATTAGCAAGCGACGGCAACTGTCTATTCGTCATATACCTAAGTTAGACTTTCTAGGTCAAAAACAACATTCATCATATATCAAAAAGTTTCCCTACTCTCCCGACATAGCTGCTTCAAAATTTTTATTTGAACGATATTTAGAATGGCGGAAAATGGTATACGTTGTCAGTCACTTTATTCTCCTTATCACCTTACCTCACTCTAAATGAGATCTTCCATAATTTCTTCGATAATAAAGGAACCATTGAAGAACTGAGTTCAGTCTAAAGGATTGTATTTTGATAGGAACTGGGTTTTCAAAGCTTTAAGTAGCTGCATTTTTAATTCTTTCTTTTAACAAACCTCGTAGAATATGAATGTTAGTCAGAATCAAAAATTATCTTCTACCTTATTTCAATCATGAATCGCCAATAGGTTTTATTTGGAAAAAGGTACCACATGTTTCGCTTTGTTCTGTCATATGCATCTATGGGATTTTGTCCAAGTCAGACATCGAAGTTCTTGTTAATGAAACTAAAAGGGACACATGTTCCTTCATGCAAACAATGTATGGAATTACGGGTAAAAAAAAAAAAAAAAAAACACGTTTTTTGGTTCAGAGAACAACAAAGTCTTTACTAGTTCCAGATTTCCATTACCAGGCAATACACTGTTCATACTAGTTCAACAACCTCTAGCTCACTGAGCGACAGCCAGCATCGCTAACTATCTGCGAAAATCAAAAGATATGAATTTGCCTAGGTGATTACGGAAAGTCGACTTTTGCTACATAAGTCATGTAACCAAATCACAGTGTATGTCATGTTTTATCCTTGTACTCTTTCTCTAGATATTTTAATACAGTACAGATAAAAGTGTACATCTGATACAACGGCACACAGTCACCGATGACCATAGCCAGACAGAACGATCACTGAACCAGCTTACTAACCACTACTATGCCGAGCCCATTAAAATACAGCTGTGAAGCATATTATTTGGGTCGTCTTTGATAATCTGAGAGCCAAAAGTGTAACGAACGAAATTGAAAGCTTTTAGTTTTAACTTTCTAATTTTGTTGCATAGACCCTTGCTGACGAAAATCCTCAGGGACGTAAAATGTGCCTTACCTATTAATAATAGTGCAAACAATCGTAAGGTACAAACATTCAATAGAATATTAGTTTCATGGAAAATTTACAAATACATTTTATAAAGGTGCCCTTGACGTCATATAGTATACAATCAACTGTTTGGTACAAATTACTGAGTAGAAGGATATCAGTGAATTTTAATTGTCTTCGTGAAGTGTACGGCTGTTATCCAAAGGAAATGTGTTTTAAAACACTATAGCTTTAGTATCTGCTGGTAAATACATTGTGACCAGCCGGTTAGCACATCAGACGCTTATAAAGTAGCACAGAAGGTCACGACAGTGCGTGATGGAAACCGGTATCAGAAATCAGAGTCAACGAGGATAAGCCTTTCGTTTTCCCCATAGAAGTGCCATATACCACGGTGTAGAGATTTCAAATGATTTTAATAATTTCTTCTGTTCCCTCTCTGACAATCTTTCCGGTTCCGCAGCCTTCGGCTGCTCTACGCTACTGCACCAGATAAGTTTCGAGGGTACTATTTATTTATCCCTTTCTGGGTGCCCTTGACGCAACCACAATATTTTTAATTAAATTTTATTGATTTATCTTTTATCTTCTTCTTATATATAAAAATCAATGTTTGTTTGTTCCTCTTCTATGCATTCCTATACCATTTATCAGATTGCAATGAAACTTTGGAGAGTTTTAGAGTGTGCGTCTGCAAAGGTTCCTGTGAAAAAAAAAATCCAAAAAGTCACCCCCTATTCCCCATAACACCCCATAATTTAGCCAATACCACATTTTTTATCCGATTTAGATAGGAATTTGTACACTTATACTTCAAAATAAACATAAAAATACTGCCTACATACGGTTTCCGAATATTCATCCCCTCTCCCTCTTTCCACCCCCATTACCCTATAATTTAGGCAATACCACATTTTTTATCCTATTTAGATAGGAATTTGTACACTTATACTTTAAAACAAACAGAAAAATACTGCCAACATATTGTTTCCGAATATTCATCCCCTCTCCCCCTTTCCACCCCCATTACGTTTTTACCCCATAATTTAGGCAAACCACATTTTTTATCGGTTTAGATAAGAATTTGTACACTTTAAAACAAACAGAAAAATACTGCCTACGTATGGTTTCCGAATATTCATCCCCTCTGCCCCTTTCCAACCCTTTACGTTTTCACCCCATAATTTAGGCAAACCATATTTTTTATCCGATTTAGATAAGAATTTGTACACTTATACTTTAAAAAAGAGAGAGAAATACTGTAAACATTAATTTCACAAAAACTCAATCCCTCTCCTCTCTTTCCACCACCTTAATTACCCCCTCTTCCCCATAACACCCCATAATTTAAACAAACCCGCAAACCGTACGTCCGTTTACGGTGAAGCTTTGGTGAGTTGTTGACGGGATGACAGAGAAGGTACCTGTCTCCCCATAATTTAGACAAAACCACATATTTCATCAGATTTCAATGGGAATTTGCACACTTATAGTTTGAAACAAACAGAAAAATACTGCCTGCACATGTTTTCCAAAGCGCATCCCCTCTCACCCTTTCCAACTGAAAATGAATGAAACAGCAGTTTAAAATTTATATGTAAATATGTTTTCATTTAATCTATGTGCCTACTCAAGTCCAGCAATAGTGAAGCATTGCCGGGTCAGCTAGTATATTATTAATTATTCGGTGTGTGAGGCTCCACGTAGAATTTCGTAATATTGCAAATGGAACTTTGTATGAATGCCATGGTCGTGGTTTTGTAGTCCCAAAATTATGTAACGTTCTTTCGAAATGTCACTAGCTGTTTTTTTTTTTCCTGGTTTCTAATCTCTTGTGTTATGAACAGAATGTTTGTGGCATCGTGAAGATCTGTTACTGGCGTGAATCTTGGTGCGTTCAGAATTTGTATTAGAAATCAATTTTGATGTCTCTGGGCGTATAATATAATCGTTTTGCATGTTGTTCCTCATATATGACAGCCTCTTTTTACTATTTCGCCAAAACAATTTCTTCAATATCTTTGCTGAAATTCAATTAAAAAAAAACTCTCGAATACGTAAATGCACCAATATATTTTTCTATTAGGTGAGTGAATGTTATAGCTTTCTATTGCTGCTCCGGGGCAATTAAAAATAAAATAATGACCTCATTAATTTTTACGATAATACATGCTATCTAGAACTGTTTCAACTTTTAGAACTGAAGTTCCTTCATATTACAAAACATCTTACACGACAGTTGCAGTGAAAGAATATCGGAATTAATCACTGAAGTTCCATACTCTGGTATTCATTACAGTCATGTTATAGCCTTTTCTGAACACAAAGAAACTGGAGACACGATATATATACCGTAAGATTTATAACATTTGAGTGGTCCGTTGGAACAGACATATTTCTAATAAAGACCAGGTTGGTTTCCCGTACTATACCGGCTTCTTTGTCTTGTTGCTAAAGGTTTACTGTTAAACAGGGCGCCAACATAGTTCCAGCCCAGCTCTGCTATTGACTTCAGCCTTAGTAAGAACTGGCTGCTGTAAACAGTGTATTGCATCACACAGAGCATGTGACCTTGGCGCAGCCTTTGTCGCTAAGGCAGAATATTGTCTTGTTACGGGTTATTTTTAATCCATTTCTCTGCAATCAGTTGTTTGATGCAATCCTTCTCTTCCTATCTTAAGCCAGTGTCTTCGCCTCAACATATCCATTGCAACCTAGGTCCATTATTATTTGTTCCATACATTGTTAATTTTTGCAGTTCCATCATTTTGATGTTCCCTCCAGTAACAAATTAACCTATCCAGGTACTTAAAATGTAATCCACCATCCTTTCTCTTCTTTTGTAAGACTCGCCAACTACTTTCAAAACCGTATATATTTCGTTCGTTATATTTCCACTTAATTTTCGACATCCTTCTTTTCTTTTGGTTCGAGCATCATGGCTCGTCATTAGAGCCTAATAGGATGTAAAATTCGGTCATGGTTTTTTGCAGGAACCGTCTCATGATTCGCCCTGGAGTGACATTCCTCTTTGTATCACATTTTAAATCCTTCAGTTTTCTTTCTTCTTGGCATTCCTTCCATAAATTAATTTGCTCCAAGCAACACAGTTTCAGAAGGTTCATTCTAAGTCCTAGGTCAATGCTTTCTCTTTTTGAAGATTTTTTTTTAGGGCAGTGCTATTCTACTTATGAGATGTTCCTGTTTATCAGTTGTAACTTTATTTCGTAAATAACAGAATTCCCTTGCTTATTCTATTATGCTATATCTTCTCCGGAGGAGTATACATACTAGTTAACAAAAACTACCACAGTTCATCGGTGTTCATAGATCATGTCCATGAGTTACTTCGGGTAGATTTCTGAGGTAAGAAGAAATCAGTGTGTCGGCTGCTTACCGCAGTGGAAAAATGACAGATGAAGATGAGGCTCTTAGCGAGAAATTAAATTCATACTCACATTTCAGAGGTGAGAATAGATTGGTCATTGGTGGGGATTTAATTTTACCAGGTGTAAACTGGGTAGGAAATAAGATTAACAACACAAGAGAACAGAGATTTGCAAATACCCTAATAAGGGAGGGAGGATTTACACAACTGGTGGAGCAGAGCACTAGGAGACATAATATTTTGGATATATTCCTAATAAAGCTCGACGATAACCTTGTGGGGTGTCAAGTAACCGAAGGAATAAGTGATCATGAAGCAGCGCTGATTGATAGTATAGGATACAGTGAACCAGCAGCCAAAAGTGAAGGGGGAAATAGGTACAATTATAAAAAAGCACAGGTTTCGAATTTGAAGATATATTTCGGAGAACGATTCAGCAAATGGAAGGAAGGCACAAGTACAGTAGAGTCAAGTTGGGAAGAGTTCAAGGATATAATAAGAAAGGGGGAAGAAAATTTTATTCCAAAGCAGAAAATAAAGAGATGTAGAGAACCTGTATACTATAATAGGGAGGTGAGGAGGTTAAAGAAGTTGGTAAGAAGAGAACATAACGCAGTTAAGAGACAGCAGGGTAGTAGGGAATATTTAAAACAACTAAACAAGGACTTAATAATAGCTAAGATTTCTGTCGGAAATCTACCGCCCAATTCAGACAGTGGATGTAATGACACAACTAGTAATGCTGTTTGAAAATGTTGACATAGTGCAAGTTCGCACTAAAATGACAGAAGTTTTATATTGCATCCCTCTATAAATCCATAAATGTACTTCTGAAGAAGACAAGCTTATGTCTGTCGAAACTGCAGTCAAGATCAATAAACTAACAATTTTAAGCAACTGATTGGCAATTATTATACCGAATAGAAATTATATTGTTGGCAGATTATATAGTGCTATATAAAAGGATCAAAACGGTAAAGGACTGTAAACAGCTGATCTGGACAGGATATCTAGTTGGCTTGGTAAACATGGGATGAAGATTAATACAAAAAAGAGTCAGCTTATTAGATACACAAATAAAAAACTAAAGGTTGGTTATGATTATAAGGTGGAGAAAGAATTTCTTGTTGAAAACTTGAAATATAAATATCTTGGCATTATATTTGATAACAAGCTTAACTGGGCAGGACACATTGGACAGGTAGTAGGAAAAGGTTTCAAAATTCTGCTCTTGTTGGAAAGAGTGATGAGGGGAGTTACGAGAAAAGTAAAGGAATTGGGTTTCAAAACTTTCGTCAGACCATTGCTGGAATATGGTAATATAGTATGGGACACACGTTTTGAGTATCAAATACAGGAGTTGGAGAAGGTGCGAAGAAGGGCTGCTAGATTTGTTTCTGGAAATTATCGCAGAATGCAATCAGTAACAGATATAATAAAAGAGTTGGAATGGGATTCATTGCAAGACAGGAGGAGGGTGAAGAGGGAAATGTACAAGGCGTATAACCATGTGGGGGCCCTTGGCAAATTCATCAGTTTTTTAGCTCTACAACTTGTCGAGTGGGAGGGCCCCTACAGCCGGTGATTGGGCCCCCCATCAGCCGGGCGAGCCGGGTACATTTGACCCGCTTCCTCCCCCCTTCCTCCCTAACGCCGACCCTTCGTACATTGGTGATGAGTAGGGCCCGGATATATATGCACGTAAAACATCTAATATATGCATGCAAATATGCACAAAAAAGTCCTAAAATATGCACTAACAATTAAAGAATATGCACTAACAATTAACGAATCTACACTAACAATTAACGAATATACACTAACAATTAACGAACATGGACTAACTATTAAAGAATATACAGTTATCAAATGATTTATTTTATGTCAACTCACTGATATACACGTTTCATTCCTTACAAAATGATGAATCACAATATGTTACCAACAGTTTTTCAATGTTTTCAGGGGTCAAAGATTTTCTGTTGTCAGACAAAATTAGTTTATAAGCCGAAAATGATCGTTCCACGTCAACGGACGTTATTGGGCAATACTTGTACGATGGTGCTGACTGTTCGGAACATTCATCTGGCAAAGATTGTGTGGTTCCACTTAAATACGTATTAATTGATTGAATCTTTTGCAGACCTGGGTTTGAGTCTAACACCCTGCTGAGTTTAGATTTAACTTTTTCTCCAATTTCACCAGGGACGGCATTTAAAGAAGAAATTGTTTTGTGAAGCAACTGAATAGACTCGTGAAGGGGTGCACCGCTAGTTTCTAGACCCTTAATAGCATTAGAAAGTGACGAATAGTGTACATGGATGAAATTGATATCTCGATATACAGTATCACAATCAAATGCGCACTTTGCTTCACGAACACACGCAGCACGATCGTCATGACCAATACTTGTAACCACATCTTTCACTTGATGAAAGTTCTCCTGGTAGAACAGCACTGCAGACAACCAAGTTCCCCATCTAGTGAGAACAGGTTCCGGTGGAAGAGGAACCTCAGGCAGACGATCCTTATAAAACTGTACACGCGCTGGTGCTTTTAGGAACACTTTTTTTCCACTTGAAATTACTTTGTTAACTGAAGGAAATAGAGAACGTATCTCTTCTGCAATGCGATGTAATCCATGCGCCAAACATGTAACATGGATCAGATTGGGGAAAAAACACTCGAAGCGATTGACCAGCTTTTAACATATATGAAGCTGCGTCTGTGATTAAAACACGCACCTTGTAACAATCACTCTCCGATTCAGTAGGCCACAGAAGTCGCAGGGAATCGTTTATAAATCTTGCAATTGTACTGTGGTTGGTTTTCTCTAACACTTTGGTTGAAAGTAAATGTGGTTTTCCGGGTTCTTCTTGACATAGTTTGCCCACTATAAAGTTCGCTACGTATCGGCCACATGAATCGGTTGTTTCATCTACCGATATCCAGACACAGTTCCCTCCTATGTCAGACCGAATTGAATCCAGGACAGAATCGTGTAGAGAGAGCAAATAATTTTTCCTGAGGGTGGATTCATCCGGTATCCTTTGATTAACACAATACTTTTGAAGAAATGCTCGTAGATCTGGATTATTCAATTTATGCAGCGGGATATTGCTGCATACAAAAGCCTTACACAGGTCAGCATAGAATGTATTAACAGACCGTGATACCTGAGTTAAAAGTAGCTGTTGCGTGTTCCTATTCTTTTCTTTTGACCTGAGATGTACAGCTGTTTTAGAATGCTGTTCAAGTTGAAATTTTTTCTCACATTTTATATTCTTCTCACATACTTGACAGTACACAACTTCACCGTCACTAGAATAGTCACTGTTGCCTGAAATCCACTGCTTAATTAAAACTGATCTTGTGCATTTTTCTTTAGGCATTTTTGGAGTCAGATTAAAGAAACTTAATCTTAGCACACGAACACTCCTGTCAACACAAACTTTGAGAGGCTACTGTTTTTGGAAAGGAATGTACACGTCCCTTTAAAAGTACGAATCCCTCAGGTCTGGAAGCCAGGAATCTGTTCTCAGGAAAACTGGCTCGTACCGCAATTAGGGGAATATTCCCGAAAAGATTAAAGAAAACCGCTGGCCTTCCCGGTAGTTGTCGCACGAATAAACACACTGGTAGATAACGAATATTCCAAGTGGGGGTAAATACTTGTGACTGTCGTCTCCTCAAACAAGAATTTGCCGCCTGAGGGAGAATAGAGCTATTCTTTGATTTTGCCGACCCCACCCGCCCTTCCCGTGAATGTTACCGCTCAGGGCAGTAGAGAAGGTCGCCGCCACACAAATTTTCCATTTGCAGCACCTCCAAACATGTCACTGTGTGAGTTTGGATAAGGTAGAAAATTCTCTACATGTGAATGCCAGTACAAAAAAATCCTGTTTACTCCAAGAATTTAACTTACTTGTTGCGGTTGCCAAGGATGTCCAACATACAGGTACATTAGGCTTTACAGTTTCTTCAGAAGTATCGGATATTCAGTTATGAGATGAAATAAAAGCTAAAATATGCACATATCCATAAAATATGCACTAACCCTCAAAATATGCATTTGCATATGCGCATATGCTTTTTTGAAAAATCCGGGCCCTAGTGATGAGGAATGGAAAGATATTGGTGTAAGAATGAAAAGTAATGCGTGGAAGGGAAAAGATGATCATTACCACAAGGTGGCACTCGATTTCAGTAGTGTCCGACCGAAGGTCATTTTCTGGCCGAAGCCGAATGTTCGGCTCTTGTGATAACCTTCGGCCATAGCCGAAGCCGAAGGTTCAAAAATAATTATATATCTTAGAACACTGACACGAAGTATATATGACATGCAAATACTGAACTGTTATTTTGTTTTATATGTGGTAATGTTGATATAAATTGCAGATTTACAATAATTATAAACACAGTTTTTAATATTTATTTATTATAATAAAATAAAACAGTAAAATAGTACCAAACCAGGTTCTGAGCAATGCAATTTAGCAAAAATAAATCCAGATATTTTTAATTAGCAATAATAAAAGAAACTATAAAATTTAACAGTAACAGCCCGAATTAAATCAGAATATTGTCTCGTGGATTAAATTAGTAATTAATTTTTAGAGGTTTATATTTGGTAAATCAAATACATGTATATTAAGTATAGTAATGCCATCATTTTTTAACAACAATAAAAACAAGTTTCAATCTTCTTACTTAACATAAATTATTCTAGCTTTTAAAATACGATATTCTACTGTCTAAATTAGTATCACATATTAAAATTTCAGTTAAAACCAAATCAATAATATTTTTTAAAAAAGTAGTTTCACGTATATTGATTAATTAAAAATGTACTAAATATAACCAAAACAAAAAGTACATCGGCACTAATAAAATAAAATTTAATAATCAAAGCCAAACAGCCTGATGTTATAAGCTAAAACTAATAGTTTTTCAACATTTTCCCGCCTAAATTAGCTCGTCTGCCGTCATAGATTTGACCAGCAGCACTGAACAATTGTTCGCTAGGAAGACTAGTGGGAGGAGCTGACAAATATTTGGTTACTATCGCTAGTAAATAAATATACGTACTGGAAGCCCAATATTGAAAAATATTAGTGGTCCTCAGATTCTTTTAAATAACAAATAAAATGTTCTTCAAACGGCAGGTGACAGCTGTCCGAATATTCTAATTCATTCTCAGTCAAAGTCATTTTGTTAAGGGTATCCCATAAATCGTCTGCTAGGGATTTATTTCCAAGAGTGGAAATTGATGTTGAACAGGAGGGTCCATCGTTCACTAACATCCACATACAAATGACCCGTTTTATTTGTTACTAGCTCGTACCCTCGACTTCGTACGCGTGGATTAAGAATTTTTTTGCCAGAATTGAATATAGAAAGTTGTTGGTAACGAAGGATTGGTCCCAAACAACACCGACTCGGCATAATATGACAGGAAAGCTATCACTATATCATTCTACCATCCAACCTGTCTCTTGAAGAGAATCAATTTCCAACATATTTCTGTCACCATTCAATAAGGTCTCAAAATTTCGTGACTACAACTGTTAATCATACTGGAAAAAATGTCAAAAACAATTTTTTTGAAATCTTAGCCTCCACGTAGATTTGAACCGGAGACCACGACCCAAACATCAGTAAGCCAGCGCTTTAGCCACTGAGCTACATGACCGCTACACGGATAAACAGTAGAGAGACCTCCATATCCAACGCGTCTGTCTATCGCCGTTCAGTAGTATTTCGAAATTATGAGACAACATGTATTATTTATACAGATAATTTTTCAACCAAATGTAGACAGTGTTTTTCTCCTTTTTTCAGAGGATAAGTGTGCAAAGTTTCATCGAGATCGGATGAAAACTGTGGATTTGTATGAAGAACAAACAAACTAACAAACAAACAAAAATACATACATTCATCTTTATATATATAGATTGTCAGTGAACAGTTTTGACGTAGAAATGCCAAAATTTCAGTCTTCGTATTTACAATTTCGTTGCTAATCAAATACTCAATTTTAAACCGTGGATCGATTAAAGCGGCAATCAACAACCATAAGGTTTTTCTTGCGAAAGCAGATCTCCTGTTAACAGACCCACACAAGCGGCTCTTGAGGAGTACTGTATGATCAGTTCTGAGCAAGTTTTGAATTTAAGATGTCAATCAATGATATAAATAAAGATACTGATGATGAATCGCTAGAAATATAAGTTGCTGCTTGATAAATACACTTCAGTACTGTTATAAAATTGTTAATTTGTTTCCATTCTTCTGCAGGTGGAATTTCAATTCCACCACGTTCTAACATATACAGATTTACTGCATTTTTCTGTTCTATTAATTAAGATATCGAGTGGCTTGTTCACTCTTCTTACGTTGTACGACACTTTTTCACTATTGCAATTATAGCAATATCTTAAAAATTACGTCGTGAATCACGAGCTGTAGAGTGTGATCAACACAACCAATAAAAACGAAGTTTCCACAGCGCATGGTTGCATTCATATTTGTAGCATTATTACGTACTAGACGACCCATGCGAAAATTTCGCGAAAAAAAAATTCGGTGAAAAGTGAGGTTGAATATTATGACACCAAAGCTGAGTCATTACTCTTCATACTCCTACTTCATTTATCGATTTTGGTTGTACATCCAGGGAGATAAATGGCTAGAGACACAAAAAACACATTTTAGAAAAATTGATATTTTTCCCCTTTAAGGGTCGAATTACGAAAAATTCCTATCTTAAATTATAATGTTACCACGGCGGAGACCTTAATCTTTAGTATGATACCTCATTTATCTATATCGGTTGGATATCAAGTGAGATAAATGGCACGTGACACAAAAATGCGTTATAGAAGCATTTATACTTTTTCCATTTAAGGGCTGAATTCCAAAAACATTCTTTTTTAAAATATGATGTCACCAAATCTGAGACATTACTCCTCATAATCTTACTTGATTTTTCGGTTTTGGTTAGATATCCAATGAGATAAATTGCTTAAGACACAAAAAATGAATTTTAGAAAAATTAACATTTTTGCCCTTTAAGGGTCGAATTACGAAAAACTCCTTTCTTAAAATATAATGTTACCATGGCGGAGACCTTATTATTTAACATGATACCTCATTTTTCTATATCGGTTAGATAATAAGGGAGATAAATCACTCGTGACACAAAAATGCGTTATAGAAAAATTTATACTTTTTCCATTTAATGGTTGAATTCCAAAACAATTATTTCTTAAAATATGATTTCACAAATTGAGACATTACTCCTTATAATCCTACTTCATTTATGGATTTTTGTTAGATATCCAGGGAGATAAATGGCTCGAGATACAAAAAACGAATTTTAGAAAAATTAACATTTTTGCCCTTTAAGGGCCGAATTACGAAAAATACCTCTCTTAAAATATAATGTTACCATGGCGGAGACCTTATTCTTTAATATGATACCTCATTTATCTATATCGGTTAGATAATAAGGGAGATAAATCACTCGTGACACAAAAATGCGTTATAGAAAAATTTATACTTTTTCCCTTTAATGGTTGAATTCCAAAACAATTATTTCTTAAAATATGATTTCACAAAGCTGAGACATTACTCCTTATAATCCTACTTCATTTATGGATTTTTGTTAGATATCCAGAGAGATAAATGGCTCGAGATACAAAAAACGAATTTTAGAAAAACTAACATTTTTGCCCTTTAAGGGTCGAATTACGAAAAATTCCTCTCTTAAAATATAATGTTACCATGGCGGAGACCTTATTCTTTAATATGATACCTCATTTATCTATATCGGTTAGATATTAAGGGAGATAAATCGCTCGTGACACAATAACGAATTGCAAAAATATTGATCCTTTTGCCCTTTAAGGGTCGAATTCCGAAAAATTTCTGTCTTAATATATGATGTCACTAAAGCGGAAATCTTCATCTTTAAAATGATACTTCATTAAACGATTTCAGATCTATATCCAGGGAGATAAATGACTTGTAACACAGAAAACAGCATTTTAGAAATATTGACATTTTTGCCCTTTAAGGGTCGAATTCAGAAAATTCTTTTCTTATAATGTGATGTGCCCAAGGTGGGGACCATAAGCTTTAAAATGACACCTCATTCATTGATTTCGGTTAAGTATGAAGTAAGATACAGGCTTGTGACAAAAAATACCTTATAGAAATAATATATATGATACCTCTATGGATATTTTCTCTTGTATTGTATTTAGTAACAGTTTCAGTGATTTTTGTGCAATATATTGCCCTGTATGATCTTCTTCCAATACACTAACAGTAAGTTTAATTTTTTTTCTTTTGGAACATTTGGAAATACCATGTGCCGTGACACTCAAAAATGTGTTTGCTTGATCACGTCAAATGTTAGTGGTAAAACTGGTCCATTCAGCTTTTTTCTAAAAGCTATGTAACTTTACTGTTTACTTTTTCGTACGTAACTGGCATTAAAGAATTTCTAAAATATTTCTATCGCTTTTGTCTGTACTTGGGTCGAGTTTGCGGATCAGTAAAATTAAGTCTGGGAAGTGCTTCTCCTTCAGCGAGGTTGTACGGAAACATGTTTACGATGACTAGGTCCATACGCAATAAATTAATCCGCAAAGAAATCGGATGATTATCGGACCATGGTGGAACTACTTTATTTCTGAATTTGGCCGAAGCCGAATGTGCGGCCGAAGGTGCTTTTTTTTAGCCGAAGGTGGCCGAAGCCTACGGTCGGACTCTAGATTTCAGGCACGAAAGTGTAGGAAGCTTTTCTTTTTTAGGTGAGGGTGTCAGTGATTGGAATAAATTACCAAGAGAAATGATGAATAATTTACCAAAAATGTTGAAAGAAATTAAAGTTAAAATTTGTAGAGGGCAAATGTAGGTGGGTGCAGGAAAGGGGAAATATGGGTGTGTAGGAAAATTGCCACCGGAGCGTGCGTTCCATTGCAATTTAAATTTTCAAACTACTGTTATTTTTATAATTTAATGTTTTTTGTTTTGCTTTGGTTTAAGTTTAGTCTGAATTCTTCTCTATGTACTTTGTCAGCAATGTCTCAATTTCCTCTTTTCTGCGAACAGGATAATGTCAACAGCAAATCGCATCATACTTACTGCTTTTAATTGAACTCTTTTGAAAATTCTAATCTGCCTTTCACTTCCTTGATTGAAATCTCTACTTAGAAGTTGCATATAAATGGAAATAGACTGAAACCTTGATTCAAAATATTCTTAGCTAGTGTTTGCATCCCGCGATTCTCTACTGATTCTTTTATAGATTCATCTATCTCTATACAGGGTGGTCAGAAATTCACTCATCGGCGGGTAAGGGCAGTGTTTGGGACGTTGCACTAACGAAATAAATACAAAAAAATCTAGTAAAAGTCGTACCGTTTTTTAGTTATACGCAGCTAAAGTTGGCCAATAAGAGCGCTGCGCGGGCGAATTCAAACAGCCTGTTACTCATTGAAAGCCCTTTTGTCACTAATACAAATCAAAATTACTGTACAGTAGTTTCATTTCCAACTTGATGTTATCAGTCGCAACATTGAAACCCAACACGGATTTACTTACATAAGCGTCAACCCGCGACAGTAAGCGTAAAATAAATAATCTCTGAAAAATCTTGTTTTTAGTAAAAGTGTATCCCAATAAACAACGATAACAAAAAAATACGGTCCCTTACATTTTACAGCAACTGCTCAAAATGTCCTCCCTCAACTGCAATACCGGCATGACAACGCTGAGTTACTGAATTTGCGAATCTTCCAAAATTGTAACTTTCTCTAATTTCATAAAAAGCTAAAATTATCCTAGCCAAAAGTTCTTCCTCCGTTTCTACTTCAGTCTCATAAACAATGGCCTTGACAGCTCCCCAGAGATAAAAATCCAATGGGTTGTAGTCTGGTGACCGAGCTGGCCAGTGAATTGGGCCTCCTCGACCAATCCACCTTTTAGGATACAATGCATCTAAGTGTTGACGTACCGGTACTGCAAAATGCGGCAACGCGCCGTCATGTTGAAACCACATGTCATTACGAATTGCCAAAGGAACGTCTTCTAAGTACAACAGAAGGACGTTTTCATGAAATGCTAAACAAGAAGTGCCATTTAAACGTTGCGGAAGTAGAACAGGGCCTAGTATAAACTCGCCCAAAATACCCGCCCAAATGTTAACACTAAATTTGTGTTGGTATGACTTGACAAAAATTGCATGCGGATTTTCGACATCCCAGATGTGACTGTTTCGGCTATTAAAACACTCCTTCCTGGTAAAGCACGCCTTATCCGTCCACAGCACCTTCCTTTCAAAGTTTGGATAATCGTTACATTGCTGCAGGTACCACTGTGAAAACTGAACTCGAAGTGGAAAATCGTCTTCCTCCAAATCTTGGACCTTTTGAAAGTGAAAGGGATGTAACCCTTCGTCGTGAAGGACGTCCAAAACAGTGGCATGTGAGGCCTGGTAATTAAAAAACAACAAAAATGACCCTATTGATAGGCTGCAGAATTTGAGGGATCACTTAGACTGGAGGTACCTGCAATGCGTTGGCAATGACCCTAGAGCTTGTCCTCGGATTATCAGCAATCATTTCCAGGACATTATCTTCAAATCCCACACTCCGCCTGAACCGATTTTGTCCGGCGTCGGGCCTGTGGACAACTATACTTCCCTTCTCCCTCAACCTTCTGTCAACCAACACAAAAGTGTTGGCCGATGGAATCACACGGTTAGGAAATCGAGTCGTGTAAATCCTTACTGCTTCGGCCCTGTTTTGTCCAGCAGCGCCATACGCCAAATGCATATCGGCGTACTCTTCAAACGAAAATTGATGACGTTGCATGATGACAGTGTCTTTACCGGTAAGTTGCGTTTGACTGAGAAACTTCTACTGGCATGGTCCTTTAGCCCCACCACCGACTTCCCGAAAAATGTCGCGGATTACCGATCAATTCCGATTACGAACAAACAGTCCGCCCTAGTGGCTTCTAAAAACAAGGGAATGCTAGTGCTTTGACAGCGTTGTCGGTAAGACGGCAAACTCTCAATCTGAAGGTTGCGGGTTCGATCCTCACTTCCGAAGAGCGTTTTTCTTTTCGTATTCTTTGGCGGTCCCATGCCTCGAGTACGCTTGGCAACACCGCCTGTGGAAGGCTGTTTGAATTCGCCCGCGCAGCGCTCTTATTGGCCAACTTTAGCTGCGTATAACTCAAAAACGGTACGACTCTTACTAGATTTTTTTGTATTTATTTCGTTAGTGCAACGTCCCGAACACTGCCCTTACCCGTTGATGAGTGAATTTCTGACCACCCTGTATTTTGGATTTGATGGGTTTTTTCATAAAAAAAAAAGATATTTTAACCCATCTAACATTAAAACTCTTTACAGAAATTCACATAACCCATACATGTATTATTGTTATCCTTGATCCATCCTTTCAATATTCGTCTTTGTCTCTGTAAGAGGTCGTTTTGAAGACCATTACTATTTGGGGAATTATAGGAATATTCAGTCGTGGAGCTACTGGCAATCGGCGATGCAATGCTGAGCGCGGTCGAGCATTGACCAGACAGGAATCTGCACGCTTGCAGTCAGCACCTTAGAGTGCAGTCCCCTTCGTAATTGTAGGTCAACCGAGGCGGCTTGGGCAGTACAAGCGATGAAGTAGTGTCTTTACTGTCGGGCAGTCGGCGAGAGTAGTCGAGCATACTATAGCCACCTGTTAGGAGCCTGCCACCCTCCCTTGCATCTCGTATCCGGGGCGACCATCTGCCTAACAATTAACTATTACAGTTCAGGGTTTAGATAAGTTGGTGATAGTTGGAATCCACTTTGCGGCACGCTATAAACTGTACTACTCCGTGTTAGAAGCCAATAAACTGTTCCATTGCAAGTCTCGCATTATTTCATGTAGCAAGAACTTTATATCAATTTCTAACTTTCGGTCTGTGGCCGTCAAACCACAGTGGTGTCAAACATTAGCCCAAACAGTCCAATGGTAAGATTCCAGTGGTGCTGCCAGAAGAACAGAAGAGACGCTTCGAGCAGAACTGTAATTCCCTAAGGTTAGTTCGTCAGCACACCTATCCACACACACGCACACTAGCCTTGGCAAATCAGCCCCTGACAAAGTGGCGTCATCGTGGGATTTCGGCATAGTACCGATGTTTTGGAACATCAGTGTGGATAGAGTCTGACGAATTAGCAAGAAGAAAACGATCACCGTCTGAAGAGGAAGACGGGGGGTGGCAGGAAGACAGGTGGCTGGATCAACTCATGGCTTGGAAGATGAACGCGGGAGGCGCGGCGTCAGCACGCGGCTGGAGACATCGGACGGCGGGTTCAACGCACGAGCGACGGCGGAGCGCAACGCGGATCAACACGGGGAGCGGATCGCGGCGGCGCGAGTCAACACGTTGCGGCAGGTGGCACAGGCGGTCTTCAGACGACAGCGACGACGGCGACGAAAACAAGACATTAGGGGTGAGTGGACCTCAATTTTTATTGTAACTATGGCAGCGAATAAATCTTCAACAGTTATCAGACACTGAACGCGAGGATCTTGGATTTGGAGACGCGGGTGAGCGGAGTTATAATGGTGAGTTAAGCGGGGTTGCTTTTTGCTTGTAAAGGCACGTTTTCTGCCAGATATATCTTTAAGTCGGACAAAAATATTTTCAGAGGCCATAGCAGCGGCGGTGTTTATGAACAGATTGAAACGAGTTCTCCAGGTGAGTTTAGAATTAAATCTAGAAGGCAGATATTAATGTTAAGAAACATTCAGATGCTACTAAGCGGGATATGAAATTTCGAAAGAGGTTGCTAGGCAAATATTAGTCAAATTAGTAATGGATGAATTTAAGAATTATGAGAATGACTATTACCTGGGAAAAGTGAAACCGGTTGGGCGTCGTGTCAATGTAAGTGTGGCAGGAAAGCCAATATGTCAAAGTGAAGCGGAGTATTTTGCGGTAAAAGGCGGCAAGGGACCGACCGATCCAGACCCGATAAATAAATGTTGGCGAGTTGCGTCATTTTGGGGGCCAACATTTCTGATAACTCACAGGTACAGCCCAAGAAGTTAACCTGGTGAGGATGTAGGTGCTCCATTCCACCCATTTGCATTTAAGTAATACCGGTAACTTGAAGCCGGGACAAGCAGAATGGGGTGGGTTGTTATGGCTAAAAGCCTGGATTATTGATAAATATTGGGGAAAAGAGAGAGTGCTATCTCTTAGTGGGTTCTGGTGCGCAATTCTTCATTGTTGTAATGTTGTTTGCAGAGTGGAAAAATTACCGGTCTAGGCCGGGGAAATGTTAAAGTGTTAGGGGTATCTACTGCTGGATTAATATAAGCTCCAGGAGACTCAAAGCAACCGTTCAGGCGGTTAGTTATTTGATCAGAGCTTACAGTAAGATATAGGATTAAATTTTATACAGAAATATGGTGCAGTCGTAGACGTGCGAAACGTGCAGTTGTTAATAGGACCACGCGAGTGGACACTTTCGGCTGACGTTCTAAGACTTCTCACGTGTTCAGGTTGAGGAGCAGACGTGTTCCCACCGCTATACGAATACACATAAGTCAATCGTACGTGCTAACATTGCATAGTATATTCTGAAATCATATTCAAGTATCTCTAATGGAAACTTTTGTAAAAGATACAGTTGTGTTAATGAAGACGCTCAATGACACGTGATGGTTAGACTCAAGTAGAGTGTATGTAAAACGAAAGTATTTGTCATAGCGAATTAAAACATAATACATGAGATGGATAGACTAAAATAGAGAAATGTATAACGACGTATCTGCACATTAAATTTAACATTTATTGCGATGCACGGAATGGTTGAACACGACAGCACTGAATAAAAAACATAATTGCCATATAAAATTAGTAAACGGCGTGTAATCGAACGCGAGTCTGAAGATATGCATGGATAAAATCCTAAAGTACAGTAACTAGAACGGCATCGGCGTTCATAATTTTGAAGAATAAGAATAATTTGAAATTATTACGAATATTGTACAACTCTGGTGTTTCAGTTAGGGAAAATATAGCCTCAGTGGCATGTCTTTCATGTGTCCATAGTAATAATACGTACTCACTTAATGTAAGGAGTCAAACTGTGTACCATATGTTAGAAATGTCTGGAGCACCAAGTATATTAAAAAATTGGTGATGTTAAAAAAAAATCCGGACAGCGTTGGAAATTGGCGAATTCTGATTGTCTGGGCAACATCACGGTGTACACTCGTCAATCGAGTTAAAAAGGCAAAATACGAGTGCAGTCTTTGGGAAAAGGAGTCATGAACCTTTTCTTCCGACACAATACGTACTCAAAAGCCTACCGTCAACTCCATACGCTTATGGAAATAAACTTACATTCATCCGTTACCAACAGATCCAAGTTACAGACATAACCATTGTGTGAACTTCATTAGTCATAAATGCAATCGGTTTACAAACCTAATCATTTTGCCAAACCTACATCCATGTTACACGTCTTTTAAAATCTGTACATTCAAAATAGTTTGGTGAATCAGTTAATAGTCGATGTGTGATCGCAAATAAAATTGTAGTATACAGAAGTCATCACTAAGTGGCGTTATCTAGGTATTAGAAAACGGAGAACTACATATAATGAACGGAAAGAGAACGAAATCTGAGAGAGACTAGTGAGTTAGGAGCCAGTAATACGATGTGCAATTCCAAATTAATAATTCATCGGAAGCGGAGAACGTAATCTATAACAAGATATCGGTAAATCAAACAATACTTATCTAACATAACAACAACAAAAAAGGGTTTCTGAAGCAAAAAACACTCTTTGTTTGGTTTTAAGTCGATAAGTTTTCGTAAATAATATTTCTTGAAGTATGTCACTGAATAGAAAAACTAATCACTTTCTATATAAAAACTACGTACGTGTGCTAACTCCACAAATAATTCATGGAGCATGTTTCCCTCATTTAAATACCTTTTGTACTTGTGAGGAGTTTCAGCAAAATGAGATGCCATAAGTGAATCATAATCAAAATATGCAAAACATATAAACTTCTTGTCTCTATAACAGCTGTTATATGCAGTGCAAATGTTTCAGAATTAAGTTTTGACTATTGGTAATTGTTGTATGAGAGATATAAGAGCGCGTAAGAGTAACATAACTGTAACGTAAGTAAATCAAACAGCTAATAAAAATAAGTCTATAAATAGGAGATAGTATTAGGAAGTACGGAACTCCACAAAAATATAACGGAATAATATTAAAGGAAAATATCAAGGGTTGTGTGAATAGTCTTCTCATTTTAAAATTGTCACTAATCGGGGTGATTAAACACACAGAGCGTAATCACAGTCATAAGTATTGTACTAAGTAAGTCTGATTGGTTGTTAGATAATAAGCAGATTGCCCTACTAAGGAGAATTCATCTCTTTGTTTCAGAGATAAATTGTAGTATTTACCTTGCATGAACAACCCAAGTTTGAAAATTTGTTGCTAACTATTGGAAATTATTTGTACATTATCTACTTTTGCAGTGATAAATACTGTCAAACCTAGACTTTTGAAAGGTAGTTCACCAATCTAAGGGAAAAATTGTGTAAATTCTGTATTATCAATAGCAGTTGCGTGACATTAGTAACGGACAGACTCACGAAAATGGTAACCAATATTTTTCATGCTTTACTGGTGAATCAAAAAATTGCTGTTTCCAGTTAAAGAAATTATTATATGCAACAATCGAGAAGAGAGTAAACTCAGTAAATCAGAACTTGTATGGAATTCAAACGTCAAAAGAAGGGAAATACATAACTCACATTGTAATCTCCGCGGCCCAGCAACGGCTTAAACCGTTAATAAATTCATTCATATCATATGTGAGAAAGTATTTGTGCTTGTGAATATTATTAATTCAACCAAAAAATTAAATAATTCGCTGTCGTAGATCTCCTACTGAGGCCACCTATCCCCTTTGTCAAAATTATGGATAGTTTAGTTTTAAGCCAAGGTACTGTCGGAAGTATATTTTTGCAGATAGCTGTTACGGCGAGCGGCCAGGCAACGGCCAGTGACGCGCAGCGTAACCTGATATGCCGAGTCGACTGGTGCAACGCAGCAAGATTGGCGCAATACTTGGATCACATAAGTATCGCAAACAGAACTGTTAATAATTTTAGTGTAGAACCAATGTAGTAATAAGAACGGGAATCAATCAGTTTGTCACTAAAATATATCAGCAGTATATGACAAATAGTAATTTACCTGTAATGTATTTCTTTTGCACAAAACATATTTCTGTTCATGAGACGTAGATCTACCATACAATCACAGTCACGGCAGACTAAGCAGTTTAAGAATGGAGTTATCTTTACTAAGAAGTGTAAATTATTGTAGTAGATTCATTATAAAATTATGATTTCCCGAAACTAAAAAAGAAGAAATACCAAATTAGGAAATCGACAATTTTGACACTTGTAACGTATTGTCAGCTTAAATTCACTTCTTGATGCTTAGCTAATGCATTTACTAATAAAACAAATGAGATTCAAGCCTTAATATAAGGTTGGAGCAATAGTGACTAGTAAAAATAATTAACTGATGTTTTACAAAGTCCTAGAGTATATTTATTGTATTACGACTAATTATAAGCAGGCGGATGAGAGAACTATCTGTTAATTTAACGTTCACACGAGACCTATCTAAGATTTATCATACTATTGACGTAAGCGTTGTATGGTAGACTAAAATCTTTAGAATTGTTAACGTAATCATACACTCATCTAATTCGGGGTAGAGCAATATGTCAATTGTGGATTACTTTGAATCATGCTACTCAGTAAGAACCACAGGTCTTAAGTGTTAAATTAAACGCAGTAATTTAAGCAACTGTAAACAATCTGCGGTAATCACTTGTTCTTTCCATCTAGTTGTTCAACCATCATGTTTTACAGAAATTTTGATGGAAAGTTGTCAAGAGAAAAAGTAAGCATATATGTAGGAGAATCCGTAATGATTAACTTATTACTTTGTTGTATCCTACCATAGTGACAGTTACCTGTTTTACAATTCATGCAAGATTTCATACTAGAACATAATTCTTTCAAATTGAGGCACCCTGAAGAATGCGATAATGTGTAAAATAGTAAACAAAGATTATATCGATCGTTCCTAAGCTGAATAATTAATTTAATCTATCAGAAGCAGTATACCATAGTTCATAATTAGAATACCTTAGAAAGCAGGAAAAAATATTTGCAAACTGAGCAAGATGTGATTAAATTTAACCAAGTATCGAATCATTATGACGATCTTAGTTTTAAGTATGACTTATTGTAATTAGTTTGTACCGGAAATAATAAGGAAGACTTGCACAAAACACTGCTAATATCACGATACCAAACGTTACGCAGATAGTAGTAGCTATGCTGAACTCAAATTAAATGGCACATGTCGAGAATGACCATACCTCATCTACTCCATAAATTATATATTTTTTAATGACATTTTTATGACTGTTTTATTGTTCCTATGTTACAAAATTCTAATTGACTTTGTTTATCTTCAGACTTGGCCGACCACCTACGACAGAATTGAAAAATAAATATTTAAAATTGTTGCCAATATTTTTGTGAGCTTCAAAGTGGAAATCCAACTATGTCGAATATTGTACTTTCCGGCATTGTGGAAAATGCCTTGTTCTAATGGGGGAGGAGTGTAAGAGGTCGTTTTGAAGACCATTACTATTTGGGGAATTATAGGAATATTCAGTCGTGGAGCTACTGGCAATCGGCGACCATTGACAATGCTGAGCGCGGTCGAGCATTGACCAGACAGGAATCTGCACGCTTGCAGTCAGCACCTTAGAGTGCAGTCCCCTTCGTAATTGTAGGTCAACCGAGGCGGCTTGGGCAGTACAAGCGATGAAGTAGTGTCTTTACTGTCGGGCAGTCGGCGAGAGTAGTCGAGCATACTATAGCCACCTGTTAGGAGCCTGCCACCCTCCCTTGCATCTCGTATCCGGGGCGACCATCTGCCTAACAATTAACTATTACAGTTCAGGGTTTAGATAAGTTGGTGATAGTTGGAATCCACTTTGCGGCACGCTATAAACTGTACTACTCCGTGTTAGAAGCCAATAAACTGTTCCATTGCAAGTCTCGCATTATTTCATGTAGCAAGAACTTTATATCAATTTCTAACTTTCGGTCTGTGGCCGTCAAACCACAGTGGTGTCAAACATTAGCCCAAACAGTCCAATGGTAAGATTCCAGTGGTGCTGCCAGAAGAACAGAAGAGACGCTTCGAGCAGAACTGTAATTCCCTAAGGTTAGTTCGTCAGCACACCTATCCACACACACGCACACTAGCCTTGGCCAATCAGCCCCTGACATCTCCTCGTTTTTCCGAAACACAAACCAATCTTCTCCTAATAATTCTTCCACTTTCTCTTGTTATTTTCTGTATATTACGCTAGTCAATGACTTCGAAGCATGTGTGTCTAGGGAAGGTGGAAAGTTTTAGGCCTGGAAATGTAAGAATTTGTGTATTTCTCGAAAGGTGCATTTCAATACACTTTGTCCAACGTTTCTAATGAAAGATTCCATCCCTAATTCTGGAAAATCTGAGAAATAACGATCTACAGTTGCTATAATCTCTTCATTGACTCAAAATGTTTTTGCAGCCATAAATTTATTTACATCTAGAATCTGGTAAACAGGGCGATGTTCCAACAAATAGGCTATTTGACAGTATTAAAAAAATATTATAAATTGAACTCATTCTCGTAGTTGAATGCTTCAGGAAGCTAATTTTTTCAATTTTGAAAAGGTAAGAGGATTATTTTTAATAAAAAAAGCGAAATAAAAATTACACTTCTCTTACCTCTGGTCAAGTGACAGAAAACGCTTTGGGATTGATGGCCGCTTGAGTGGCGTCACACGTCTGTAAACGCTGAGGCTGGGAATGGAGCGTTTCCTATTATCCAACTATTCAGCTATTTTTATTGTTTGTTGCTGGTCATTTCTTGTTATGAACGAAATTTCATTTTGAATACAAAATCGAGAACAATTTGTAAAAGCCTTCAGCGGAAAAATATACAAAATAGACGCCTTATTTGTGAAGCTGGCTGTAGAATAAACGCCTGACTTTTATTCTGCTGAGCTTAAAAATGTAACAGCTTCAATTTGAGACTCATTTATATTTAAATTGAAAGTTAGAGATTGACTGCTTTGTGTTAGTAAACTATTCCTCGAAAAATTCTGTACGCGAAATTTGTGCAGTCATGCTGAAAATAAAGAAAAGTTGTATGGGTGTCGCAAATATGCGCAAACAAATGAAGGTATTTCTTGTAGCTAATAAGCAGCTCTTTCAAATAAATATAGTAAGAGTGGTATAATAAACTAAAACTCAACATGAAATTGACTCGGTAGTTTTTTTTTTTAATTAAAAATAATCTCATGCGTAAACTTACCTTGAGGCTCGCCAAAAGCAATAGCAACACACAAATCACCACTAACACGCAGAAACACAGCGTAATCATCGACCAAGCTCAGTGGAATGGCGCGGCCGACTGGAGCGCTTGATCGGTGGATCACAGGAAGCCAATTGTTCAAACTATTTTTTTGTACTGTTAGGCGTGAATTAGTGGAAAATAACCTTTGTTCCGAGTAATATGGTTTACCTACTTTGAATGTAAATAACTATTTTGCTTGCGTAGACTATTAACAAAACTGACTTTTGTCCCTCTAGATTTAGAAAATATCACTGTGCGGCGTCCTGCCGGATGCGAGGCCAAAGCATTAATCGCTCACTCACCACACTCGGAACAATTGGATGTTGTCTGCCATTTTTCTTAATTGCAGATTAAAGATATTTTTTTTTTTTTTGTCAATAAAACCGAATTTGTTTGTTTGTTCATTTACCTACCTCGTTTCACTTCATCTCACACGAAGAAACTGTTAAGTGTTTACTATTAACATAAAGAGAAGCAATTAAGTAATGTCCTGATAGCTGCGTGATTGAAGAGTGGTAATGGCATTCAGAACGTCCTTCGTTCCCCTTGGTTGGGATAATATTTTTGGGTTCATTTTTTCCGTCTTTATTTGCTGTTTTTTGCACTACCATGTTTTTATTCGAAGAATTCATAATAGTTGCTAAGCGTCATGCAAGCGTTTGAAACAAATTGCTACCATACATGAAAACTTTTAATTTTTAAACTTACCAGAGTTATCATGTAAAAAATACAGGTGCACGGCGGTGAATAATGGAATTTAGTTTAGAAGTGACATCACTCGTAGAAATTTCATGCTAATCTTGCAACAGTTCCGGAACGCTTTGTGTCCGTTTCGTTGGAATTTTTACGTGACGATACAGCTACAGGTTACCATCCTGACATAACTGCGTCTATTAGGCGGTATTTACTTTTTATGTGCAAGTAATTTTGATTTAAGAAAAACCCCTGTATTTCGGTGTGCAAGTAACGTCCAATTTCCTTTTTGAAATCTTCTTTGATTGTTTCAAATGGTTGTAATTCGTTTGTTATCCAAAAAGTTGTGAAGCCTTCAAAAAAAAAGAAAAATTAAATCGATGTTTTGGTTGATTTTCGGGAAAGAATGATTATGCGATGCAACCAACAGCAACTAGTATCCAAAGAAAATGACAAAAGAAATCAAATTGAACATATTCCGAAGCGAGGATCGAACCTTAGGACCCTAACCCTAATAATTCTCGCCTTAAACAACGTATTACATTTAACTCTACGAAATTGCGGGGTAAATGAGCTTCACAGAAAATCGTAAGTGACTTTGTCGCAACATCAAATTGAAGTTGTTACATTTTTAAGCTCCACAGAATAAAAGTCAGTGGTTAGCCCCATAAATAAGGCGTCTACTTTCAATATTTTTGCGCTGTAGGCTTTTACAAATTGTTTTCGATTTTATATTCAAAACGAACTTTAACTAATAACAAGAAATAACCAGAAACAAACAATAAAAATAGTTGAAAACTTGGGTAATAGGAAACGCTCCATTTGTAGCGGCAGCGGCAGCATTTACAGAGTGTGACGTAATGATTGTCGTTCACGCGCCAGGCAGCGAAGGAGCGTTTTGGTGGGCTTTTAAATTATTTAAATTTTACCTTTGAATTTTACGCAAAATAATGCACTTTCGTCAAAAAATCTCTTCACTCGGTGAATAAGGTGTACCAATAAACAATTTAAAGCCATTTTCAAGAAGTAGTCAAATACCTAAATTGGGTATGCCTCAAACCACTCAGTTTTCATATAACCAAAACATTTTTTTTTGGCATCTATTTTGTCCTGGTGAAAGATGTTTTATTTCCCAAGGTTTCCCGAAATCACTCTGGAAAATGCTGGGATGGTTCGTTCAAAAGGACATTGCACTCTCTAATAACCTCTACAAGGCCTGAAGTCGGAAAAAAATATTTTGGCCAGCACCTACCGAATGCGGCACCCGTCTTGCACCAAGCTTTCTCATATTTAACTCTTGGTGTACAATATAGCCATCCTTTTTCTGATTTGTCACACTCCTTCAATCGCTAATTGTCTAATGCAGTGTTTTGTCGGTTTACCATGTTTTCTTCTGTGATTGCTATTTTCTGCTCATTCTTCAAGAAATGTATAACCACGTTTAAATTCAGCTACTTATTTCTTCATCCTTGGAAGTTAAGATTCCTTCCAAATTTTTAGAGAATTTCGATGAATTTTTGTTGATGATAAACTGTCTAAAATGAATGTAATGTCAGCACGATATTTCAGTTTATCAAATTCAATGAGATACACACAATACGCCTAATATAAACGCTGAATATAAAATACTTCTTCAAAGATAATGGTGAAACATGACATTCGTTACTGAAACAATTGCACCTACATCACAAACAGAATCGGTAGGAATTCCATCTCTGTAGCAGACCAAGAACTTTTCACCTTGTGGTGTCTGGTATTAAGGAAAGTAAATTCTCGATCATACTGTTCTGGCCATAATAATAATTATCAAGTTCAAGGATTAATGAAAGATGGTGTACACTTTCACTGAATATGTAGTTCAGGATACATTGTAAAATATACGGACACACATGTCTTTGTGTAATATCTGCGATATTAATACTACGACACAGCCTCCTTAGATTCTCATTTTAATAATTACGGCACTGAGATTGTCTCTTCGCTACAAACCGAGCGTGGTGGTGTAACGGATAGCGTTCTGGCCTCGCATTCGGGAGGACGGCGGTTCGAATCCCCGTCCGGGCATCCAGATTTGGGTTTTCCATGTTTTCCCCAAATCACTCCAGGTGAATGCCGGGATGCTTCCTTCAAAAGGCCATGGCCGAATTCCTTCCCATTCCTTGCCCCCATCCTTTCCCGTCTCTAAAGACCACGTTGTTAAAAAGGAACGTTAAACTGTTACAAAAAAAAAAAAAAAAAAATCTTCGCTACAAGTCCGGCTCGCCACCGTCAAGGAAGCGAAAGTTACACGGAACTCCTGTAGAAAGTGAGAGCGCTTTCAACCCCTATGGAGACATCCAAGGGAAATCGTTCACGCAAACATATATATACTGGGCCACAACCTCGAGATGACAGAGTCGTAGCTCAGCAACCAACAGACTCCACATCAGCAAGAAGAACTCCGACACCAGTAGCCAGGGAATAGTTGGCCACTATTTCACCGCAATCATCTGGACTTAGTCGCTAGCCAAGTGCTACTCTGAACTTGGATTTTACACCACAGTGGGTGTATAAGTCTTTCTTGAGATCTCAGCCGGCCATCTCCATACTTACAGTTAAGTAGCCATCTCATTCTATTATATTCTTACTTGTTCTGCGAGAGTATAGAACTGTGTTTCTCGTAGCAACATTACCTCTGCATTCTATTATATTCTTACTTGTTCTGCGAGAGTATAGAACTGTGTTTCTCGTAGCAACATTATCTTTGCATTCTGTTTTATTCCTAAGTGTGCAACGAGGGAATAGGACTTTGTCTCTTTTAGCAACCATACCTGCATTCTTGTTATATGACTAAGTGATCTAAGACAGCATTCTCTAAAGGTATAAGGGAGTGACAAGCTTACTTCCCTTAGCTACAGCATTTCTGTTTAGTTTAAGGCTACTACAATAGGAGGGATGTGATTTCCTTCAGCTATCTCATTATTCATACATGATAAAATAAGGTAGGGCAAGCAGAACCTGCTACCCTAGTATTTGTATGCATCTAAAGGTTATGAATTAAAACCATCTATTGTGCAAGGCTTGTCTTTACGTTCAGTGTTACCATCAGTTTTCTATTACTATTACAATTACTCCGCGATTCACCAAAAGTGTTTGGCGGAGGGTGCATTGCACCTGTCAGGAAAGGTAATGGTTTGGAAGGGATATACGGGATATGGCAGGAGGCGCCCATGGGCTATTGTGAGGAACCATCCCAGCATTCGCCTGGAGCGATCTAGGGAAACCATGGAAAACCCAGATCAGGATGGCCGGAGTGCTTTATCGGAAGCTACTCCTGTCCGATTTTGTGTTTACTCGCCCGGTAAATCTATTCTATTCCATTCCCTAATCGCTCGTGGAAAAAATGAGTAGAGAAATGAATCGGTTCTGGCCCTGATTTCTCTTATCTTATTTTCGCGGTCATTCCGAGATATGAATGTTGCTGGTAGCAATATTTGTTTGCTGTCATTCCGAAATACGTCAGTCGAGAATTTTTCAATTAGCTTCCGTCGAGAGCAAAGCCTTCGGTGCTCCAGGTCTTCCCAACCTAACTCCTTCAACATGGCACTTACGCTTTCCCTCCAACTATATATACCTGTCACGAATCGGGCGGCTCTTCTTTGGACCATCTCTAATGCCTCCATTAATCCCTTTTGATGAGGACCCCATACAGAGCAACAATATTCCAGGTGAGGCCTCACTAGTGACTTGTACGCAATCGATTTAACTTCCGGAGTGCATTGTTTTAAATTACGACCTAGAAATCGAAGCATACGATTTGCTTTCCCAATTACATTCTCGATATGCTCATTCCACGACAAATTATTACGAATTGTTACCCCTAGGTATTTAGCGGAATCTACCGTTCTAAGGACAGTGCCATTAATTGTATATTCAAAGCTAAATGGTGTCACCTTTTTACTTACACGCATGACTTGGCACTTTTTAGCGTTTAACTCCAACTGCCAATCTTTACACCACGCAATTATTTTCATAATATCGTCTTGTAACAAAGTGCAGTCGTCCTGGGTTGTGATTTCACGATACATAATAGCATCATCGGCAAATAATCTTTTCATTCCCCTTATTATGTCGCACAAATCATTAATGTATATGAGAAACAACAGAGGCCCTATCACGCTTCCTTGGGGAACCCCGGACTTCACTTCGGCAAGTGATGAACGCTCACCGTCGAGAACTACACACTGTGTTCTGTCCTTCAAAAAGTCTGCAACCCAATCACATATTTGTCTAGATATACCGTAACCGCGAAGTTTCCTAAGTAACCTAGTGTGAGGCACAGTGTCGAAAGCTTTTTTGAAGTCTAATAAAACTAAATCAACCTGGGATTGCTTATCTATAATACGGCTCAAGTCGTGAATTAAGAGGGCAAGTTGTGTTTCGCAGCATCGGCCTTTTCTGAATCCATGTTGATTTGGGTTTAAAAGCTCATCTTCATCCAAAAACCGCATGACATTTGAATAGATGATGTGTTCCAAAATCCTGCAAAATATTGAGGTTAACGAGATCGGCCTATAATTTTGAGGATCATTAACATTCCCACTTTTGAACACTGGACTTACGATGGCGGTCTTCCATTCGGCTGGTATTTTTCCTTGATCCAAGGAGGCGGTATATAATTTCATCAAATACGGCGCAATTTCCTTTGCGTACCTAGAGTAGAATCTTGTAGGAATACCGTCTGGTCCTGGAGCCTTGTTGGGATTTACATTCATAAGCAGTTTAGTTATTCCCTCGACATCGAGAACGAGATCATTCATAATTTTGTTGGTTCGATTGTTAAATATCGGAATCTCCTCCGAGTTTTCTGACGTGAAAGCTTTTTTAAATACATTATTCAAAATTTCTGTTTTCTCGACGCTAGTTTCTGATAATTCCCCATTTTCATTAATCAACGACGGCATGACCTTACGAGAGCCTCTTATTAATTTGACATATGACCAGAACTTTTTTGGATTAGTAATCAGATCTTCGGATAAATTTCTGGCTTGGAATTCTTTAAACGCATCACGCATTGCCTTACGCACATCCGCTCGCAAGTGGACTAATTTAGCGCGATCAGATGAGTCCCCCGATTTCTTTACCGTCGCATGTAAACGCCTTTGCTTCCTGAGCAAACGTTTCACTTCCCTATTGAACCACGGGAAGTTTTTACTAACCTTAATAAACTTCTTGGGAACAAATTGATTTAAGCCGGTCCATATTATTTCTTTCAAATTAAACCAAAGTTCCTCAACATTTGTATTAAGCGTGTACGTTTCAAAATTTTTCGCCAAATGATCGACCATAAACGCATCATTTGCCTTATCGAAACAATATACGAGTTTGTCTTTATCATGCTTCAAATTCAGCCTAGATTTTAAAGTTACCACAATCGCCTTGTGATCACTTATACCGTCATCTATACAAACTTTATCTACAATATCCGGATTGTTAGTAAGAAAAAGATCCAAAATGGACGAGGAATCTTTGACGCTCCGCGTTGGCTCTTCGACCATCTGTTCAAGAGAATTTTCCGCGAATGATTCCAGCAACGTTTCGGTTATTAACCTATCTCTTCCGCCTGATCTGAACGTAAATGTGTCCCAGTTAACAGAGGGTATATTAAAATCACCTCCAATGATCAATGTATGTCCCTGAAATTTCTGAGAAATACTATTAAGTGACTGTCTAAAATATTCCGCGTTATCTAATCCAGAGTCCGGAGGTCGGTAAAATGATCCTATTATGAACTTTAAGCTTTTGCCAATTTTTACCTTCACCCATATTAACTCGCAACAATTTTCCGTTTCATTTACTACGGAGCAATTGATGGTTTTATTAACGGCCACGAACACACCTCCGCCCATTGAGGTAGTTCTGTCTTCCGAAAAACATTGAATTGAGGAGCAAATACTTCGCTAGATTCTACCTCTGGCGTCAACCAGCTCTCGGTTCCTAGTATTATATCAACATCGTTAGTCGCAACGGCAGCGTGGAAATCGGCTACTTTCCCTCTAATACTCCGACAATTAAGTACCATTATCCTTAGCGGTTTAATATCTGTATCTGTAGAGTCTAAATTCGCATTTTTACTATTTTCACTCCGAAAGGAAACGGATGAAGTATTTGGAGCTGTAAATTTCGATTTATTCACGCCGTCACTTCCAGAACCAAGATCTAGATTAACGACGCGTCTTCTTCGTTGAACTGAGGGATCCTCGGGCCTCACGGTGTTCCTAAAAAATAATTCACATCAAGACGGTTCCATATTTTAGCAGCCACCTTGATCGCCATTCTCGGTGTGTAGTGGACGCCCGACCTGTCAAATGCGTCCCAGCTGGCAGCTATCATCGGTCGAAGATCGACGAAGCCCCAGTTGTTTCTGCGACACAGCTCCTGTAGACTACAATTCAAATTATAAATCTTCCACCATACGGCTTCCCCACAATCGATGCGCGGCACGACACTACAGATGGAAAACTGCAACTTTACCGAATTCTCACGCGCTGATTCATATGCCTTGTGGCCCAACTTTTCCATCGATTTCACTATATCTGAAACAGAAACATGACACGAGTCGTTAGTTCCGACGTGCGCAGCTACCCTCAACTGACGGCAGTTCGATTCTCTAATCGCTTTTGGTA
This sequence comes from Vandiemenella viatica, assembly GCA_031002005.1. Taxonomy (NCBI): domain Eukaryota; kingdom Metazoa; phylum Arthropoda; class Insecta; order Orthoptera; family Morabidae; genus Vandiemenella; species Vandiemenella viatica. The sequence goes on along the minus strand of JARYHS010013630.1, from coordinate 325,331,696 downwards.
TAGCCTCCATGACTCGTGGCACGGTTGCTCCTGGAAGACAAACAGAATGAACGTTAGTACGAGGGTCTGCACTATCCACTATCTTCCCCTGGTTCTCGGCGGGTAGCCGCTCGCCTGTCGAAACCAAGTATAACTTAATCAAAAATATCTAACAGCGGTACGAACCATGTCCCTCAGTCTCGGAGGCTCTTCACAGCTTTCTGAGGAGCTCTGGGATGGGACATAAAAATATCTTGGTGTCATGTGTGGAGGTTCTTTATTGCTTAAAAAGATATTAGAGTTAAGATAGATTGTGCTATTATTTAGTACACATAGATAGATCCTTTGGACTTCTTGTCACGAGTGACCGAATCCCTAATTTCATTGTCAGCTATTCCCTACTCATTATACTGGTGTCGGAGGCTAACTCGTTCTTTTTCACAAAAGCAGAAAGACGAAACGAAGGCAAAGGACTAACAAGAAAGGAAAAATCAGAAGCAGCACGAGACATTACAGGAAGTCGCAGGAATTCGCAGGAAGTCTACGCCATCGCGCAGTATCATCACCATCACTGCACCACACTATTCAAGTAAGTCTCAGTTAAGGGCAGAGAACTTCAAATCATAATGAGTGTAAGTGGTTCAAGTGAAATGCCTTTTATATCTGTATCTGAAGCACTTAAACTCATATCGCACCCTTTTGACGGAGATAAAAGGAAACTCCGCGAATTTGTTGAAAATGTGGATATTGCATTCGAGTCTACTCGAGAAAATGATCATAATTTAATATTAAAATTTGTTAAAGCCAAAATTACTGGAGATGCAAGGTCACGACTCATGGTCCGAGATGAAACAGGGACGTGGGGACAGGAAATTCTAGAGGAAAATTATTCCAGTAAGCGTACCATCGATTTTTTTGTATGTAAAATGTTCCAGGCCAGGCAGGGTAAAAATGAACGTATAGCTTCAAGGGGAAGCCGTATTGACGAGATGCAACGAGATTTCAGGGAGGCAATTAAAAGAGTTTGCATTGCTGAAGATTTAGCAGCTGCAGTAAATTTAGTCTATATGCTAGGAAGGGCGTGTTTTGTCCAAAGCATTGTCAATGATAGAATTCAGACTATTGTAAGATCACGGGGCGACAAAATTGGTCTACCCGAGTGTATCGAATCAGCTCTTCAGGAAGAGAGTGCTATTTTATCCATGGCTGAACGCGGTCTTAAAACCCCCTCTGAATCTGGTAAAGGTCATGGGCACATTTTAAAGTGTTTTTCATGTGGGCGTTAAGGACACTCCGCAAAGAACTGCCGTAGTACTAATATTAGAGTCACTACTATCGCTAAGCCATGTGAAAAGTGTCATAAGCGAGGGCACGATGTTAGTAAATGTAGATCATGTAGAGAGTGGGTTCCGGCACAAAGTAAGCCGAAAGTTTCAAATGGGTTTTCGGGTAGGACACAAGAGTTGTCCCACATCGAATGTTATAGTTGTCACAGAAAGGGACACTACGCCTCCAAATGCCCTGGGAAAATGGCTGACTGGACGACAAAAAATCGATCGGGAAACTAATAGCAGACGAACACGGGCAGTCGGTCCTCGTCTGTCACGGCCGCATAATGGCCATTAGGCTGCCCCCATACTAACGATGTTATCATAGTGCCGTGTGCATCAAGTCATACAGGGAAATTGCAATTTTTAATTGACACAGGATCTCAATTAATTTTAGTTTTTAAAGTATATCTAAGGGACAATGTAACTTCTAATAGTAATGAAAGGTATTAATTAAGGGCATATCTAAGGAAGCTATACGTATACTCTGGAAATGGTTAAATTAGACATAGACATAGCTAACCAACTCATTTCTCACAAATTTCATGTAATAAATATGGGAATAGACATCCCTCATCATGGACTAATAGGGAGAGATTTACTTTCCAAAGAGAAGGCTATTCTGAATTATGACACTATGAGTTTGCACATACACGGGGAACAATTACCTTTCACTAGTGAGGACGAACCATCCCCTACTCACATCACTATAGGTCCGCGGGAAGAAAAGTAGTCAGACTTCTGGTCAAGTCAACTTGCGGTCTAACCGAAGGAATCATACTTAGGGAAGAACTGGTACCCATTGTTTTTACCCCTGATGCTATAGTACAGATCAATAATAGATCATGTTTAACTACCATTGTGAACACCGAAGAACAACCCATTAATTTCAGTTTTGAGAGAATTCTTGTTGAAGAGATTCCTAACACCATACCAATAGATTCTTATAAATGCGGGGAAGTAATTACCCAACCACTGAAAAACTTTTCAGCTAGAGCCCGTGAGATACGGAAACAATTAGAAACAGGGCACATGACTTCAGAGGAAGAATCTGATATGCTTAAGTTATGTACCGAATTCAATGACGTTTTTATTCTACCAGGAGATAAACTCACTCATACAGATATTGTTAAACAGACTATCCCCTTAACACCCGAATCTCAAGGGAAGGTCATAAATACACGGCCTTACCGAGTTCCCGAGACGCAACGCACAATCTTGCAGGAACAGATTGATCAAATGCTAGCGGATGATGTTATTACACCTAGCAAAAGCGCATGGAACTCACCACTACTGTTAATTCCTAAGAAACTAGATTCGTCTGGCAAGCAAAAATGGAGAGTCATAGTCAACTATAGAAAACTTAATGATATAACAGTAGGAGACGCGTTTCCCTTACCCAACATAACAGATGTCTTAGACCAATTAGGTTAAGCTAAATATTTTTCAACTTTGAATCTGGCTAGTGGATATTATCAAATCCTTATGGATGAATCTGATCGGGAGGAAACCGCTTTCAGCTCTAACTTTAATCATTTTGAATATAAAAGGATGCCAATGGGCCTAAAGGGCGCCCCTGGATGCTTCCAACGCTTGATGAATACTGTCTTAAGCGGTTTGCAGGGATCCAAGTGTTTCATCTACCTAGATGACGTAATCATCATTGCCTCTTCCTTGACAGAGCACTACGAACGATTACCTGAAGTATTCCTTAGATTAAGGGAGAATAATTTAAAGCTACAACCAGACAAGTGTACCTTCTTGCGAAGGAAGTAGCCTACCTTGGTCATATCGTTACCGACAAAGGCATTCAACCAGACCCTTGCAAGGTAACTAAAGTCAAAGATTTCCCTAAACCTCAAACTACTAAGCAACTTAAAGGATTCCTAGGATTATCTGGATATTACCGAAGATTCATATCTGATTACAGTAAGATCGCTAAACCACTGCATGAATTACTTAAGAAGGACGTACCCTTTCACTGGGGAGAAGAACATGAAAATGCTTTTCAGATTTTGAAAGACAAACTTATTAACCCTCCTTTACTACAATACCCCAATTTTGAACAACCCTTTATTGTAACTTCAGATGCCATCCAATATGCTATTGGAGCTGTACTATCACAAGGAACAGTTGGGAAAGATTTACCTATTGCATATGCTTCTCGAATATTGTCAAAACCTGAACTAAATTATTCCACCATTGAAAAAGAATTGCTCGCTATTGTTTGGGCAGTAAAACATTTCCAATATTACATTTATGGTCGCATATTCACTATAGTCACGGATCACCAGCCTTTAACTTTGATTTTCAGTGTCAAAGATCCCAGTTCCAGATTATTAAAATGGAGATTAAAATTAGAAGAATACGATTATCAGGTCATACACAAAAAAGGAACGTTAAATACTAATGCTGACGCCCTAAGCCGAATTCGGGAAATTCACGAAGCAGAACCGGAATCAGCCCATCTAACGAACCTTCCCTCAGCCCGGAGGAAATTAAGCAAGTTTTACATGATTACCATGATGCCCCTATGGGAAGTCATCAAGGGATGAACCGAAAGTTTGACCGAATTAAAGCCTACAAAACTTGGCACGGAATGAAGCGGGAAATAGAAGAATACATAAAGCATTGCGAAATTTGCCAGAAAAATAAGATCACCCAAAATAAAATAAATTCCGTTAGAACTTACCCATATCCCCGAAGGAGTATTCGAGAAATGTAGTATGGATATCGTAGGACCACTAACCATCAGCGAAAGCAGAAAGCGCTATATTCTGACTTTTCAGGATGATCTATCCAAATTCTTGATAACTATACCCATTGTACAACAAGATGCTGATACTATAGCACGTAAATTTGTTGAAGAAATAGTATTACGCTACGGGATTCCTTCTATTTTACTTACAGATCAAGGCTCAAATTTCTTAAGTGAAATTTTCAAAAGTATATGCAAATTGTTGAAAATTAGAAAAATCCAGACTACGGCATATCATCCTGCCAGTAACGGTTCTTTGGAAAGAAGTCACCAAACATTGATTGAATATCTACGTCACTACGTAAATAAAACACAATCAGATTGGGACAATTGGATTAAGTATGCAGAATTCGTCATAAAAACTACTCCTCATTCTGGTACAGGTTTCACCGCATATGAATTACTATACGATAGATAAGCTAACATACCCGAAATATTGCAAAAGGAACCCTCTGACGTTTTATACAACTATGACGATTATGTCACCGAATTAAAACTAAAACTACATTCGTTACACACATTTGCCAGTCAACATTTTGATAAAAGTAAACAAGATTCATTATGACAAAACCCAAAATCCAAAATTTTTCTCAAAGGGAGATAATGTTTTGCTTCACGATGAATCCTTCGGTCGAGGACGATCAAAGAAATTAGATTCCCAATGGACAGGACCTTATGAAGTCTTAGAAACTAACCAGCCTAATGTAATTTTAAAAAAGGGAAACAAAACTCTTAAAGTACATGCAAAACCGATTAAAAGAGTTTTTCTAAACATTGCAGATATGACGATACCCCAACTCACATGGTGTTGTGCGTTACTCCTAATCGCATGCTATGCATGGGAGGACTTCCAAATACAGAAGATACAGTCATCTCCAGGTCTCTATTATAGCAATATGGGAAAGGTCAAATTATATACCACTACATGGAAAATCGTAAGTTACATTAGATTAGATGATATTAGGAATAAATTTTCACAAGCTGAAACGTATGCACAATTATCTATTTACTTTTGTAGGAATAAGTTATTCCACTTAAATATCAGCAAGGAAGAATGTAACCACTTAGAAGATAGCATTGATAGGCACATTAATAGGATAAAGGAAGCTCAAAAATTAATTTCTCGGTTAACCAGGCACGACGCTCGTAGCAAGCGCGGGTTACTTGATTTTGTCGGGGAAATTACAAAGGTTCTTTTCGGAACACTAACTTCATCTGACGCAGCTTTTTTCAAGGGTAGAATAGATAACATTGAAAACCAACCAACTCAACTTATAAAAATTAACCAAGGAACAAGTAGCTGTAGTGCGTACCACTTTAAGCGGCATTAATACCACTTTAGAAGGAGTCTCTCGGAACGAAAAGGTTTTAGCAGATGGAATGAAGAAAATAGAACTCTATATAGTCGATTATTTTAAAACTAATGATCTCGCCATGAAACGATTAGCAGCTATGTTAGCTATAAACGAAAACCTTATACAGTTAACAGCCATTTTCGAAGAAATCATCAGAGAATATGACTTGTTGATCACCGCCATTGTTAATGCTCAAAACGGAATTTTGGAACCCCACATAATCAACCCAGTTCAAATTGTGAACTATTTAAAAGTTATTCGTGATGACTTGAAAGATCTAAAGTTCCCTGTTCCTCTAACTGAGGCTTATGGTTATTTAATGCTTAAGATTATAGATTTAGACGTATTTCTAGCTGGTAATATTTTAGGATATGTTATTCATGTGCCACTTATTGATAATAATGTTTATAACTTGTACAAGGTCATTTCATTACCCATTGAGTCTAAACTGAGTCCGATAGTTACATTTATATTCAACCAGAAACTGAGCTTTTGCTAATTGACGATTCTAAACGCCTTTATGCTAAGTTAAACTTAAACCGCCTTGATTGTAAAATCTTAGACTTAGACAGCCGTATTTGTAGACAAACTTCTGTATTACTGTCCACCTATCATGAGGAATGTGAGGCTAAATTGCTTCAACCTGTACGGGAAATACCCGAGGATTGCGTCAAGAAAGTAGTGCAACTAGAGCAAAGTCTATGGACTCACCATGGTCACAACGAATGGCTATTTTTAATTCCTAAGGATGAAGGATTAACAATTTTATGTGGAACCAGAGCACCCACTGATATTATCTTAAAGGGCCTTGGTAAAGTCAAATTTTTAACTCGTTGTAAGGGTTATGGTACTCGTGTATACATTCAGTCTGATAATATCATTCAGACCAACATAACCAGTATGGACGTTGTTCCCAACTTAAGCATGAATATAGACTGTTGCATGAACACTAAAGGAAATATTAACATCTCAAGTGTATTAGTCAATCTACCAATGGAGAAGACCGCCTTACAGTTAGACGATTTAAAAATCGCAGGACACAAACTTTCCGATCTCGAGATGGAGATCCAACGACAAGAGCAGACCATTAAAGCTCCTTTTGCCATAAGCACACCCGTTATGGCATACGCCAGCTCTGTACTCATAACCATATGTATTTTCTGTTGTTGTATCAGATATTGTAAGTTTTGCAAGGATTGTTGCAGGAGATTAAGCCGCTACTTCAATAGTGACTGTTGCGGAAGGATTTGTATCCAAAACACCATTATAAATGAAGGCCGCGAATCCAGAATCACGACCCGGCCACCATCACTCAATTCCAGCCACGAGCAGGTCATCTTCACAAGAGTACACAGCTCTGGGGAAGGACACGCTGCTATCTTCGCCACTGAAGACTCCTGCCTCACCAAGCGCATCGACAAAAGATAGGGTCACCTAATTGTCACAGGTGTAGCTTTAGAACATTTGCATTATAATTAGAGTCTTATTTTAAGATAACATCCAATTAACACGGGTGTAGTTTTAGATGATTGGTTTATAAGTAGCTTCTTATTTTAGGTTCACCCTATTTTGGCACATGTTTAGTTTTAGCACTTGCATTATAATTAGCGTCACACACCCGGCTGACCTTCATGATCGACATTGCAATTGCTGCAACTAGTAAGTCGTTGCACCAATTCTTCGGGAGGAGGACGTGTAATATCTGCGATATTAATACTACGACACAGCCTCCTTAGATTCTCATTTTTAATAATTACGGCACTGAGATTGTCTCTTCGCTACAAGTCCGGCTCGCCACCGTCAAGGAAGCGAAAGTTACACGGAACTCCTGTAGAAAGTGAGAGCGCTTTCAACCCTCTATGGAGACATCCAAGGGAAATCGTTCACGCAAACATATATATACCGGGCCACAACCTCGAGATGACAGAGTCGTAGCTCAGCAACCAACAGACTCCACATCAGCAAGAAGAACTCCGACACCAGTAGCTAGGGAATAGTTGGCCACTATTTCACCGCAATCATCTGGACTTAGTCGCTAGCCAAGCGCTACTCTGAACTTGGATTTTACACCACAGTGGGTGTATAAGTCTTTCTTGAGGTCTCAGCCGGCCATCTCCATACTTACAGTTAAGTAGCCATCTCATTCTATTATATTCTTACTTGTTCTGCGAGAGTATAGAACTGTGTTTCTCGTAGCCACATTACCTCTGCATTCTATTATATTCTTACTTGTTCTGCGAGAGTATAGAACTGTGTTTCTCGTAGCAACATTATCTTTGCATTCTGTTTTATTCCTAAGTGTGCAACGAGGGAATAGGACTTTGTCTCTTTTAGCAACCATACCTGCATTCTTGTTATATGACTAAGTGATCTAAGACAGCGTTCTGTAAAGGTATAAGGGAGTGACAAGCTTACTTCCCTTAGCTACAGCATTTCTGTTTAGTTTGAGGTTACTACAATAGGAGGGATGTGATTTCCTTCAGTTATCTCATTATTCATACATGATAAACTAAGGGAGGGCAAGCAGAACCTGCTACCCTAGTATTTGTATGCATCTAAAGGTTATGAATTAAAACCATCTATTGTGCAAGGCTTGTCTTTACGTTCAATGTTACCATCAGTTTTCTATCCACTATCTTCCCGTGGTTCTCGGCGGGTAGCCGCTCGCCTGTCGAAACCAAGTATAACTCAATGAAAAATACCTAACAGCGGTAAGAACAATGTCCCCCAGTCTCGGAGGCTCTTCACAGCTTTCTGAGGAGCTCCGGGATGGGACATTTGGTCGAAACACTACAATATCGTTGATCGACCAATTTCAACCACCATAACTCCCATACTCCCACAGTTACCGAAATTCAGCCAACATTGTGATCGACAAGTGATTCTGTGTTACTACCACACACAATCATGGAGCAGAACCACACCCTCCGTGAGCAGCCCCGGTCTTTTGTTCTTGATGGGCCTGCGTAGGCGTTGGAGTGTCTCACAGTACACATCGGAGTTAATGGTTTTTCTGTGCTAGAGGAATTCCACAGGTAACGGACCTTGAACGTCGAAAAAGACGGTGAGCAACACTTTGCCTGCTGACGGCATGCTCCGATCCCAGTCAGAGACTCCAATCGCATCCCGAGTTGTCTAGCTACGTTCTCCCATGGCGGAATATGCAAATATTTAACTGCTACGTTTTTATGTTGTTTTGTACCTTTTCATTTGATCACCCCTTGTATATATAAGATGAAAAATTACACCTAATGCCTTTGATTTTCTAAACAGTTAGAGCAATTTGAGATTTCTCAGGGTCGTTTACAGGATATTTATTTTTTTATTTTTTGCGTGTCTTTTCCCAAACGAGGCCAAATTGAAAGCGAACCTTAGCTATTTATGATGGGCAATAAATCAATTGAAAGTCCAAGTAAGGTCTAATGTTTAGTCACCCACGGGACGTGTAAATCTGAACGCTTTGTTCCGTCACGTAGCACTGTCTGTTTGAACCATACCGCACCGCCAACATCTCGCAGATACTTTACGAGCACTTAGTGCCTAATAACACTGACACTATGTACTTATTAATTCATTACAACTTCAACGTCGTCGTTTTCCTTTAGTTAGCTTTTACTTTCTGTGGCAATATGAAGATGATACTTTCATTAACATCCTTAGGAATCTCTCCTGTGGTAAATTTTCAGAATAAGTTTAAACAATATGTGGTTTCCTTTTAATCATCAATCGCTTCAAATCTTTAAAACTCTACCAAAATCTGTCCTTAAAATAGGGTATCCTACATCATCAGTGTCAACGCCTTCATGTTTCCAGCACACTGTTGATCGATTATCCGTAGCATAAAGTTTTTCTGTGTACCTTTCATCGGAATGCTAATTCTTCTGTACTGAAACACAGGTTTGCATCAGAACCTTCAATACGCTTTTTTCCATTTCTCACGAATTCTGATTGTTCTTTTACAAGTAGCATCTTCAGTATTTTACCTACAGCCCATACCTTTTTCTAATTTTTTCCTTTATCCTCGGATCCCTCAATTCGAATATTTCTTCAGTGATCGAATTATATCGTCCAACGTTTTTTCTTTATGCCCTATGTTTTTTAACAATTTGATCATTTCCATCTCTGATGAATATTGTCCTTCAGGCACGCCTGATAGGGATAAAAGGAAAGATGTTAATTGGGGAGGGAGAAAATGATGGTCGGGAGTTGAAAACAGATTGTAAAACAAAGTAGTATAAACAAAATGAAGGTGCCAGACCTGGAAATGTTTGGAGAAACAGGTTCGAGGGATGGGAGGGGAAGACTCATGCAAATGTGTTGGTGTAGGCAAGATACTGCAAGCCTTTAGGAAATAGTAGGAGCAAAAACACGAGTTTTTCGGGGTGCATGACAGAGGTTACAACTGAGTCTCATTGGTGGTAGAGAATTGTTGCTGGATACAGACTCCGTTAACCGGCTGACGAATGGCGCATGCGGCCTCTGTAGGCCAGCAAGTCCATAATTTAAGTCGCAAAATTCTTACTGAAAGTTATCTATAACTTTCCATATTGCACCATGTTAGAAGCGTTATAGATGTGTCGACATTACATTATTCTTATTAATCTTTATAATATTAAAAAATTAGTAATCGAACCAACGTCTGTCTGTGGGTTTGAACAAGTATCATGCAATAACTACCACACCAATCTGGATGGTATTTCCACTTTTTAAAAACTTATGGTATAGCTTAAAATCTGAAGTATATTTTATGATCTTACGCTACCGGGGAACGTAGGAAGAACAGAAAATTTGGTTTGTACCATGAACAGATAACCGCCACTTATCAAACTACATCTTGGATGAACACGCCTTTAAAAGATAGCCATCGAAGGTTATGTTACAATTCGGTTAAACACTACACCTTTGGATGTTAGCAGGGCCGGCGGATAATGTGGGTATTGTGGGTAGCAGTACCCACCCGGGAAATTCCGGGTGGGTATTTTACCCACCCGGAATTTGAGAGCGATTGAGCGTGTATAGAGTAAAGAAATAAGAGAAAGAAAGAGAGAGCGGACCAGCTAAGCCTATTAGTTTCATCATTCAAAATACGTGTAAAATAGGCCGTGTACCCACAACAACGCCATGATGAGGGTGTGGGGTACTGAATTGTCGCATACCTTTGTGGAGTTGGAAAGGGATTCGCCAAAAATGAATGCCTTCTGTGCTATATCAAAGAGAAAGCTGTGTGTGCCCTTTTTCTTCATCGAACAGATGGTGACAGGATCCGTGTACCTGGACATGTTGCAGGTGTGGTTGTTTCCACAACTGACTCCTCCACTTTCATCCTACAACAGGACGAGGCTCCACCTCACTGAAGTACAAATGACCACGAGTTTCTCAACACAGAACTGCCGTATTGTTGGATGGGTCGTGCTGGTCCGAGTGATGTTCCTCTGTTGCATGGCCTCCCAGGTCAACAGATCAGACACCGTGTGATTTCTTCTTGCGGGCCTATGTGAAGGACAAACCGGGCGTGCTAGGTGAGCGGTTAACGCTCAGGCCTCGCATTCTGGTGGACGCCGGTTCGAATCCCCGTTTTCCATGGTTTCCCCAAATCCATCCAGGCGAATACCAGGATGCTTCCTTCAAAAAGGTTATGGCCGAATTCCTTTTAGTTCCTTGTCCCCAATACCATCCTACCTCTAATGACCTCGACGTCGACGAGGCTTAAAGCAATAAGTAAAAAAAAAAAAAATGAAGGACAAAGTTTATGTACCCCCAATGCCAACAACACTGCAAGAATGACAGAACGGATCATTGCTGTTGTGGTGGAAATTGATAAAAACATGCTATCGAACATATGGACGGATCTGGATTACCGTTTGGATGAGTGACTAAGGGGGCACTCATTGAACATTTACAGTATGTACCAGAAACTTGGTAAGTTTATGTATCTTTTCATTTATTACTCCTCTTTGTTGGTCTTATACTTTTCAATCTACAGTATTTTGAAAACCGATGATCATTTAGGCTAGCCCTGTAATACAATGATTTTACAAATAAGATAATTATTATGAGACATGAATTCAAATGATTGATACTCGATGAAAAATGCACTAAAAGTTTCGGCTACTCAGCAAAATTTTAAGGCAAGGCCTCCCATCTATTCACTGTGGATGCGACGGGTATTGAGAAAGTTAATTTGTGCACCAATAGTTCCTATTTATCGCATTATTACAAGATCATATCGCAGTGCCGTCATCATGACCGATCTTGGGTTTTAATTTAACTGGCGATAGGACTCGGCGTTACCAAATCGGAAGAAAGTTTCCTAATACTTGGATATGAGAGCTTTTACATATGAGAGCTGGTTACATCGTCTCTCGACGTACTCATGCCGTACGTTGCGTCTCTCTTTCCTTGTAGTCTTGTCTGCACCAATCAGAATTCATTCTTTTGGTTCGAACAGCGTGATTCGCGGGACACGAGAAGTAGCTTACCTATTATTTTTTTCCTCCGTTCCGGCCACCAAGGACCACATGGACACTGAATCATAGGGGAGGGCGAAAGGAACGGAGTACCTGCCCACTGTCTAACCGAGCATGTTAGGCCCGGTATACCTAATGTATTGAAGGAAAAACTTGTGTTCGTTGCGTGCAGACGATGATATTATAATTAAGTAATAAGTACGCCTTTTTCAAAACCGCAACTTTCGACAATGAGCTCATAGAATTGCGAATCTCTAAGGCGATGGTCGCAAAGTAGAACGCTTATAGGTATCGAAAAGGTGACGGAAAACATCGACCCTCGCCGGTTTTGCTGTGCTGATGGTTGGTGAGACCCCAAACCTGATCGTTGGTGTGAGGTTAAGCTTTAAAAACCTCCTACGACGATCTGAAGAGGCTGAGCAATCCATGTGGCAGGTTGGGCTTTAAAAATCCCTGCGGCGATCTTAAGGGGCTGAGCAACCCACGTCGGAGGTTAATCTTTATAAACTCACTGCGACGATCTAAAGGGAAAGCACCCCGCATGGGAGGTTAGACTTTATAAACCCCGTGCGACGATCTGAAGTGGCTGACAACCCACGTTGATGTTTAGGCTTTAAAAACCCCCTGCTAAGATCTGAAGGGGCTGAGCAACCCATGTGTTAGGTTAGTCTTTATAAACCCCATGCGACGATCTGAAGGGGCTGAGCAACCCAAGAGCGAGGGTAGGCTTTATACACCCATTGCGACTATCTGATGGGGCTGAGCAACCCAAATGGGAAGTTAGGCTTTTTAAACCCCATGGGATGATCTGAAGGGGCTGAGCAACCCACGTGAGAGGTTAGTCTTTATAAACCCCATGAGAAGATCTGAAGGGGCTGAGCAACCCACGTGGAAGGTTGGTCTTTATAAACCCCATGCGACGATCTGAAGGGGCTGAGCAATCCACGTGGGAGAGTAGGCTTTAAAAAACCCCTGCTGCGATCTGACGGGGCTGAGCAACTCACGTGGGAGGTTAGTTTTTATAAACCCTATGCGACGATCTGAAGGGGCTGAGCGACCAACGTGGGAGGTTAGCCTTTATAAACCTTCTGTGGTGATCTGAAGGAGCCGAGCAACGGAAGTGGGAGGTTAGGCGTTATAAACCCCCTGCGGCTATCGGAAGGGGCTGAGCGACCTACGGAGACAACACGGCGCGCTGCTATGGAGAGCGCCGTCTAAACTACAAGGTAGGAGACAGTAATTGATGGGCCCGGGGATGGCATAGTTTCAGTTACCCCTTCTCACTGCTAATGGAGACTGTGATCGCTCGTCGCTAGTTTTGCAGAACAATTAATATTACATGTACTTTAATTTTATTGAGAAGTTATAATTGAGTGATCATCTATATTTTTACTTTATCCATGATTTATGGACTTTGTGAAAGTCTGTAACTGTTTTAATATAATAAGGTATGCAAATAATTTTCTGTGTCGCAGAAAATTATTTGCATACCTTATTAGATCATCTATATATACATAGCCTCTGAAGAATAAACTCTGTACATATGCTACCAGCATTGCATGATTATTTAGGGACCTGTAGCAGGAAACTTAAAGAGTCTAATTGAATCAAGACCTGGCTTACACTTCCCTCAGCCTTCTGTGTAACTCACCGCTCGGCTTACCACAATTACTGCAAACAGAATAACATACCTAACTTTTCATAGGAAAAAATTAAAATATATCAAAATTAAGACAAAATACCAGCAAAGTTGGCGTGTTTGACGGTAACTGAATTTAAAAGCTCCTCTTTGTTTAACAGTATTTTAAAATGAAGTTGGTTTCATTTCTATTATGAAATTGGACCTTACCTTTTTGTAAAAGTTTCCTCATTTCAATTTGATGCTGACAAATCCGACTACAGCAGGTTTTTAATGTTTGTACGTGCACTTTTTATTTACTAAAGCACAATATGATGATTGTTATTAATCACCAGTCAACCATTGTTGACTTTGGAAGAAAATTGCAAATTGAATTGCAATTCATTTGCATACAGTTCACTAAGCTTATCAACAAATTGTAAAACTGTACGACTGTAAACTTATTAAGAACTTATCATTTAATGCACCATAATAACACATTGGTGGACAGACGCCACAATCTGGCATTTTTTACTCCAAGTGACAGCTGAAACTATCTCCTGCTGCTACAAGCTACGGGAAGATCTCAGGACCCAGGTCCTTATAGTTTCTGGAGTCAGGAGTGCAAGAAAAGCAGTGAACAGCGAACTAGTTCTGAGATTTCACTACAGATGGCTTTAGTTTAGTTACTATATTCAATTTGGCGGGGAATTTACTACTTTACTTTAGACTATTACACTTTAAATTTTCTTCGGTAAAAGGGGGGGGGGGGCTCGCTGGGAACACCCTTGATGCGGGTTCAGATTCCTCTCCTCCCATCCAGATTTGGTTCCCATAGTTTCTCGAAATCGTTCCAGGGGAATGCCAGGATGGTACCTTCAAAAGGTAGAAGCAGAGTTACTTGCTTATCATTGCCCCCTCCCCGCTATCCTCTCATTACTGTAATGACCTTGGTGTCGAAGGAAAGAGCTGATTGGATAATTAAAGCTGAATAATATATATTTCTTACTTAGATGTTTGCTTTGTACTTTCGATTAAAACATGTTAAACTTACAATATAATTCAGAATTCAAAATTTGTAATAGCTCGAAATATTCTTATTCTGACTCTTGCTAATGTTCGCTTTCTTTTCTGAATAGTGGAGCAATCGCTTCGTTTGTTTTGAAATAAGCTATGGGTTCTTTAGCAAATGTCCATGAGAGAACTGTCGCTGAAGATTAGCCCCCTCCTCTGCTCTGTGGTGAACAGAAGTACCACCTGGTTTATGAGCAATATGACTGTTGGCGCAATTGGATCTGTGGCTTATCAATAGATGGTAGTTGTGTAAGCAGACTTTCGATAACTTAGTGACGTGATTCACAGATGTGATTTTCCAGATACGGCGATAAAAGTGCTTCAGTATTTGCTCTGTATTCCTGTCTAGAGACCACGGATAATTACAACAGATCAAACTTCTCTCCCACACCTCTGTTATGCTTTTAGTCAGTAATGGCACCTGTGCAACATTCTATACCTTGAAGGGGGGAAAGGAGTGACGACAGGCCCCTCGGTTCATATCCCGGATCTGGCATCCTGGTTGTCCTGACTGCGGATTTTAGGCAGTTTGCCGCTTTCATCTACGGGAATGACTCGTGTGGTCGTAATGACCTGGTCACATATTTTTACCAGCTGTGCATTCCGCACCTGTCATAGCCACTTTAACCTACTGCAGTAATCCAAGTGGGAATAGTGAACCTACAGTTTAACGTGGTATCAAAACCACGGAAGCCTTCTGGTGTATATCGCATCACACAGCGAGTTGTGCCAGAGGAAGGTCGGGATAAGGACATTTTGAAAATCCCCGCCAATATAGGTATTCAAAACGGGAATCTTAAGCTCTCCAGTCAGATGCGTTAACTACTGAGCCATCAAACCGCTTACCTAGGTGAATACTGGGACTATCCGCAATTTCGCTCTCATAAATCACTCATTTCACAAACAAACTTTCAGTTATACAGGA
Source organism: Vandiemenella viatica (assembly GCA_031002005.1). NCBI lineage: Eukaryota > Metazoa > Arthropoda > Insecta > Orthoptera > Morabidae > Vandiemenella > Vandiemenella viatica. The sequence goes on along the minus strand of JARYHS010013630.1, from coordinate 325,316,192 downwards.
CACGGAGTAATCGTTCCACATACACAGGAAGCCATTTAAAGCTTCTCTTGCTATAACGAGTGCCCATGATAGTCGAAAGTCGCGGGAATTCAAACTCTGTCACTAACAGAGCCGAACTTTCCTTTGGGCTTCTCCCAGCATCAAAATGTATACGCCAAAAAAGTGCTTCTGCTGTAAATTTTCAGACATCTTCTACTCATTTTTTCCGTTATTGAAATACGCTACTGCGTGTTTACACAAGTTTACACACAGCGCAATTAAGTTACCAGCCGTAACTGTCCTCACTACAGAAGTTTAAAACAGTTTCAACCACACATAGAAATGTCATTTAGAGAACTACTCGTAATTGTAATGAAAATAGAAGCGCAGTTTTTAAAAGCATAAAAAAGTGATCCTCTTGTCATATCTGATTTTACATACAGATGAACATTATATACATTAGCACATAGTTTACGATTCGCCGACACGGGGCCTTACTAACTTTTTTCATCCTACGAATCGATCCTCACTAATAACATTAGCAATGGAAAAAAACTTAGAAAAATTAAAAATTAACAGAAAACATTGTGTAATTATTCCTTCTCCTCCCTTTTTTAAGTGAAATTTTTTAATATGTGTCATTGATTACATCTCGTAAACGCAAGTGAACACGCGTTTTTTCGATGTTGGCAGAGGTGGAATGCACGAAAAATCGAATCTCTAAACTAAGTCATAATTCGGTGCGATTTTTTTTTACTTTAGAGATGCGTTAAGTCCGATGTTTGTTTATTTTAAGTGCGAGGTTGGCATAAGGCATATTAGACATTAATAAATCAATCAGTGTTCCAGGGTATAAGGTCTGGTATATGGGCATACCCGACTTAACAGTCATCAGGCCCTCGCAGAACCCCCACTATACTACCCACCATCCAACGTTGCCCCCATCGCAGGGACGAACTCTTCCAAATCACCCGCCATTACAGCAGGGACGGTGAACAAGGCGCCTTTCGCCACCCATTAAGGGTGCCCACGGGGAGCGGCGCGGACGCAGCGCCCGCCACGACCAGGCTGAAGACCCTTCCAAAACCTGGGTGTATAGCTGAAGCATCTCTGCTATTTCCACGTGCTCCCGGCCCCACCAGCACCTAGTAGGGGGGGTGGAAGCCGCAACAAGCCGGGCTACATCGCGGGATTGCCCTTTTCGAGCGCCACCCGGCAACCGACAGGCCCAGCGCAATGTCGCCCACCGGATGCAGAGCCGCACGCTACGAGGCCACCTCCTAGTGTGTGTTCCCCCTGCACAAGTACAAATTCCCACACATTCGTCCAAGCTTCACAGAGCACCGTCGTAGTGCACGATCCCACTGCGGAGCTCCGAACGTCCCCACAATGTTCTCAAGGTGCAGCTGTCCCACCCGGGCGAACCCATGCACTACCGGTACCCACCTATAAAGAGGAGACCTACTATGGCAACAAGTTCATGTTGGCAAGGCTACCCTCGCCACCTGATGAGCAGGTCGAGGCCACGTTCGTGATTCCTCTACTCCACTTTCTTTGCTGAAACGTGCATCCGTTGTTCGGTTCTACATGGGCTTGGGTAGTACGGGTTAAAGCCGTGGAGTCTGCATCGGGAGGAGGGGGGGGGGCATCAGTCCCGCACGCCAGTTCTAGCTCAGCGGCCGCTCCTTCTCACACCTCCCCGTCTTTTACCCGTTCAGGGGGTTCCAAGCCCTTTCTCATGTTGAGAAGGTTCCCCTTCTCCCCTTTGATGAGTCATGGTCGAGGGGGTTTTCACCAGATCTCTACTCCACATCTATTTGAACGATGCCGCATCCGTTGCCCGATTCTACACGGGATTGGGTAGCTAAGCTCGAACTTTACGGGCGTGTTCGTGGAGTCTACGGATCTGGGAGACACTGGCCTAGTCCACACGCCCTGTCCCCCAACCAAAGCTTGCATCCATCGAGTAGGATACAAAACAGGAAGTCGGGGTTCTGGGTACGCCAAACCCATATCCGGGCATCTCGATGGAAATCGAGTGTATGGACGCAGACCCCTGGGAAATTTACTATGTATATGTTAGACTGGTTTTCTCATTACAGATGTAAAGCAGACATGCATGTGTTTCGAGATGAATAGCCGCCGACCTTTGACTGCTGAATGTGGGAGAAGTTCATACAGTGTTCACTGAAATTGGAGGACGTCGAATAATAAGCCGCTGATATTAACTGAGTGATTTGAAAAAAGTTCGTCCTGCACTGGTGTAGTCAGTCATACCCGACAGAATTCTGTGTAAACTGTATATAACTGATAAGCTGGGTATGTTGCACCAATTGATAATATAACAACTATTGCTACTACTGATTGCAACAATATTGAAGAATACATTAACAGTCAGAAATATTTTTTGGAACAACAAGATAATACATAATACTCAAGAAAAAGGAACTTTGTTGCTTAAGGGTGGAAATGACAGATGATTAACGATCCTAATTAATTATCTTGACAAATGCTGTTGGGTAATTAATCATTTCTTTTATAACCTCAATTATACCAGACGTCCTAGCTCAGAGAGGGACACATGCACCTTTTGTAAGCCGATTGTTAATGGTTTCATGACTCACTCCGTTTGTAACCCCAGCTACAACTGGATGGTGAATAACGTCAACGTGTCGTCTGATTCTTTTTTAAGGGGGCGTCCACTAATTACGTGAGGTGATTTTTTGGGAAATCCGGACCCCCTCCTCCCCGTGGAGAGATTTGGTGAGACCCTCCTCCCCTGCCGACGACATCATAGGTTTTCGAGATATTTTTTAGCTCTACTGTTTTTTAAGCAATTAAAAAATGACGTGAGATTTCTCGGAATTCCACTCACACCCCAAATTTTACCTCACGTAAGTAATGGATTTCACCTAACTTTAACTACACCTGGGGAAGGTGATGATATGTGATTATTAATGGCTTCCGTTTCCCTCACCCTAGCATGCAAGGGCCATATATTCCTCCAGAAAAACGATTACTGAAAGCTTGCTAGAGGCACCTGCACCTTTTGTTACCTTAACTTCTGTAGGTAAACATCTGCTCTCATAGAAAGAAAACTTCTTTCCTGTAGACCTCTTAGCCGACTGTTATTACACGACTTTACACCGTGAAACAAATAATAATAATAATAAAAAAAACAGACTAAACATTCTCTTATTTCATATTCGCAAGTACATCAAAAGTGATAATAACCAGACGAATAATGTAACGGTTTCATCAGAGTTACGAACCTCATGCTTCTGAGTACTGGGATAACTCGACTTCCTCTAAATTGCATTACCTGGTTAAATTTAAAAGATATGAGATTTTTTTGTTTGGCAAGAAGGAATCAGATTTACGTGTAATGCAAAAGGCAACTCGAATCGAGAAGAAGCGTTTTCGATAGTGATACATGCACAAATATAATTTATTTTCTGTTACTTTGTTAATGTTTATCCTACAATATCCATCAACATATTTTCGCGTTTCTGTTTTTTATACCAAAGTGAATCTTGAATACCGTATACTTATTCTGTGGAAGAAGTAAAATCACAACTGATTGCCGAAGTAGGGATGATCTTAAACGCAGAACAATTGTAGCGTTAAGAGCCTTATTGGAAAAAGAAAATCTTTCTTATATATCCCCGTGGTGTAGGGAACTACAGAAAATTTCTAATCTCTAAACTAGTCTGTTTAAGCATACAGTGACTCAAGATTAGCGTAGACATAGAAATAGGAACAAATGTTCTCGCTTTGGTATTTTTAACACAATGTTCTCAGCGCTAATAAGTTCAATAGTCTACGAGTTTACAAGAAGGGAATTGTAGAGCTAAAAAAAGGTCGCCCATCTAGCCTGACGGGGAGGCTCGAGAGACTCCTAGGCGCGGGGTCCCCCTAGGAGGCGCTAGACCCCTCCCTCCCCCCAGAAGGCGCCAGGTCCCCCGAAAGGCGCGAAGCCCGTAGCATTTGCTTACTCCTGCTACGTGGTTAATCCGGTACTGCCCTAGGGGGTTCCTCAATTGATCGTAGGGGTTTCGGGCCATGATTTACGTAATGGCGGGCTGGCTATCTAAAGCGTATAACACGAACAATGGTGAATATCGTTCATTGTTGCCCGTAGTGGTGCTAAAAAAAAGGTATCATTGTTAAGGGGGTTCGCCATTTCCTGGGAAATTTTTTAGGGGTACGTGTAGCTAAAAGTTTGAGAAACATGCTAGAACAAGTCTGCCCAATCCAAGGTCCGCACGCATTTGAATTTGCCCACCAACATTAGCGGTCTAGAATATACTAGCTCAAAAACCTCTGCAAAGTCTCATTGATGTTTTTTTACTGATTGATTACAATTTTAAAAACGTCTCATTGATGTTTTTACTTTTTCATTGTAACTAAACTGCGTTAACCTATGTTTTTTATATTTAAATATCTATTCTAAGTATAGACAACTATTATGTGGCCGGCAGGCTAACTTAGAATCTTAGAATCGAACGCGTGACCTGAAGGTTAACTTAGAATCGAAATTGTGGCCCATCTCCAAAATTCGTTGGGCAGCCATGTGCTCGGTCACTTGAATATTGTCAACACAGTAACTGAGAAGAAAATGGTAAAATCCCGCAATCAGTTTAACTCATAGTTTTCTGGAAAACTCTTTCGTTCATACCCTTGTTCCGAGTTTTTTTTTTTTTTTTTTTTTTTTTTTTTGCTGTAATCAGTCCTTCAACTGGTTTGATGCAATCCTCCATCACTTCCTATCTTGAGCTAACCTCTTCATCTCTACATATCCCCTACAACCCACGTCCTCAATTATCTGCTACATATATTCTAATCTCTGTCTTCCTCTACGGTTCTTACCTTCGACTGTTCCCTCCACCAGCAAATTAAGTAATCCGGTATGTCTCAAAATACGATCTACCAGTCTGTCTCTTCTTTCTGTAAGCTTCTTCTACAAACTTCTTTCCTCACCTATCATCTCCAAAACTCGTTCATTTCTTCCTTTGTCTGTCCACTTAATTTTCAACATTCTTCTGTAGCACCACATTTCAAATGCTTCAATTTTCCTTCTTTCCGGTACTCCCAAAGTCCATGTTTCGATACCGTAAAGTGCTGTGCTCCACACATAGAGTTTTAAAAAGATTTTTTCTAATTCCTATATTAATATTTGAAACTAAAAGATTTCTCTTTTTCATGAAGGCTCTTTTTGCTAGTGCTATTCTGTTTTTAACATCATTCCTGCTTCGGCCATCGGTTGTAATTTTGCTTCCTAAGTAACAGAATTCACTTACTTCTCCAAGTGCATTCGATCCTATTTTAATATTTAATCTACTAGTATTGGTATCCTTTCTGCTACATTTCATCACTTTAGTCTTGCTATGATTTATATTTAGTCCAAAATCTTCCTTCAGTATTTTGTTCATGCCATTCAGCAATTTCTCAATGTCTTCAGCCCTTTGTGCTAACAAGACAATGTCATCAGCAAATAGTAGCATACTAATTTTTTCTCTCTGAACACTTATGCCACATGGAAATTTTTCTTTTACTTTCTTTATTGCTTCCTGTACATACAAGTTGAATATTAACGGGAATAGACTACAACCTTGTCTCACGACCCGCCCTTTTTAACTGATGCTTGTCTCTCATGTTTCTCTACATTTATTACAGCCACTTGATTCTTATATAGTTTATAAAGTATTCTTCTGTCTCGATACTTTAGAACTGACTTCTTTAAAATTTTGAACATCTTGTACCACCTAACATTATCAAAAGCTTTTTTCTAAATCAACAAATGCCATAAAGGTATCTTTTTTTTTCTTGATCCGCCCTTCAAGTATTAATCTTAAAGACAGAATTGCTTCCCTTGTACCGCGATTTTTCCTAAACCCAAACTGATCTTCACCTACTATGTTTTCTACTATTCTTTCCATTCTTCTGTATATTATTCTGGTTAGTAATTTTGAAGCATGTGATGTTAGAGTAATGGTGCGATAATTCTCACATCTGTCGGCTTGTGCTTTCTTCGGAACCGTGAAGATGATGTTTTTATTAAAATCAATTGGAATTTCTCCTGTTTCATTACATTCTGATATCAGCTGGAATAATCTTTCGATTCCTTCTTCTGCTAGGGATAAGTTCTGCAGGGTTCTCATCAATTCCAACTGCCTTATTTGCTTTCAAATCATTCAGACCTCTATTAAATTCTGTCCTCAAAACAGGATCTCTTAAGTCATCAATGTTGTCATCGTCTTCCTTTTCCATCACGCTATTGTTCATGTCGTCCCCATCATACATTTCTGAATGTATTCCTTCCATTGGTTAGGTCTATCGTCTTAGCTTAAAATAAGTTTCCCATCGGCAGCTTTAATGTTCACACCTCTTTTCTTCATTTTTCCAAAATTCTGTTTGATCTTTCTATATGCAACATCTACTTTACCTACGACCATTTCCTTTTCTAATTCTTCACACTTTTCTTTTAGCCATTTTTCTTTTTTGTTTTTTGCATTTCCTGTTTGTTTGATTTCTAAACTGCCTGTATTGCTCTCTTCCTGCTTCATTCTGAGCATTTTTGTACCTTCTCCTCTGATCCATCAGTTCCAAAATTTCTTCTGTGATCCAAGGTTTCCGGGCGGCTTTTTCCTTAAAGCCTAATGTTTCTTTACCAGCTTTCATTATTTCGGTCTTTAATGCATTCCGTTCGTCCTCGGTTGAGCTCTTTTCAGATTTACTTCTTCGACCTAAGTCTACCATTTCTGCAAATTTTTCTCTGTTACTAGATTGTTTCAGTTTATTCACTTTCAGTCTGTTCTGCTTATGCTGCTGCCTTATTCTCCTGAATTTCAGCCTGCATTTCATCACTATCAAATTATGGCCACAGTCTATGTCTGCTCCTGGGTAGGCTTTACAGTCTAGAACTTGATTCCTGCATCGCTGTTTGACCATGATATATTCTAGCTGATATCTGCCTGTATCCCCAGGACGTTTCCAGGTGTATATCCGTCTTGCATGGTTCTTAAACAGTGTGTTCGCCACTACTAGCTTATATCTTTCACAAAATTCTAGCAACCTGCTTCCTCACTCATTCCTTTCTCCTAGACCAAAATTTCCTGCAGTATTCCCCTCTTTTCCTTCTCCCACTATCGCATTCTAATCACCGATGATTATTAGATTTTCCTCCCCCTTCACATATTCGATTAATTCTTCAATTTCGGTGTACATTTTCTCTATTTCTTCGTCATCTTCCTGTGACGATGGAATGTTTTTTTTTTTTTTTAAATGCTTAATATCTTTCAACAGCGAGGTCTTTAGAGACGGGAAAGGATGGGAGGCAAGGAATTGGAAGGAATTCGGTCATGGCCTTTTGAAGGAAGCATTCCGGCATTTGCCTGGAGTGATTTGGGAAACCATGGAAAACCCAAATCTGGATGCCCGGACGGGGATTCGTACCGTCGTCCTCCCGAATGCGAGGCCAGAACGCTAGCCGTTACACCACCACGCTCGGTACGATGTACACTTGTACTAACGTGGTAGGGGCGAGTTTAGTTTCTAACCTCATCAAAATAATCCTTTCACTGATAACTCACCCGTTTCCCTACTCTCTTATTCATTACAAACCCTACACCAGTGACTCCATTGACAGCTTGTGTGCTGTTCCGAGTTATCTACTTTTATAACTATAATTAGAAAACATGTTTATGACACCTCGAAAATGTATCTTAAGGCAGATTACGATAAATTCATTGTCTGTGTATATCAGACTGTAGATTTCAAAGTAAAAATGTACATGAATGTTCAGTAGATGTGTAGGTAAATTTCCACTGGGGCATAAGCTTCCACCTATTAACCAAATTTTGTTCCTGGATTCAAAGTTTTTTTTTCCACTTTATCAAAGTGATGAAATTAGTTTGTGGGTATTAATCAAACATTTCGATTCTATAAAGAAACGCTATAAACCTTTACCCTTTTGAGAACATGTTACATATTTTTTCAGATTTTCTGTTGGCATTTTGAAATTTTTGGGTGAAAAGTTTTGAAAAAGTGGCGGTCGTTCACTCCCATAATTAACTAACTGGTTTGAGGAAATTCTCCTTTTGTTCTTCCTTACGGCAAACATTTTGAGATTCTTTTCGCCAAAGCTGATATTTTTAATGCGAAATAACAAAAGTTTACATGACACCCCTTACTTGGTTGTGCTATCGTTTGACTGTGTTTGCTGACAGCTGTTCACAAATCAGCGATTTTGCATGATCAGCTAAGTTTTTGTAGACTAAATTACTTTAAAAACTTTAAATATCATCTAAACTCTTACGATTATTGCTAGCGAGAAGAAGTATTTAAGGTTACTCCATAAATTACAGTTTTAAAGTTCTCGTCATTGTTGTTAAGATCTCTTTCCTAGTTATTGCACGTTTCACTTAATTAAATTTAGCATAAGTTTGGTAGTTAGATTAATTTTAATACTGTAGCACAGGTAAACATAGTGGTTTAAATTATTTTATAGTGTTCAATTTCTTATACACCGTAAAAATTCAAATCACTAGTTTGAAATTCGATTGTTAAGGTTTTTGTATCATTCTATATTAAGGTTTTATTCAGTTTAAAATAAAACTGTTTGTTAATTACTTATTTACGAAATAGTAATAAAACAACCGAAAATTATAAATAACAAACATAAGTATTCATATATAGCACCCACTTGTTCACATTAGGTCAGGGGTCTCCAAAGTGGTCGATAGCGACCCCTTGGGGTCGATAAGAGATCTCCGGGGGTCGATTAATGCAGAGGGGTCGAAAGGGGGTCGATTAATACTATAGAGGATCAATTAAATTGTGCATGAAAAAATAGGAATGTTCTACTAAAAGTCAGGTCAATAAATAAAAGTAAAATTCATCCTCTCAATTGTCGTATGTTTGTGAAGTCGTGTGAAGTAAATGATGAAACTTTCAACAAATTACTTTTTCTCACTGAGGTAAGGTGGTTGTCAAGAGTTGATAGTTGCAGTATTGAGAGTTGAAGACGGCTTTAGAAAGTTGGATCCATCGCTATGTGAGTGTGACAAGTTAAAACAGTACAACAGCCATCTGTTCTTTTTGGCAGTTTTTTATTAGAAATTTATTCCATCTATCCATAGTTTTGTTCCTATTTTTTGAGATTATAGTAATAGTGTAAAGTATCTCGTTTTTCTATTAATTTTATTGGATGGATTTTATACATTATTTTGTTGAGTTGTTATGCAGGGCTCCTTATTGCTTACCATCTGAAATGCCAAATATGATTTAATGTTTTTATTAAATACTTGCGGGGGTCGATAAGAAGGCAAATATCGTATCAAGGGGTCGACGGGGTGAAAAGTTTGGGGACCTCCGCATTAGGTTAATACAATATCGATATTTTAAGTTCCACTACCGATATCGCAATCAAGTTTACGAAAACAAAAACGTAAATTCTAGTAATTAACCTGTTCTGCCTAAAATATAATTTGTTTACTCGCCATCTAATACACTACAATAAAAACTTCCTAGCTTTTTGCAAAAAAAGTTTTCATAAGTAAATAATTAATTGTTATCCACATTAGCACTAAGTAATATCGGCTCTTCATCTTAAGTTCGTTTCGAAATTTATAGGCTTAATTTTTATTCATTGGTTCTTAAGTAGTTTTGTTACCTAGTTATTATTCATAAAGCATCAATTTAATTACGTATATATATTTTTTTAAATCAACAGTTAGTCGAGTATAGCGCCTATCATATTTAATAAAAAAAGTTAAAAATATAGTATAAACTTTATTAGACTACTTTATCAAATAAATTTAAGGTTTGTTTAGAAGGCGTTTGAAGTATTTGGGAAAATCATGACTGGTAACTGTGGCGCCTGCCGTAGGTACGTTGCGAAGGGTACGGGTTGTAATTGGTGCAAGAAGTGGTTTCACTGGGCATGTGGGGAAGAGGAAACGGGGAAATAAATGAGGCTCTCCGATGGTTTTGTTCACTTTGTCTTAGGGCCGAAACGATCAGGGAGTTGCGTGAAAGGATCAGGGTTCTTGAGGCTCGTCCTGTGGAGGCTCAGCCTATGGTGGCGTGGCCTGTGGTGGCTCCGCCTGTTGAGGTTCAGCCTGTGGGGGCTCAGCCTGTGGAGACTCAACCTATGGAGGGTCATCCTAAGGAGGCTCAGACTGCGCAGGCATAGCCTATGGTGGCTGAGATTGTCGAGGCTCATGCTGTAGAGGCTGAAAGTAGAGATAGTGGGTTGAAGGAAGTTGAGAAGGATGGGTGGCAGCTGGTAACAGGTCGTAGGAGAAATATAGTTAACAGTATGATGAAGCCAGACACTTCAGTAATTGTGAGGGACAATAGGGTTGACCTGTTGCCACAGTTAGGAAGAAAAGAGCATCATAAGGTAAGATGCAACAGGCCTTTAGGAATAAAGGCGTGCAAGGCAATAATAGGATGAAAAGGGTTCTGCTACCAGGTAGTAGCCGTGGGAGAGGTGTTAGACCTCTTCTGCAGGATCAGTTAGGTACAGGTTACCAGGTCACAAGTTTTTTCAAACCTAGTGCAATATTAGGTGAGATAATAGAGGATATAGGTTCACTTTGTAGGAGTTTCACTAAGGACGATAGAGTAGTGATAGTGGGAGGTGCGGGGAACAGTATTGATAGAAACGCGAGTTACAGTATAGAAAGTAACCTGAGGAAGGAGGTGAAGGAGGCACAGCATACCAAGGTGTGTGCCTTTTTTTAGGTTAGGGGCTGCTGGTGAAGGGACGGAAATAGATGATCAAAGCGATACTGATTGCAGATTCACGATGGGAAAAGTCACAGATCTACATCTTCATATATACTCTGCAATTCACAAAATTGTGGGTGGCACCAAAGCTAATCTCTTTGCTGTGCATTCCAATCCCGAATAGTACGAGGGAAAAAAGAATTCATATAAGAATCAGTCCGGCACCTGATTTCTCTAATTTTATCTTTCCTGTCCTTCCGACTCAAATAGGTTGGTGGAAGAAGTATTTCACTACACTCAAAAGTGAAAGTGGGAGTACGCATGTTTACCAATAAGTTTAAACGAAACGTGTGTCGTCTATTTACCAGAGACTCCCAACCTAGTCTACTAATCAGTTCTGTGACGCTTTCATAAGGAATGTAGCAAGCGGTCACGAATCGAGCGGCTCTTCTCTATACTTTCTATCAACCCCTTACAAAACGGGTCCCAAATGGCACAACAATAATCCAAATGTGGACGCACAAGAGATTTGTACGCTATCTCGTTTGTTTGTTCACTACAATTTTTCAAGATTCGACCTGTGAATCGCAGCCTAGAATTTGCTCTACCTACTAACGAATTAATGTGTATGTCCCATTACATGTTCCTTTGTACTGTTACTCCCAAATATTTCATAGAATCAACCATATTAATAACTGAATTGTTTAACCCGTATTTGTGAACAATTGGATTCTTTTTGTTAGTTATGCTCATTGTCTTGCACTTTTTACAATTTATAGTAAGTTGCCACTCAGCGCACCAAGCCAAAATGACATCCAGATCGCGCTGAATTTCTAAGCAATCGGCCAAATTTCTAACTTCCCTATAAATAACCGCATCATCAGTAAACAATCAAAAAAGGCTTTTCACTTTGTCTCCTAGATCGTTTGTAAAAATTAAGAAAAGAAGGGGTCCTATTACACTTCCTTGAGGTACACCCGATGTAACATCTAGATTAGAAGAACTTTCTCCTTCAACGGCAACATACAGCGACCGACCAGTTAGAAAATCCTTTATCCATTCACAAAGCTGATCCGATATACCGTACGCTCGAAGCTTCGCTAAAAGGCGGTTGTGTGGCACAGAGTCAAAGGCTTTCTGGAAATCTAAAAAAAAATGCATCTACTTGTGAACCTTCATCGATAACTTTCATTACGTCGTGTGTAAATAGAGCCAGCTGTGTTTCACATGATCTTTTCTTCCGAAATCCGTGTTGATTTGTTGTAAGCAAATTATTATCATCTAGAAAACTTATAATGTTTGAGCATATAATATACTCCATAACTCTACTACAAACAGATGTTATAGATATGGGACGATAGTTTCCAGGATCACTTCGATCACCTTTTTTGAAAATCGGTGTTACTTGCGCGATTTTCTAGTCTGAAGGTACTTTTCGCTCTTCTAATGATTTACTGAATATATCAGACAAAAAATGGCCCGATTTCCACCGCATACTCTGAAAATACTCTCACTGGAATTCCATCCGGGCCCGGTGCTTTCCCCCACTTCAGGAGCTCTAATTGCTTAATGATACCTGCAGTATCTATTCGTAATGATTCCATCACCGACTCGCCATGGCGTGGGAAAACGGGAATACTATCCTATGTTCATTTGTAAATGAATTTTTGAATACAGTGTTTAGTACGTTAGCTTTATCGCGGCTTTCATTAACCTCGGAACTTTTACGAATTAGTGCTGGAATATTGCTGTTGGTAAATTAACTTTTCGTACATACGACCAAAATTTCTTTGGGTTTTCTGTGAGACTCTTAGAGAGAGAGTTGGAGTGAAAATCGTTAAAGGCCTCGCGCATTACATTCTTAATACGTCCTCTTAAATCAGCTAAGGTTTCTAAATCGCTGCGACACCCCTTCCTTCTTGAGCGTGTATTTTCCTTTGTTTTTTGAGTAATCATTTGACTTCGCATGTGTACCACGGTGGATCATCCTCCCCATTGATTATCCGCTTCGGTATATGTATATCAATACCTTCTCTGACTATTCGTATAAATCGATGCCACATCTCTTCAACGGTGTCATTTTTTTGACTCGAAGTTATGGTAATTATTCCTCAGGTAGGTTCTAAAACACTCCTTAGAGGCCTTACTGAATTTGTATACAATCCGCCGTTTTCTCCTTTTTCGCTTGGTCATTAGTCTGATAGTTGCAATTACCGCTTTGTGATCGCTTATACCTGTGGTCGTTGAAATTTCGGTGAATAATTCTGGCCTGTTGGTAACCAGCAGATCTAAAATATTTTCGCTACCGTTATGACACCGCGTAGGTTCATTAACTAGTTGCTCGAGATGAATATGTGAGAACAATTCGAGAATTACTTCAGAAGCTGCCTTATCCCTGCTACCTGTAATGTGAACGTAATTACGCCAGTCAATATAAGGCAGATTGAAGTTGCCTCCTAGAATCATAGCATGATCCTTAAAACGGCTAGCTATACTATTTACATTATTTCTTAACTCCTCAACGATAGCTATGTCGGAATCGGGTGGACGGTAGAAGGCGCCTATGACGAGTTTTGACCCAGCAACATTAAGTTTAATCCATATGATTTCACAGATAGTATCGACGTCTATTTCATTACATGGGAGGAATTTACTCACAGCTATAAATACCCCACCTCCATGAGAATGTAATCTGTCTTTACGAAAAACGTTCATGCTGTCTTTAAAAGTTTCGGCGGAACTTATTTCCGGTTTTAGCCAACTTTCTGTACCAATAACGATATCCGCTTCTGTGCTACAAATAACGCTTTCAAGTTCCGGTTGTTTGTTACAAACACTTCTACAGTTAATTACGAGTACTTTTAACTGTCGTGACTCTTTTACGTTCCTCCTACATTCCGGTGTTGTATCTGATTGGTTTGCCCGTAACTGTATTTCATGTTTCGGGTCTGCCTCCCTCAGCCTAAAAAACCACCCAGTGCATTCCACACGGCCCCTGCCACCCGTGTAGCCGATTCACGTGTGTAGTGCACACCTGACCTATTCAAGGGAAACCTACATGACTCAACCCTGTGGCGGAGATCGAGAAATCTGCAGCCAATATCATCACAGAAACGTCGTAGTCTCAGGTTCAGCCCCTCAATACGGCTCTGAACCAGAGGTCCACAATCAACTCTGTCTACGATGCTACAGATGGTTAGCTTCGCCGAAATCATGCGGCCACTTTCCACAGAGTTCACCCTTTCAGCCAGTCGCCGGAAGGAAGAGAGGATAACCTCCGACCCAAGGCGACAAGCATCGTTGGTGCCGAAGTGAGCCACAATCTGCAGTTGGCTACACCCCGTCCGTTCTATGGCATCCGGGATGGCCTGCTCCACATCTCGGATCAGACCACCCGGAATACACACCGAATGGACGTTGGATTTCTTCCCCGAGTAATCCGCCATTTCCCTAAGGGGAGTGAGGAGGTTAAAGAGGTTGGTACGAAGAGAACATAACAGAGTTAAGAGACAGCAGGGTAGTAGGGAATATTTAAAACAACTAAACCGGACTTAATAACAGCAAAGAAAGTGGCTAAAGATGCGTTTATGAAGAGTATTGTAAGTGCAGGTGGACCATTCACTGATTAATTTAGAAATTTCTATGGCTATATCAGGAAAACTGAGGGGAAGGGAGGGTGTAGAGACGCTTATAGATAAGGATGGAGAAGTTACTGAGGGTTTGAAAAAGGCAGAGATTTTAAGTAACTGGTTTAGTGAAAGCATTAAGGACAATTAATCAGAAATGGTAGGGTCTAATTCGGAGAACGAGCTTAACAACACAATTAGAAATGAAGATAATAAAAAAATTGAAATTCATCCTGAGGAAATCATTACAATTAATAACAAGCTTAACTGGGCAGGACACACTGGACGGGTGGTAGGAAAAGGTTTCAAACTTCTGCACTTCTCGGAGAGGGGATGCACGAGAGGAGTAAAGGAATTGCGTTACAAAACTTTGGTCAGACCATTGCTCGAATATGGTTGTGTAGTATGGGACCCAACTCTTGCGTATCAAATACAGGAATCGGAGACGGTGCAAAAAAAGGGCTGATAGATTTGTTTCTGCAAATTATCGCAGAATACAATCAGTGACAGATATTATAAAGGAGTTGGAATGGGATTAATTTCAAAGACAGGAGGAGTATGAGGCGGGTCATGGGAGTGAACAGAGCGTATACTGGCGATGAGACATGGAAAGATATTGGAGTAGGTATGAAAAGTAATGCACGGAAGGGAAAAGATGACCATGACCACAAGCTGGCGATCGATTTCAGGCACAAGGGTGTGGGAAGATTTTCTTTATTAGGTAAGGGTATCTGGGATTGGAATGAGTTACCGTGGGAAATTATGAATAACTTACCGAAAACGTTAAAAGAATTTAAAGTTAAAATTTTGTAGAGGGCAAATGTAAGTGGTTGCAGGATAGGGGGAAGATGGGTGTCGTAGGGAAATTGCCACCGGAGCGTGTGCTCTATTGCAATTAAATTAAATTACTTTATGAGACTTCATCCACCCCCATACATGTTACCCCACACATGGAAAAATTGGAAAATCTTAGATTTTAATCTATTATAACCTATCAAAAACAACAGAAACGGAGACTGAAAAATTACATCTCTGGTTTAGAGTGTGAATCGCGATTCGGGATAAATCGTCTAGATTTTGTTTTTCCGAAGAAACTCAAAACTTCTTACCTTTTGCTTGCATCAATACAAAACATAATTATTATATTTTTTTATTATTATGATCTACAATGAGGGCGGGAATTATCAAATTGTCAGAGATAGTTGTTAAAACCGTATTAATTTTAATGTTATTTGGCCGTAAAATTGAGTGACAGGAATGAAAAAAACCTCTTAGTCACCACATGGAGAACATTTTCCAGTTTGTATCACTGGAGCTGATAATTTTTTCTATGTGAAACAGTGTGATTTCCATTTGTAACTGCCAAACTCTTAAATGTTTCTTCCGAAGGTAAAACAAACTTGAACCTCCTATATGATAGTGTGACGCTTCTTCTTCCTGATTAGTGAAGTTGATTTGTCACATCCAGCGCTAAGAGTTAGAATCCAATTTAGGTCATGCTTCGATACTCCAACAAAAAAAGTAGAATCAGAGTTTTTTGCAAAGAGTGCAAAGAGTGTCAAAACAGTAGCGATTTCGTCGTTAGAAACATATTTAAATATCCAGAAAGAAACAAACTATCCAGTTCCTGTTACAAAGTCAAATGGAGCTTATGATAAAGTAGCAGTTTACCTGCGCAGTACATCTATTCTACCATTCTGTATATATATTCTTCCTATTGGAGATACGAAACAAATCAGTAGTTATTTAAAAAGAGTTGCTATTTTGAAATAACGTTTGCATCACTTACACATTTACCAATAACAACGGCATATGCTTTTTAATTGTTAACTGTTTCTAACTAAACATTAAATCGCTTTGCATTCATGCTTATTTACAGTCGTATCCATGTAGTTGTCTGACATCTATAGGCAGTACAGTGAAACACTTGAGGTAAGGCCACCAGAGTGAGCAACATGTCCTATTGGTTGAACAGCATTCGAAGTCTCCGATAGGGAGAGAGGTTTCTCAAGGATAATTGTGTTTACTCAATATTATTTCTCGTTTTTGCGATAAGTATTCTTGTGCCACTTTAGGCGTTATAATCCTTGATACTCAGAACATTGACAATGAGTGGCTTAAGATAACAGAAACGAGTAACATGGCAACGTGGGATAACACTACCTAATTCTGAGAACTCAAGGAAGCGTTGGAATAATCTAGAAATGATGTCATCTGCCATTTTCAGAGCTAGTTATTAAAAACAGTATTAATTTTGATGTTATGCCGATTCAACTAGATCTAATCAGCAGATTCGGACGATGTGTTGGGTTTTCATACAATAATTAGTATTGGCCAAATTTTATATTTCATATCTTGTACGAATTTTAATGTATATCAAAAATTTTATAAGCTTTAATAATTCCTTGATCCAAAAGCTGAAACAATGATGTGATATGTGCTAAAAAAAAAAGAAATACTTGGCGTTATCAAAGAAGTAAAACGGCCTAAAATCGCGATTTTTTTGGCATGAAGTCTATTCACTCGTTGAGTATGGACCATTAGCCGGTCGAACTTTCTTGTACACAAAATAATCTCAGATTTGAATCGCTAATAAGTGAGCGTCCATTAACCACGTAGTTCCATTTTGGTTTCCTGTGAACCCTCCTCCCCCCTCCCCCCCACGTAGGCCGACGTGACTTTTGATTCTACCCTCCCTCCCCCCCCCCCCCCTCTCTTGTGGCACGTAGCTTTTTTCCCTATTGATTCCAGAAGATATTTTGTACTGCTTTCTCTTGTCAGACTATCGTAAATTTCATACGGAGATGGTTAAATAAATATTCACATTTTATTATGTGTTCTGTACTTTATTTTAACTGTGACTAATAATGTGAATAAGAAACTATGTGGCTTGGTTTGTAACGCCCCCCCCCCCCCTCCCTCACGTAGGTCAGCGTAGCTTTCCAGCAAACCCGTCCCATCCTTCCTAGACGGAGCCACGTAGTTTATGGACACTCCTTAACTACGAAGTTAATAATGCGATAATAACGGTTGAGACCGCAACGGGTAGAGCATATCTGTACGAGTTTATCGTGCATTCGATTGCCTGTGATGTCTTCCGACTAGTGTGATTGCATGCTGGCGATTGTTTGGAACTTTCGATTTAGAGTTGTGTAAAGTTATAAATTAGGGTAGCGTGAAAATGTGTTCAGCTACGACGTCGATTTAACTGACATTTTAAAGATCTGGCGAAGCACTGCTAGCAAAAGTGAGATAATAGAAATATTCGTCGGAAAATAAGTAAAGATCGATATTAAATTGAAAATTACGAAAAAATAAAGATGTTGTCTGATATTAGGCGTAAATATGCTCGGAATTATAGAAAACTCAAATTAGAAGAAAGCTCGCGTTAAAAGGAGCCCAAGAAACCTAAAAAGTCCAGGGCCGAACAAATGCGAGAACGACGACAGCATCGAAAAGAGAATCCAACATGCACTCACATTAGTCCGATGCAAAACAAATGTTGCACGACGAACTCGTACAGACCTGCTCAACCAGTCGGACTTATGCAATACATTTTCTAATTTTGATCCTTTTCATTATTATTGTAATTAATTAATTTTGATCGATCTCATTGTCCTGTGACAATCCCTATGTATGTACTTAAGATTCACGCACATTTTTACTTCAATATCTTTTGCGGTCTGAGGAATATCATTCATCACTGCCTTACTTGTTACATGTACTAATGCCTTAATATATTTGAAATCAAGTGCTACTTTATTATTATGGTCCTCAGGGGCTGATCCAGGATATTGTTTTTTTTGGGGGGGGGGGCTTGAGCGGACTTTGGTTTTGGGGGGGGCTTGGCTTGAGTGGATTTTGGCTGGGGGGCTTGCCTTCAGTGGATTTTGGCTTTGGGGGGGGGGGGCTTAAGACGGGCAAACAGCAGTCTTTATAGTCTCCTCGGGCCTCAAATCCGTAGAACTAAAAAAAAAAAAACCTCCAAAATTACAATGTCGGAGGTGGACCTAGATACTTTGATTTTATCACGAGAAATCTACCATCAGACCCGAACTGCGCCTTTCTATATCTTTTATCTCTCTCTCTCTCTGGTAAGCTATTTTTGTATCTCGGGTACGAAACATTTGGAGATCTCCTCGTTAAATATGGCAGCAGTCACTTTTTTTTTTTTTTTTGTGGCAATAATACTGGAAGGTGATCTTCGTTCTCGTTCAAAGAAC
Source organism: Vandiemenella viatica (assembly GCA_031002005.1). Lineage (NCBI taxonomy): Eukaryota > Metazoa > Arthropoda > Insecta > Orthoptera > Morabidae > Vandiemenella > Vandiemenella viatica. The sequence continues at coordinate 325,297,630 of JARYHS010013630.1, read as the reverse complement.
GCGGGTTTTGTGATGTATAAAACGGCATAGGTTTGACTACACCATCTTTTGAAATACATTTGGAAACGTGTATCGTGATACAACTCTTTCCAGAAGTGTTAATTTTTTTTAGAATGAATGTATTTGCATATATCCGATTACAATACAAATGGTTTAATTTGCATATGGTTTACAGTTAGAAGTTAGGTTATTTTCAGATGATATTGTAGCGAGATGAAGAGTAAGGGTCATCTCCTACAATTAATATGAATTAATTTTTACGAAATCTTATATATATATAAAAAAAAATAGACGTGTTTTTTCATATATTTCACTTTTGAGCCAACACTACCTAGCACAGATCACTGATGTTTGTGGGTGGAAGTAGCATGGAGTTTCCTGTCGTGCACAACGTTGGCCGAATGCCGATAGCTGTGGGGATGTGGGAGATATAATGATTAAAGTTGGTCAGTGCTGGGCGTTTTCATATTTCGACCAAAAATTCGAATCTCCGTATACTTCTCTTTCCTGCCACAACTACATAACATAGAGCTTTGGTGTTTGTGTATGGTAGTAGAATCGACCTTCCTGTCGTGCACTATGGTTGTTAGTTGTCGGTAGCTATGGGGGTGTGGGAGATATGGGGGTTGAAAGTGGTCGACCTGTGGCAATTTCATACTTCTGCCAAAGACAAAAGTGTCATGGTGTATCATTTTTCAGCGAAAACTAGAGATCACAGATAACTGGCGTTGGTGTGTAGTAGTAGCAGAAAGTCACCTTTCGATCACAACAGCGGCCGATTTTCAGAAACTGTGATACTGTGGTAGATATGGTGGTTGTAAGTGGCCGACCAAGGATATTTTCGTATTTCGACTGTTTCGGCATATGTCACTTTTCTGCCACAACTACATAGCATAGAGCATTGGTGTTTGTGTTTGGTATTAAAATCGTATATCATGTAGTGCACTATGGTTGTTAGATGTCGGTAGCTATTGGGCGTGTGGGAGATATGGGGGTTGAAAGTGGTCGACCTGTGGCAATTTCATACTTCTGCCAAAGACAAAAGTGTCATGGTGTATCACTTTTCAGCGAAAACTAGAGATCACAGATAACTGGCGTTGGTGTGTAGTAGTAGCAGAAAGTCACTTTTCGATCACAACAGCGGTCGATTTTCAGAAACTGTGGTACTGTGGTAGATATGGTGGTTGTAATTGGCCGACCAAGGATATTTTCGTATTTCGACTGTTTCGGCATATGTCACTTTTCTGCCACAACTACATAGCATAGAGCATTGGTGTTTGTGTTTCGTAGTAGAATCGTATCTCATGTAGTGCACTATGGTTCTTAGATGTCGTTAGCTATGGGGGTGTGGGAGATATGGGGGTTGAAAGTGATCAACCTGTGGCAATTTCATACTTCTGCCAAAGACAAAAATGTCATGGTGTATCACTTTTCAGCGAAAACTATAGATCACAGATAACTGGCGTTTGTGTGTAGTAGTAGCACAGAGTCACCTTTCGATCACAACAGCGGCCGATTTTCAGAAACTGTGGTACTGTGGTAGATATGGTGGTTGTAAGTGGCCGACCAAGGATATTTTCGTATTCCGACTGTTTCCGCATATGTCACTTTTCTGCCACAACTACATAGCATAGAACATTGGTGTTTGTGTTTGGTAGTAGAATCGTATCTCATGTAGTGCACTATGGTTCTTAGATGTCGTTAGCTATGGGGGTGTGGGAGATATGGGGGTTGAAAGTGATCAACCTGTGGCAATTTCATACTTCTGCCAAAGACAAAAGTGTCATGGTGTATCACTTTTCAGCGAAAACTAGAGATCACAGATAACTGGCGTTTGTGTGTAGTAGTAGCAGAAAGTCACCTTTCGATCACAACAGCGGCCGATTTTCAGAAACTGTGGTACTGTGGTAGATATGGTGGTTGTAAGTGGCCGACCAAGGATATTTTCGTATTTCGACTGTTTCCGCATATGTCACTTTTCTGCCACAACTACATAGCATAGAACATTGGTGTTTGTGTTTGGTAGTAGAATCGTATCTCACTGTAGTGCACTATGGTTGTTAGATGTCGGTAGCTATGGGGGTGTGGGAGATATGGGGGTTGAAAGTGGTCGACCTGTGGCAATTTCATACTTCTGCCAAAGACAAAAGTGTCATGGTGTATCATTTTTCAGCGAAAACTAGAGATCACAGATAACTGGCGTTGGTGTGTAGTAGTAGCAGAAAGTCACCTTTCGATCACAACAGCGGCCGATTTTCAGAAACTGTGGTACTGTGGTAGATATGGTGGTTGTAAGTGGCCGACCAAGGATATTTTCGTATTTCGACTGTTTCGGCATATGTCACTTTTCTGCCACAACTACATAGCATAGAGCATTGGTGTTTGTGTTTGGTAGTAAAATCGTATCTCATGTAGTGCACTATGGTTGTTAGATGTCGGTAGCTATGGGGGTGTGGGAGATATGGGGGTTGAAAGTGGTCGACCTGTGGCAATTTCATACTTCTGCCAAAGACAAAAGTGTCATCGTGTATCACTTTTCAGCGAAAACTATAGATCAGAGATAACTGGCGTTTGTGTGTAGTAGTAGCACAGAGTCACCTTTCGATCACAACAGCGGCCGAATTTCAGAAACTGTGGTACTGTGGTAGATATGGTGGTTGTAAGTGGCCGACCAAGGATATTTTCGTATTTCGACGAAAGGCATGTGTCTCTGCAGATTTATCGTTTCTGCCACGACTACATAGCATAGAGCATTGGTGTTTATGTGTGGTGGTAGAATCGTGTCTGTTGTCGTGCACTTTGGTTGTTAGATGTCTGTAGCTATGGGGGTGTGGAAGACATGGGGGATGAAAATGGTCGACCTGTGGCAATTTCATATTTCAGCCAAAGACGCATGTGTCTCGGTGTATCACTTTTGAGTGAAAACTATCACCGGCGTTTTTGTGTGGTAGTAACACAGGGTCACCCATTCGTATTTCATCCAAAGACTTGTGTGTATCCGTAAATTTTACTTTGCTGCCGGAACTACATAGCGCAGAAGACTGGTATTTGTGTGTGGTAATAGTACCGAGTCTCCCATCGTGCACTATGGTGTTTAGATGTCTTCAGCTGTCAATATGAATACTTTACAATCACGAACGAATTTGTGGGTACCAGCTATTATATTATAATTGTGGAAGTAAGTTTCTGTCTTTTTGTTACGTTTTGACGACTAAATGGCTATATAAATATTGATGGAATTTAACAATGAAATAGTGTAGGAAGGACACAGGACATTTTTTCGGTATGAATAACAGTTTTAGTAACGAAATTTTAAGAATTTATCGAATGATGAAAGACAGACAGATTCGTGTGTTAGTCTGTAATGTTACGTTGGTTGCTCAGTCGCGCAGTCTGTTAGTGTTTGATTTGTTAATAAATTTCGATAAGAAACAAAACTTATTATTTAGTATAGAAGTCAATTTGCTCTGCACTGTACTATTCATTTGTGTCTGTATAAAAGTTTCTGGCACCAATTTGTCTTCCTTTTTGACATGCCTTACGGACGTAAACCTGGACTAAGGTGCAGGTCTAGAAGACAATGTGCTGCTATTAGATTATAAGATTCAGATGCTCATGTTGAATAAAGAAGAAAAAACCAAGCTGAAATAAAGCTGCCATCAGTTAACCCCCCCCCCCCCTCACACACACACACACACATCCCCGCACCTTCGCTTACTTTTCTGTTTTTAAATATGTTGTAAATTGATTCTCTTCATGAGACAGATTAGACGATAGGATGATATAATGATGGCTTTGCATCATATTATGTCGACTCGGTGTTGTTTGGGACAAATCTTACTAACAGTTTTATATATCCAATTCTGGCAATGAAACTCCAAGTCCACGCGTACGAAGTCGCGGGTAACAGCTAGTGTAAGAAATAAATGGAATTTCATTTGTATGATGCTGGAGGCTGGAGCAGGCATACAGCTGAGAGACCCATTAAGTTGGGGCGACGATTTGATGCGCCAAGAAGACGTCAGACGCCAGCAGGTAGTCTGGACAATAGAAAGAGCTTATTTCTAGTGAGGTGACAGTAATCCCTGTGACGGAAGAGTGGCAGCTGGAATTTTACCAGAAAGGATCTTGGCATGGTCGTTCACTCTGGGCTTTTCGGAAGGCCAACGTGGAGATGATTTCCAACGCGTCCTACCGAAAGATATAGGTAATACCCGAAGAGTCTTAGGAAATGGCAGGCAAATGCTTTTCCCATGAAAGAAGGGAGACTTTTGAGGAACCAATCCTGTGTGTGTATTTTCCCACATGATTGGTGATTTCAGATAATTTTGTATTTGCATGATACACGCCGAGAAAAATGGGGCGTGGACTATGAGAGAGGAAGAAAGGAACCTTTTTTGTGAGCAAGGTGGACTTGACTTCGCTCCGGGCTATAGTTCTGGTAACTTCGCTCTGGTGACATGGCTCACTGAGCACCAAGTCTGATCGATGCTATCACAGCGCTCTGCATATGCTTACTGGGTGATGATTGCTTGTACCTGACGGCGGGGCAGGTGCGTGATTGAGGTACGATAGTGCTCTTTTGCTACGCTTTTTCACGCCGCCGATGCAGCCAAAACAGCAACGAAAAAAAAGTGTGTACTTCAGTAAATCATTGAGACAGCCCTGCAACGGCCTCATGAGCGAGAGTTTTGTGTCTCCGAGTTTATAAACACTGAGTTCGGTGTATCTCAAAGCGAAGTGCTTTGTTTTTTTCTACGTTGAGTTGAAAGACAGATATCCATGTTTGGAAACTTTTAATCACCTGTAATTTCCAGTTAAATCTAAATATAGAATGTTACTTGTAATCATTGTAAATACAATAATCGCTCTCAATATGCCTAAGAGAGTTTTGCTTCAGTCACATATGAAATTTGTAAAGTTTAACCATGTACTTATATTGGAATTTCTCAGTTTCAAGTCACTATAATTGTTTGCTTGTTTTGATTTAATTTTGAACAGACAGATGTTAAGATTAAAGATAAATATGCCTCTGTCTGTAAGTATTTACGAGTATTGAATAAATCACAATTTTAGGTCAATTTTCAAATGCTAAAAACAGAAATAATGGCTTCACCTCTGTTTTCGGAAATTAATATGTATGTTTTTCAGAACGTAGTGGAAGGTGATAATTTTAAATTATGCATGGTAAGCAATAAGTCTTTCCTCAACTGACCACCGCACTACAATATGCGTAAGGGGACATCCATAAATTACGTGAGGTGTTTTTCCGGATTCCCCCCCCCCTCTCTGGTGAGATTTTGGTGAGATCTCGCCGGACCCTCCCCCCCCCCCTCTGGTGAGATCTGGTCCCGTAATACCCCCCCCCCCGTACATGTCATCTTCGCGACATTTTGAGACCTTTTTTTTATTTAGGTCTCACCCTCACTTTTCGGCGAAATACCGTCCTAAAATCAACTTACGCGTCATTTAGACCTTTTTTTGTAGCTCTACAGTCCGGCCCAATTTTAAAAAATCTCACGTGAGATTTCCGTTGACCCCCCCCCCCCTCCCTCTTGGTGAGATTTGGTGAGATTTCGCTCGCCCCCCACCCCTTATTTTACCTCGCGTAATTTATGGATGCCCCCTAAAAACGAGAAATGACTCAACAACTACGGGGTGGAAGGTCAACATGGAATGAAGATAAAATGACAAGAAGAATAAGCTTATTATGTACAGAGATAAAAAAAAAATAATAGTTGGTTATCATTACAGGGTGGGGATGGAAGTGCGTGTTGGAAACCTGGCATAACATTTGACTGGGCGGGTATAGGAAAATATTTCAAAATACTTCTTTTATTGGAGAACTGAGGAAAGTGACTTACAAAAGTTTTGTATAGTATGGCACCCAAATTTTGAGTATCAAATAACGGGAGTTTGAGGGGGCGAAAAGTAGGGCAGTTAAATTTGTCTTTGGAAAATACCGCAGAATAGTAACTAGTATTATAGAGGAGGTGGATTGAGATTCAGTGGAAGACAGGAAGAGCGGAAAAAGAGTAATGAGAGTGTAGAAGTGATGAGGCTTGGAAGCAAATTGGTGGAAGAATTAAGAGCATTGTGTGGAAGGGAGAGTTGCATGACTACAAGCTGGTACTCGATTTCAGGCATAAAGGAGTGGGAAAATTTCTTGTGTAGTTAAACCGACTGGGAAAATTTACTAAGGAAAATGATGAATAATTTACCAAAAATACGTACTGAAAAATCTTAAAATTAAAATTTGTAAAGGGTAAAAGTATGCGGATACAAGAAAGGGAAAAACTGATGTGTATGTAAATTGCCGGTGGAACGTGCGCCAAATAGCAATTAAATTAAACAAAAAAAATTCATGCACGTTGAAAATTTGATTGCGAGTGAAATCGAATTCAGAAATAAACCTTAGGAAATCATGACGTTAACACTCAGCGGCTACTCTATCGGCCGATGCTACTTCCACGGCAATTTTTTACATTTCTTAAGAATGATGTACTGCAAATCTTCTAAACCAATCGTCATAAGCTTTGAAGTTTATCAGATGTTGTCTGCTAGATCTGCTTGAAAATTTTTCAAACATATTCGACGCCGACGCTCATTGACACGACGCATGAAACGCAATTCTCGAATTTGCTCAGCTGATACGGAGCGCTATTCTCAAAAATTATAAACCGTAATTAACTCGCATAGACGGTATTTCTCTAACTGTAGAAGCGTCTGCAATAGGTGGAACTGATTACATATTTGTCGATTTATACTCGAAACTATAAAATGGCTGATAAAAGCCAGAACTTTGCCAGAAAAAAAGGTTCTTTTGTATTAGCCGGATCTCACTGGTGATTTTTTCCAGGATTTTCCACGGTTTTAAAGTAAACGAGTGTGGCATTTTTTGTTTCTACTTAAATAAAACGCTGTTATATTTTTAAATTTAAAAATGTTATTTGATACATAAGTAACAACAAGTCACAGCAGGACTATTATTTACTGCTGAGCCATGCGAAAAGTCGACGATGCCGGCGGGTATAACCTCACTTTCATAAGATGTATTTCCGATTATTAGAAATTATTTTACTTATTGTGGAAGTGATTAAATCAATTTAAACTGTTTGTTAAAACCTATTGTTATCTTCTTAGCGTTTGTGATTAAATTATAATGCGTCCTGGCCCAGAAAAAAAAAAATGTTGGGGGAGGAATATTGAGTTCCGACTAGTACCGATTAAACAATGACAGGGCCGGTGCTACGATTCTCGGGCCCCGGGTAAGCAATCTTAGGCTCTCTTCCCTCCCCCCCCCCCCTCCCCGAAAATATTTTTACTTTACTCTTTGGTTTTTTGGATAGCTCAGAAAATTTTAATACAAAAATGTTTAAAATTATTGGTGCAGATTTTAAAAATTTGTGTTTGACTTCTATTTATTTAGGCATCCCCCTCCCCCTTTGATGGCCCGGGCCTCGGGTACTTTTGTCCCGCTTAACCCCCCCCCCTCCCCCCTATTGCCGGCCCTGCACAATGACTAGTAAAGGAGAATTCATTCTTGCAAAGGAGAGTCAGTATGCGACAAAGTGTGAAAGCTTCAAAGTCTAAATAAAATATGCACACATACATCTTCGCCAATATCAGCTTTAAAGCTAGTTGTTTAGAGGATTGTTGTCCTGAGAAATTTCCTCCATCAATCTTTTCTTGATTTGACATCTCTTAACATCCTTTTTGTCATGTTATTGATTATTTTGATCCCTCCGGCAGTACCAATGGTGTTGTGTTTGTCAGCTGCAATTTCATATTCGCCGATACAAATGACCAGTGGATTAGCAGAGCGATGTACTACGTAGTAGAATTTACAGTGGTCTTTCGAAGAGCCTCGCTGTTCCCGACGCCTCGTGGACTTCGTTAGCGGGGAATAGGTCGGACAGATGTAGTTCTGCATTACTTGAAGCTTTCCCAGGAGGCAATTAGAATCGTACTCAATTACCGACCTAATCAAGCAGCAGTAAATGGCAACTCCTAGGTGTGGTGCCAAGTAGCTTTCCCGATGAATTATTGGGTAAGGCCAACGTTTTTATTATTATTATTATTTAATTGGTTGATTTTATTGCCCAACAGATGGGACCCAGATCACTGTAAAAGAATTCAGGAATGCTGTACTTGATGTTATCAGTTGATTCCCTTTCAAATAATTAATTAATACCGGAAAGTGATTTCAATTTACCAACTACTAGATGATTAAATCGTATATTTAAAATTGTAGGCAGTAAAATAATTCTTATGATCCACATAATCATCTTCAGTAGTCTGTGATTGTAACAGCTAGAACTGTGGCAAAATGGCAATGGAGAGATCCTTGAATCTTGATCTCTCAGCTGCAAAGTACTCTGATATCTTCAAAGATACAGTAGAAGTCCGATTATCCGAGGTAAACGGGACTGGGACCGGGACCACCTCGGATAACGAAAAACTCGGATAACTGGAGGTCAAGGAAAAAGGTTACAATGAATCAAAAAACGTATTGAAACTGAAATAATGCAATTTATTTATAGTGTAAAACTAATGTGAAGCAATGAAGTTGTTTTTTGTACATTAATTACGATCACTTGCCAAAAAAGTCATTGATTGTCTTCTGTGTCATAATTTTGTATCTCTTCTTAGCGGAAGTATAGCGCCAACGCTGTAGCATCATAATGTCGGCTGCTGTGCTTCTTCCTGTTGCTCAATATACTTTCTACTATTCTTTTTAAACCTTTAGCATGAGAAATTTTTGGAATAGTTTCATTTTTATCTTTTTCTATAATTCCATTTGAATGTTTCTATTACACCCTGATCAAAGGGTTGTAACAGTGACGTAACATTTGGCGGTAGGAACATACACTTGATATCACCACTTTCCACTTCATCGAGATCTGGGTGGGATGGAGCATTGTCTATTAATAAAAGGACCTTTCTGGGGAGATTCATCTTTTTAAGATATGCTTCTACCATTGGGACAAATGAGTTAAAAAATCACTCCGAAAACATATGTCGTTCCATCAAACCTCTTAATGCCTGGTTTGTATACAAAGTTGGTAAACAGGCCAAATCCAAGTTTTTAAAAAGCTCTAGGCTTTTTTGATTTTCCTATTATCAAAGGTTTTAATTTTAAAGAGCCTGAAGAATTGCAACACAGCAGGATTGTTATACGGTCCTTACTTTTTTAAATCCTGGTGCGTTTTTTTCTTGGGCATACGCCGAAGTTTTTGAGGGTAACATTCTAAAATTGAGCCCTGTTTCATCAAAATTAAAATGCTGTTCTGACGTTAGTCCCAATTTTAAAACAACATCAGCAAGTTTTCTTTGAAATTCATAAACATCACTGCATACAACAGCAAAGGCTCGACCTAACAACAGCCAGTAGACGTGACTCATACTCGACACAGCAACAGGCGATACACGCAAGCGCTACATACAGTACCACGCTTAATATCATACACACTCTAGTTGGAAAAATATTCCATATCTTCATAAAAGCTCCCTATCATATTTCAAAAATTTGCCTCGGTTAACCCGGCGGCTCAGATAATCGGAATGGTTATATGGCAAAAGCGCTCCGTGACAAAAGCGCTCTACCGCAGGTAGGCGAGGGTAGGTATAACCACCCACCCTCGCCTACCTGCAGTAGAGAATATTTAGCACAGCTCATCTGTTTAAGCTCTTATTACTTTCGTGTCATTCATACAGTGAAGTTTATTGGCAGCAGTACCACTTGTGCTACACAGTTCAACTGTGAAAGTATTTCTAGTTTGTCGTCATGGAAGTGCTAACAACTAATAAGGGTAAACCTGCCGTGCATTATGAAGGTTATTCGTATCGGAAATACAAAAGTAAAGAAGATGTTCTAACGGTATGGCGGTGTCAGAAGGAAAGGACGAAAAGTTGTGGTGGAACGCTCAAAACGAAAAATTGGAAAGTTTTATGTGTAACTGAAGCCGTACGAAGCAGCGGAAGCAGTTCGCTTGGAAGTTGCTAAAAGAATGAATCATGCGAAGAAGAGGGCCCGCGAAGAAGACACGCTCGTTTCTAAAATTTACAAAAAAGAGCTGGGAGACTTACACAGTAAATGCTACGAAAATGTAGCCAAATTGCTCCACCAGGTGACTGTCAAGAGAACCTTATTTCGACAGAGAAGCAAAGCTCGTGGGAATGGAAAGAAACAGAAGAGCCGAGACAAAGTAGTTTTAGATAATGACATGCTCCAGATGAAAGATGGTTCAAGTTTCCTTTTGACAGATGACAGCTCAGGAGAGCGAATGATAATACTTTGTGGACAGAAAGGAAGAGAATGTCTGAAGAGACAGCAAGATTTCTTCATGGATGGTACATTTAAAAGTTGTAGTAAACAATTTGCTCAAATTTTGTAGTATCCACGCTGATTACTGAAGCTTCAAGGAAGAAACTAATGTGTATCCAGTAGCGTTTGCCCTGTTGCCAAACAAAAAGAAAGCAACGTATATTCGTTTATTTTGCCATATTTTACATATAGTTCCACAATGGAATCCAAGAAAAATTAACATTGATTTTGAGGGAAGTGCAATATCCGCACTTGGAGAAGTTTCTCCAACCGTTGAAATTAATGGTTGTTACTTCCACATGAAGAAATGTCTGTGGAGGAAATTGCAGGAAATTGGATTGACCCGTGAGTATCGAGAAAATGAAGAAATTAGACTGCATGTTAGGATGTGTGCTGCGCTAGAATTCCTCAAAACTGAAGACATCTTAGACGGCTGGCTCAAGATATATACGGAGGCTCCAGAAAATCCGAATTTTCTCAGTTTTTTGATTATTTCGTTGAACAATGGTTGGAGAATGAAGAAATTCCTCCTAAACTGTGGACTTGTTACGGTAGGCGACACCGCACTACGAACATTGTGGAAGGTTGAAACAACAAAATCAACAATCTTCTCGGGCGACCAAATCCCAAGATCAAAAAAGTGATAATGTGTTTATAGAGTGAAGCTGAAAATTCCGCTTGTATGTACATGAGAACGGAGATCAATCTTGCTGGGAAAAAGAGGAAAAGCTTCTAAGTATATTAAATTAGATGAATGTTTGGAAAAAACTGTAAAAAAGTATGAGGAAAACGGTGATATTGGGTCTTGTTTGAAAGCGATATCATACTTAAAAAAGCTGGGCTAGACCTGCTTTTTAACACACAAAAAATGAAAATAATGTAAATAAAGAGACATTGTAAATATGTAAATAAATAAATACTGACGAAGCTTTATTCAAGCTAATTTTAAACACGCCTTAAACGGTTGTGTGCTACGTGCATTTCAGTCACTAAGCCATCCAAATCCTGGAAAAAGTGTGATGGAAATCAGTTATTAAAATGAGTTAAGTATTAGAAATTTACTGAATTACTACTGGAAAATGTATGACTTCATGAACTCTTTAGGCTAGACGCATTCTAGCGATTTTCTGTAGCTGCGATAGAAAAATAGGTCGCAAAAAATGTTAGTGCGCATACTTGCGACTAATTTGTCGCAACAAATGTCAGATTACATTGTCGAGATAAGAACAGTGCCGGATCTAAAGGGGGGGGCTAACCGGGGCTCTTGCCCCGGGCGACAACTTCAGGGGGGCGCTAAAATCAACTGTTGGTGGCATCTTTTTATAAGCGCCAGGGCGAAATATTCATGTGCTGCCGACCCTTTTTTTTAGGTAAAGCGCCGTGGTACACTGACCGAGGCGGCAACTTGAAAGGACGGAAAATTCATTGTCCTTAAAACAAAGCTCTACTCACGGAATGGAATTCATTCCATCATTGTTAGCGGGAATTCCAGATATTCGTTGATTTATAAATTTTGCCATCTGATGTTCGCATTCTTGCAGCTGTGTTCGAGTGATTAGCCCAGTTTTGTTTTAATACCTACAGCTAAGGAAGAATCTATCATTATCAAATATCTCAGCGTTTCTCATCCTTTGTCAATCCGAGGACCAGTGAAATGTCAAAAACATTCGGATCATTAACTTATATGTGCCTTATTTCTTACCTCTGTATATATTAGGAACCAAACTTATCAATTGTTATTAGCATATACCGCCGTTTCTCAAGACATATACCTACAATAAAGCACTCATAAAACGTCGCTCTCCGAAAATACAGTATTTAGGGAATAGGCTGTTAAGCAGCCATATCCTGAAAATGCCAGATTTTTTATGGTAGTTGAAATATTAATTGTTTTTAGAAACTTTGGATTACTAGCTTATTCTCGCTTACAGTCTTATGCAGGACGAGACGATATCCATTTTTTTTATGCCTTAGAGAATCAAATTTTTAAAATTCTGCCTTCTGATAACTTGCACCATCTTCACATACCAGATTGGAAACGCTGATATATATTATAACGTTAACTTATTTCTTTCTGGCTCATTACTGTTTTTGTTAGCGCTTAATCCACAAGATAAAATAATGAAAATTTTTCCCACGCCTTGTCTCTCACATCAAATAAATTAAGATGATTGAATTTGGTATCGTTGGGAAGGGCATGACTTGAATTTATGGCTTTGATAGTTTCAACTGTTTCTTAGTTTTGTCAGTTACTTGAAATATGTTTAAATTTTTCGCCAAAGACGACCGTTCTTTTTGTTTTCCTTCTTTAAATGAACTAACGATTTACTTTATCGATATTATTGACAAAATGCACATTGAATAATAACATTATTTAAATTATAATCGCAATGTTTGTAACATTTTGGTTGGGAAAACGTGCTTATTGTTATAAAAGCAATCTACCGTGTTCATAATATCGAATCGAGTTTATCTATTTTCCACAAAAACAATTCTTGTAAAAATAAGCAAAGTGTCGTGATTCCCGCGGGATTGGCGCAAATCCCGCACGGATCCCGCGGGATTGAAAACACTGCGGGATTGCAATCCTTAGTCGTGCTTGATTAGTGACAAAAAGATATAAGATCTTGTTCTGAGAAATCTAATATCGTATAGTTCTGAGAATATACTGCACATTACCAACAACGTCCGCAAGCTGCGAGCGGAATTTTAGTAAATTAAAATTCGTAAAAACCTACCTGAGATCAACAATGAGCCAGGAACGTCTTTCTAGCCTCGCGATCTTATCAATCGAAAACAGAACAGCTTATGAGACGAATTTTTATGAAGTTATAGACTCTTTCGCGGAAATGAAAGCTCGAACAGTGAAGTTGTAGTAACATTTAGTGCAAATTTTGCTAGGGCCTAAGGACTGCAATTGTGAGTACAGTCTGGCTCGTGCGTTATGTATTCTGATTGCGTGTATTATATATAATACAAGTAATAAAAGAACTCATTTCTTACTATGTCTTTTTTATCACGTTAGTTTAATAATACCCAACTGAGTGTGGTGTTTTCTTTAGGGGGGGGGGCGCCAGCGTGAAGTTTTTGCCCCGGTTCGGAAAAATCCTAGATCCGCCACTGGATAAGAATCGTCTCTGTGTAGTTAGGTTCAAAAAATATACTTAAAAATAACTATTCTGGGCATATCTTCTTACTGGTCAAACGTTACTTAAACGAAAATTTCAAGATGTTCCAGATAAGAAAATTTCATTTATTTTAGCAAATTGTTTTTTTTTTTTTTACAAATGTATAATGTTGTTCAATCTAAAAATTAACATAGAACAAAGATTATTTATTTTGCAAGTGAAAAGAGTTTCGGGAAAGTGTAACAGTACATATAACCATTAATAAATAAATATTACCATCTACTGATTAGCTGTTAGCTATTTAACTGCTAAACGGTGATGGGTCGTTATTTTTGAATACTCGGAACTAAAAATAGTAAAGAAATACAATTTATTCCGTATTTCGACGGCAGATTGGCAATTTTTCAATCTCTCAAATCAGTTTTCGATATTTATGTTGCTTGAAAAATTGGTCTTTAATCACCCGCCAATAATTCCCAAGTGCTCACGTAACCTTAGAGGCCATCAGGGCTTCACTGTGCGTTTCTTCTGGCGACACCGTCTTTCCAGGAAGGTAGGGGATTATAGACCGTCCTTCCAGGAAGGCAACCCTAGAGCGCTTATGTCACCTGAGCGCTTATAGTCGGTCACCAATCGGAACACGGATAACCGAACTTTTACTGTATTTTAACAGCATATGGTCATAAAGCTGTGACTGCAAGAGTTTGCGATGGGAAATAAAAAAGTAAAGGTGAGCTTACAAATCTGAGAGAGCTTAAAAGGTCTTCTAAAAAATTCTTCTTAGAAAACATTTAATCAATGAGGAGTGGCATTACTTTGGATTTTAGAAAAAAGACGGTGACAACTACTTACCAGGTCAGATGATTATTGACGAAATGTTCCCTCTTACTAACCTTTAACATTCTGGAGCCATGGCTGGATAATAGGACATGAGATGGAGTGCCAGCAATAATTTTAATTAGGCGTAATATTTAATTTCGTATTTTGGTATTTTTTACAAAAAAAGTATGGTATACAATATGTGGTTGATCCCCGGAGACCTAGAAATGCACGTACTTGCTCGGGTACTCTGCACACATCCTATTGGCTGCAGGACTTCTGGTTAGTCGAGATTTCAGTTAAAGCCTTTCAATCTTTATTAATTTCTGCATACGATAAGTCCTTACAGAAACAGAAGTATTCAACCATCCGCAAAGTAAATAAGATAAGACGAGTATTCAAGAAAGGAAATTGTTCTGACCTCTTCAACTTCTTGTGGGTGTAGGGTCGTCAAGCATATCGTATCTGTGATTGTATTCATAATCTACTATATAATTTCGTAAGGTCACCCACTCACCTCGATAGCTATTGGCTGGAGAACAGTGTCACGTGTCAGCCTTCCTCACAAAACAGTGACCAGAGATACCATTAGAAGTAATTCGTGGTTATGTCAACAATTTAATAACTAAGCAGCTGCTACCAAATTAATTGACATAATACATTCATTAAGTTTGTTTTTCATAACGTTTCATAGTTAAAAAAAATTTAATAAATTTTGCGGCTGAAAAAACTTGGATCTGCTTTTCAGTAACATGTTACTAATTAAAGCAACTTAAAAAACTTTTAAAAAGAATTAAATTACTCATAGCCTCTGCTGTAACCACGAATGCCAATTGTCATTTCGGCTTAGCATACATTATCAGTTTAATTACAACTTTCACTAATGTTGTTGCTTGACCAAAATTTATGCATTACGGTTTAGTTGCTTTTTAGGCATTTTACTGACCAATTTAGTTATTGGTTTGTATTCATGTTCGCTGTATGTTAGTTATTAGCTTATTTTAAGTGGACATCAGACCAAATGTGTCACCGAATCAACTATTCTGGCAACTAATTTCTGCGGAGTTGCTCAATTGTTTCTTAATATCGAATGTGTATTAGGTTCTCTGGCCGTCACAGATACTATGACCAATGTTTACATTATGAGTGTTTGCCCAGTGTCAATAATAAACAGCGTGATGCTTTCGAAGCAAACTGGATTATTTTTAATTTTGCAGAGTTCCTGTCCGTGTTTAATACCTACCTCTATTAATGTTTCTGAGTTCTTCAAGCTCGAGAGTTTTTATTCATCCTAAGGGTGAACACAAGTCAAGTTTATATTTGGTCAAATCAGATCATCCTGTCATAATCTTTCATCCTAAAAGCTGGAACTAATCTAGACCCGTGACGATACGCTAAAAACGGTCATGGGCTTACATTAGTGTTAAATAAACTCGCACTTTCTGTAATCCAGCACTGATTAATGAAGAGCCCATCATGCAAAATCAGTTCGCTTTACTTTCTCACGACATGATGAAGCCGCACATAATCAACGTACCTCGAGTGTTTCAAGGCAAGCGTAATAGGAAGGTTTTTTTATTTATTTTTTAATATCCTTGACTAGTCTTGGCCATATTTGAAACTGTTGTGGAAAATGGCGGGTTAAACAATAGTAAGTGCGGTGGAATAAGACATTTGGCACAGAAGAGAGACGTATTAACTTTGAATAGTAAGTGGGATGGGGTGATCTGCAAGTAAGTTATGTTCGGATATTAACACTGGGAGCTACGCTCCGAAAATTAATGCAGAAAAATACAGCAATAAAATGGCGAACCCTATTACCAACAATTAGAGCTTGCCTTCAGCAATATTATATACAGATTCTTGTCATGGCGCAGCGAGTTCAGTAGATTAAAGATCGGTGCTCTCTTGACCGACAAACATCGCACCGACAGTCGGCTCACCCCTATCGTGTCTAAGCTTGTCGGTACACGTTCCTACTCATCAGTCTTCGTTTAATATTTTCACGTGGTTGTTTCATGGATTCTTCTCCTTATGATGCCGTGCCAGATTCATGGCGTAGGTGGTTTTTACGGAGACTGTACTCCTTTGTAGGAACTTTCTTAGGAAGATGAACTGGGTTGGTTTCCCAGACCTACTCTACCGAAAGATACCGAGAGGCCACGAGACTTAACATCCCAATCCGACGGACTAATCACCATCATTGGTGTCGTATGCCCTCATTCCGTACGTACTGCGGAGGGTTTGTACGAGTAATTTAACTTAGGACTTCGGAACACAATCTGTTGATTAAGAATTGTGCACCACCATCTCTCCTACTCTGCCGACCAAGCCCTGGTGAAATTTTCTTCCACCACTAATGCTCGAATTAGCCAACTAAGCCAACGGGGCGAGCTTCACAGAATTAATGTTCAAAAATTTCCGTAACAGTGAGTTGAGGGTCACAGTATCTGACGGACGATGAAACAAAATTTTACAAATATTTTAGAATGACACAAACTACATTTCACGATCTTCAGATGAAGATGTTGAAGGAAAACGACTTTTTTTTAGACAAAAAAACAATGTGTGTTAGTAGAAGACCGGAAATTCCTTACATGCTTATCCGCATTATCCACCAGGCCAACATGACACAGTCAGCGTCAAGAAGGTAAGCAAATAATCTGTCTCAGTCTCGGGGAGCGATTTTTTTTTTCATCTGCCTCAAAATAATTTATAATTTATTTGTGATGGTTCATAAGCGTCCTGTTAATATCTTTCTTCTATTTCATCAATTTTATTTTTTATAAGATTTTAGCTCATTTTTAATTGTTTCTTAAAATAATTTTAATTTTGAATACTCAATATTTCCATAACATTTATTTCTTAGCTATTTACTGATGTAACGCTTTGTTTAGATTTGAATTTATGCCCAAAAAAGTAAAATAATATGCTAATCTAAATCATAGTTTTATTATACCGAGTTTAAAAGAATAGGCACATGTATAAAAATACAGTATGTATTTTTTTATATAGACGTGTTAAGACTAAAGTTGTTTGGTTGATCTATGATCATTCTGTATTTGTCAATAAATGGCACCCCACAAATCATGGTGTATCGGCTTTGCATTTAACGTACCAGCTTTTAGCGACATCTGTATTAAGAAATTTGATTCGGTTTTCATCACTGCTGAGATTAGTACGGGGAACTGGACCCTCCAAACATTCAAGGATTACGACATTTAGACGACGCCGGAAGCTTAAAATCTTTTTATCAATATGCAATTCTGTGAAACCCTTGTGTATTGCTGAGAATTTCTTTTCGGTGGTAGATAACATAATCTCCATATCTCTCCTCTGGTGCCTTCTTATCATCAGTTTTCGAGTCCAGGCTGATAACATTAATGCCAATCGTCTTTAAACAAAAAGATCTTGAAAGCTAAGAGATATTTGTTACACCTATATTATTTTTTATGTTTACAGCGGTAGTAATATTCTTTCTGGATTACTGTACCACTTCCAAACTATCATAAATGAGGAAAGCATGATTAAAACTGATACTACCGTCTGGCTGGTGTAGGGAAATTGCCACCGGAGCGTGCGCTCCATTCACAATTAAATTAATTTAAAGTTAATGATACTACTTACTACCTATGATTCCATTCTTACTTTTCCTCTCGTTCTAAACGGAATATCAATATGATGGAGGATTCAAAAGATATTTGACTTGTAAGTGTTAAGTGAATAAACTTTTTGTTCCTATTTGCTTCAAATCATTTATTTACTTTCAACAGTTCGACGTTATATAAGTACATAAACAGATATGTAAAGACAATTCTGCCACAATTTTCGTTGCCATGACGATCGCTAGAGTTGCTTGTGGTCTACATATATAAAAGGCAATGTTCCTATGTATGTCCGTTATACGATTAAAAAAAACTGCTGGACCGCTTTACGTGCGGTTTTCTGCAAAATGTTCCGCGTTGTCCGGAGAAGGTTTAAAGTTATTGTAATCCTCGATCTGACCAACAGATAGAAATCAAATTGAAATAAACAAAATAGATTACATATGTTACAGTCCCGTGCTACTGAATCATCCGCGTTGTCCAGAGAAGGTTTAAAGATATTGAAATCTTCGATCCGACCAGTAGAAAGAAAATAGATAACGTATGTCACAATCAGGAGCTACAGAATCATAACAACAATATCAAACATGGAATGTAGCAAGTTTTAACATATATTGATCGAAATGAACAATGTGACAATATTCGATTACGCATGTAAATAAATCATTTAAATGAAATTGTTAATTTAATTTTCACTGCGATGGAGCGTCAGCTACGGTGGCAGTTTCCCTGCACACCCATTTCTCCCTCTCCCCAATTTCTTTTTCTGGCCTACTTATATCCGCTATTAATTTCAGTTTTAAATTCCTTTAGCGTTTTGGTAAATTATTCATTTCTCTTGATAATTTATTCCAATCACTGACCCCGTTACTTACGAAAGAAACTCTTCCCACACACTTGTGCCTGAAATCGAGTGCCAGTTTGTGGTCATGGTCATCTTTTCCCTTCTATACACTAGTCCCAATTCTTCGACCAGTATACGCCTTCTACACCCCCATCACTTTATTCACCCTCCTCCTGTCTTTCAATGAATCCCATTCCAGCTCCTTCATCATATCAGTTACTGATTGTGTTCTGCGGTAATTTCTGGAGACAAACCTAACAACCATTCTTTGCACCCTCTCCAACTTCTGTACTTGATACCCAAAATGAGGGTCCCATACTAAACTATTGTATTCAAGTAACGGAGTGACCAACATTTTGTAACCGAATTCCCTAACTTCTCTAGTATATCCCATCATCACTTTCTCCAATAAGCGAGGGGACCGAGCTTGGTGGTGTAACGGTTAGCGTTCTGGCCTCGCATTCGGAAGGACGCCTTTTCGAATCCCCGTCCGGGCATCCAGATTTCGGTTTTCCATGGTTTCCCAAATCACTCCAGGCCATGGCCGAATTCCTTCCCATGCCTTGCCCCCATCTTTTCCCGTCTCTAAAGACCTCGCTGTTAAGAGACGTTAAGCAGTTAAAAAAAAAGTGAAGGAGTTAACTTGATCGTACTGCATTGCAGTATAATTTGGAAAATGAATAAACAACAGGTTGCATTAAATTACCAAATGGTTTATATAGGATCACTCACTCACAAGAAGAATTTGTTCAACGCGTAAGTCCAGATATCAAACAAAATTGCAAAAGTCATCAATGGTTAAGTGAACGTGCAATATTAACTGCAAAAAGATGAACGTTTCATTAATATCAGCATTAAAGTTGTGTTACTCACAAATCGATAGATACTGCTATAGATCAAGATGAAGCAGTAAAGTTTCAAAGTGAAATGTTTATAAATATTTCAAATGGAATCACCAAATACTTTGAATATCCAAGAGTCTTGCAATGGACTGAAAACTGAATAAAGAGTAATTACAATTTACGTAATCCAAAACATGAACATAAAAATAATTTATATATAAATACCAAATTTTAACTAAATAAAAATGTGGTATCAAACTTTCAATTGTGTTCATTTAATCTAGTAATACAGAAGCGTTGCAAGGTCAGCTAGTTGTGTAAACGATACTACATTACTTTCTTGCTACTTAACTTGTTTATTTGGCATTACTATATAACTGTTTTTGTTGCAGAATCCGTTCCACAAACGGGCTTGCGTGCTGACTCGGGCTCGTCTGCTCTTCCAGTATGGAGTCCAACGATATCAAGCCGACAAGGTCCCATGACAGTCACGGCCATTAACGACAGGATCACCAGTCACTGGCGACCGACCCCAACCAGCAGCAGTCAAACCACATCAACCAGTATATGAGGCGAGTCGAGTCCAACGGCTTTAACCTTTGAAGATAGGGAAAGTGCTTTTGCTAGTAGAATATATTCCGGGAGCACTCAAAATTCTGAAAGCTTTAAAGAACCAAACAATTTCAACAATACTTGTTTTGAGCTTTTGGAAAATAAAATTCGGGAAATAGTTTATAATCCGTCACCGCAGCCGTAGAGGTTATGGTGTTACTGGTAATCAAGAAAATTAGACTGGTTTGCCAATAATTCACAAGAAATATCTGCGTATTATTCACACGCGCAAAAACGCCAAGGCAGAATACTGGCCACACAACTACGAGTAGCCCGGCTACCTGGGAGACGGATAACAATACCCAGACGCCCCTGAGGGTTTTATTTATTTTGCATACGATGCTATATGACATTAACAGCACTCAAAAACAATTATATAGTAATCATTGAACAACCTTGTCTCAAAATAAACACGCATATATAAATATAGGTCAGTTGACAATGCCCGCAGTCGGCCACTAAGACAGGATCGCCAGTCACAACCACTACAACATAACATCGAGGTGCTCCAACCAGGCCACCGCCTCCGGCGTAGCCAAATTTAGGTCTTCCAGACTACTAGGAAAGGCACGCAGTGGGCAGCCCTGCACAATGTGCGACACATTTTGTGAAACCTCACCGCAGTCGCAGTACGGAGAATCTGCCAGCCCTAGGTGTGAAGAGTTGAAGCAGTTCTTCCCGTACCACATCTAATATTATTTAATTTGCACCAAAATAACGGCGGTAATTTCAGTCCTGGTAGTTTTGAGCAGGATCTGGTAATTTTCACTGTGCCCTGTGGTGTTGATGATGCCCATTCCGC
Organism: Vandiemenella viatica; assembly: GCA_031002005.1. Taxonomy (NCBI): domain Eukaryota; kingdom Metazoa; phylum Arthropoda; class Insecta; order Orthoptera; family Morabidae; genus Vandiemenella; species Vandiemenella viatica. Next base: position 325,276,651 of record JARYHS010013630.1, on the reverse strand, counting down.
TATCTAGCTGTTGTAGGGCTGAAGGCAGTCTTCCAGGCAGGGCGACGTGACTTCAGCCGTGTTTTTTATTAACTAATATCTCCATAAATGGGAAGAGCCTCGTTGTTCAGAATTCTCGACCACAGTCTGATTAGGACCTTTTGCCTTCTGATGTGGTGGGATGTTGCTGAGCACCATAGCCATTGGAAAGATGTAGATAGAAGCAAGCCGGTTATGATGCGCATTGTTTAGCGAAGTTTAACGTCCACCAACTGGGTATGAGAGCTATTAAGCCACACGATGGAGCCGTATTCAGCTGTCGAGTAAACTAAGACTAGGGCTGTTGTTCTTAAAGAATCCGCAACAGCTACCCATGAAGTTCTTGCCAGCCGCCGAAGTAAATTGTTCCGACTTTTAAGCTTGGCAGCTTGAAACGTCCCATTCTGTAAATCTCATTGTTTGATGTTAGATTCAATCGTTTTATTGCCATAATCTGTTTAATTTCAATAAGTTAATTTGATTTGATTTGAATGTGGTTCTCGGCTGATAACGTTATCGCGAGGAATATTTAATACCCTTACTTGTCAAATATGAGAAAGGATAATGGTTGTAATTCCGTGGACAGGCAAGTGAGTAATAAAGAATGTACTTTAGCGTGGTCTGGTTGTTCTCCAAAGGAGCAGACTTCCCGTGTGTGACATTGTGAGTTCGTCTGCCTGGAAATTCGAAGAATGAAAGACTCCTTTCAAAGCACAGTAATAAAATGTTCCAGACCTGGGCCATCAGACGTCTTGCAGATGTCGCTGGCAAAGAAACATTCATTAACAATATACTGTTTGTGCGTGGGAAGTGCAGGCCAATGAGAAGAGTGGAACTATTGCTATATGGAGAGGATGACCTACCAAGAAAATTCATATGTCCATCAAATAAAATTGTTTCTAATAAATTGTTTATGCTTGTCGCCAATCGGAGATGAAGGAACGAACACCTTCATGCGAGGTGACGAGTGCGCAGAGAGACGACGGAGAAGGACATTTGATTTTCAGCGCGGGGACTGGACGCTGAAGACTCGACTGGAAACTGCAGCAGCTCTCTGGGCCTCCTGGGACACCGACACCGCTGGCTGTGGCTAGATGATACTCGCCAGAAGCCCGGTCCTCCCTTCACTCAACTGACGCGACTACCTGTGGCCTGGCGAAAACATGCACCATCGGCTCGACACAGCTCTCCTGGCCAGCTGATCGTCTCGCCGCGGGTCGATGACACGACTCTTCCGTTCCGAGGCAGTGTCACGCATCGCCTGCGCTGCTCAGCACTACGGTAACTCTTACGTACGCAATCATCTACAAAATGACTACAACAAGCTCCTCAGTAAAAGCAATTAAGAACTGTAAAATCCACTGCCTAAGAGGGAACAACCATTTATCCATTAAAGTAATTGTTTTGTCAAATAAGTTTTGCTTTCCATGTATCAAGATTAATAAAGTCAATATGTTCCTTTTGAATATATTATGCTTGACTTGTATTAATGTAAAGGACCACTTCGGAAGAGAACCACACCCACAATCATTTATTTAGTTATCAATTAATAAAACGGTTTAACAAACTAGTACCGAGCGTGGTGGTGTAACGGCTAGCGTTCTGGCCTCGCATTCGGGAGGACGGCGGTTCGAATCCCCGTCCGGGCATCCAGATTTGGGTTTTCCATGGTTTCCCAAATCACTCCAGGTGAATGCCGGGATGCTTCCTTCAAAAAGGCCATGGCTGAATTCCTTCCCATTCCTTGCCCCCCATCCTTTCCCGTCTCTAAAGACCTAGTTGTTATAGGAACGTTAAACAGTTAAAAAAAAAAAAAAAAAAAAAAAAAAAAAAAAAAAAAAAAAAAAAAAACTAGTAAATCCCGATGCATACCTAGTGGGAAACTACAAGCTGTATTTTGTAGATTCCTTTTGTAAGTTAGGAACCTGTCTACTGTGAGACCCGAGACCCAGGAATTTTGGGGTACAGTAGAACTCCAGCTATCCGAATCAATTGGGACCGGACCCCATTCGGATAAACAAAAATTCGGATAATTGGATTTTTTCCGAAAAAGTGTCTATTTTAATTAATTACTGTATGTATGTTGAAAATGGGCGAAGAAGCTATATTTAATGGAAAAGAGCTTTTAATTTATTAAATGAAAAGACAACACTTTTACATGTTAAGCATAGTTACAAGTGCTGCACATTAGTACAGCATATGCGTGCCGCGCTGTAAATAAAAGTCATTGCTTGCTGAACATCTTGGTCAAAGTAAGCTGTTTGACTGTATTCATCTGTTTTCTGACAGCAAAATCGCGCCTCCGCTTTACAGTGAGAAGTTTCATGTGGTGTGTAGGCAGAATCATTATTTTTTGAATTGCAGTACGTTTCCCGTTTAATTAAAAAAGTGATTCGGATAATCAGCGATTCGGACAATCAGCGATTCGGATAATCGGAGTTCGGATAATTGGAGTTCTACTGTACTGTTATACTTCAGCATCTGATTTCTGAACAATATATTTAGCTGGTAGTTCAGTTGTTTGTTGCTAAGATGGAATGTAGCTATTTCTTTTTTCTGTGGACTAGGCTGAAGACGCCACCTTCGATAGGAGGCATCCATTCCTGAAGGTCATGAGTCAGGATTTCTTCAGCCTCTATGAAGTTAGTTCTTTGCAATGTAAGATTGATGTCATCAGCATATACAAAATGGCGAGAGATTGTGTCTGGCATGTCGTGAGTATATAAGTTAAAAAGTATTGTGGAGAGAACCGAGCCTTGTGGTTGTCTTATTTAGCTTGTGAAATCTGCTCCTGCTGAATTCAGTGTGCATCTGCAACATGCGGTTACTTAACATGTTTCCCAGTGATCAGTTTGAGAAGGAGACCCTCTGTCCGTATCGTATGCCGCCGAAATATCAAGGAATACAGATACGTTCTTCATTTTCTTCTGATAACCTACTTCCAAGTAGGTAGTAAGACACAGGACCTTATCACGGTACAGTCCCAAATGGGACTCAATCCATCTAGTTCAACAGAGTTCAGGGTTTCGATTTCCGTAACTATTCCAAAATATCCAAAATAAGCCTTTCCAGTGATTTGAGTAAGGCTATCGGACAGTAACTTTGTGGGAAAGTTGGATCTTTTCCTGGTTTAAGTAAATCAATGATTTTTGCTCGCTTGAAGATCTGAGAAAGCCTTCCAGATTGCAGTATGGACCTGAAGAACGAGACAAGCCAACGAGATGTAGCTGGTCCACAATTTTTCAATAGTTCTGGGCAAATCCCATCTAATTCTGCAGCTTTTCCATTTCGAAGGGTCTTTAAACCTTCCTGAAACTCTTGTATAAACAGTGAGGTTGAGTTTCGCGCTTTTGACGTTTAAGCTCAGATTTGATCCGCCTAGTGAACTGCTTGTCCTTTTTGGTTCTAGAAGTAGATACAATGTGATTCCGCTATTGATTCCACAATAATGAATGAGTATGTCCTTTGAGGGTATTGATGTAGGATCTAATTTACGAATAAGAGATCACGAATGTACAAAAACAAATATTGTTACATTTATTTCCTTTTAACAAACCCTAGGGGTGATTAGCCGGAAAGACCTGTTCTGAGCAGTGAGGGTCCAAGAGGTTTTGAATGAAAGACGAGACAGTAAATACATTTTATCGCCATTTCGCAGATGTACGGAAAATTGCAAGTGACGTAGGACAGAATATGGTAGGAGACAGCGGTAATGAATGAGTGCATGTAACTTCTGTTCATGGAGAAGTGAAAATGGAATACGGAATAAAATGACAGTATTGCTGGAAAATATGCTTAAAATCTCCCTATCGGCCTCCGAGAAAAATGATTAGGCTGCCCCGATCGAGAAGGCGGCAATCCGAGGTTCCCTGTGAAGCGGTGGACGCCGGGGAGAGGAATTCAATCTTTGGCTCATCGACTGGAATCTGTTAGCTGGTTTCGCAATTCCTGATAACGAGTGCCCGACTGCGGCCGTACAACACGCGTTCCCAGGACGACACATATGGTGCCGCGCGACTCCACTTCATCTGTCGCAGCCATCTTAGCGCAGAGCCGAGATAACGCGATGGCCATTTGCTATTATATCACGCCACTGCTCATCGCTCCTACCCATGAACGGTAACGGCACACAGTTTGTGACAAAACAGTTTTTCGTCAGAACTCAGTTTTTCTAATTCCCAGTAACGCCTGAGAGGTTTCATACTCTCCACTGAGCTAAATCAAACATGAATTACTAAGATCTTTCGCTGTAATTAATGAGTAATTTCAACCCCGTATATCATTTTATTATTGGAAGAAATGAAGTTCATTTTGCTTTGAGTTTTTAAAAGGAAATAAAGATAACAATATTTGTTTTTGTAAATTAGTGGTTTTTTCAATCTCTAAAATGATGAAGTTAAATACCCTTTCCTTATCAAAATAATCTTGATATATATATGTATATATATGTATATATATGTATATATATATATATAAGAAAGATATATTTCAAGGTTCAGGTTGGATTGATTAACAAATTTAAATTACAGACGGATTAACACATAAAGACCGCCCGAATGTGCGTTTTACTAAGATGCAACAGGTCACTACAAGTACTGGTTGATATGAGGTCTATGTGAGGCCAGAGATCATAAAAAGAATTAGTGAGTTTGAAGAATGGGGCAGTGACAGAACTCTCGATAGTATCATCTCTTTCGACATAAAATTTCAAAATCTGAACTATTCTATCTGGGTTCTTCCTATGTTGCTCTGCCACTCCATTAGTATGAATAAAAAATACGATCCAACTACCTGCTCGAATTCAGTAAAATTGAGTATTCACTGATACTCTCTGACATTTTAAGATTTCAGAGGCAGAAACCAGACAAATCCATTAATGTATTCGGTCTGGAGGATTAGTAAAGAAAACACATAGTTGTCGAGCCCCTCCATCACACTGCAGAAAAACGGGATAGCTACATTAATATGTTGGTAATTTCTGACGGTAGTGAAAAATTCGAAGATAGCAGGATCTTGCACTGTACCTTATCTTGAAACATTATTCAAAATGGGTCTGGATGCTTGCTGCTTCCAGGAAAAGTGTGACAGCAGTGGTGGTACATAAAGGAGGAGTGACGAATAGGGTTGAAAATCATAGGCTGATCAACTTGACATCAATGGTTGGTAAATTAATTGAGAGTTTGGCATGTAACCAAATCAGAAATGTATGTGATGAACGTAAGTGGTTCTCAAGTCGACAAGGATATTCATGTGAATCTCAGCAAGGTTTGCTAGATATTTCGAATGACATAGATAAGGGAGCCCAAATTGTTAGTGTAGCACTAGATACTCCAACGGCTCTGGACAAAGTGAGACATAAAATGGTGTAAAATAAGGAAAAAACTAATGAAGTGAACGTACAAGTTATTTGATTTGTAGAAAAATTCTTAAAAGGTAGAAGGCAAAAAGTCAGGGTTGGAAATGTAGTATCGAAAGAAGTGGAAGTGACGTAACGCTTTATAATAGGTTCAAAACGGTAGAAGACTGAACCGCTGCAGGGTGGTGTGGACAGGATATCTAGCTGAGTAGTTCAACATGGGATGAAGATAAATGCAAAGAAGTGTCTACTCATTAGGTACACAGATAAAAAACTAAAGATTGATTATGATTATAAGCTGGGGAAAGAATTCTTTGTTGAAGAATTGCATTGACATAACATTTGATGGCAAATACAAATGAGCAGGACACAATGGACAGGTAGTAGAAAAAGGTTTCAAAATGCTTCGCTTGTTGGAGAGAGTGATGAAGGGATGTACGAGAGAAGTAAGGGAACTGGTTAGACCATTACTTCAATATGGTGGTGTAGTGTGGGACTCACTTTTTGGATATCAAGTACAGGTATCTGGGGAGGTGCATAGAAGGACTGCTAGATTAGTCTATGGAAATTACTGCAGAGCACAATCAATAATCTACATGCTAAAGAAGTTGAATGGAATTCGCTGTAAAGGAGAAAGAGATTGAAGAGAATAATGACAGTGTACAAGGCTTGGCGATGAGGCGTAAAAAAATATTGGTGTAAGAATTAGGCATGGTCATGGAAGGGACCACAATCTGACACCCAATTTCGTAAGTAATGGGCTCAGGGATTGGAATAGAGAAATGAATAATTTACCAAAAACGCTGAAAGAATGTAAAGTTGAAATTTGTAGAAACTAAAAGTAGGCGGTTACAGAAAAGCAGGAAAATGGGTGTGTAGGAAAATTGCCATCGGAGCGTGCTCTGCATCGTATTTGAATTGAATTAAATTAATTCCATTATTGTTGTATCGTGAACATACTACGGCTAGTTAGTTCTTCTGTGAGTGAGAATAATGGCGCATTAAACATTTGTGATTGATGTCTTGAACATTTTTGTCGCGAATATCTCTTGAATCACCTATGTGAATTTTGGGTCGGTTCCGAATCTCGGCCTCATAAACTACACATGCTCACAAACAAAAATATACAGGTGATAGAAAACATAATTTACACGAATCGCAGACATATGGCAATACTTAAGCTCCTCCCACAGTTCAGGAACTGAAAATCATTGGTTACTTGTTCTATCTAAGTAGTGGAGAAAATGGTCAAATTTTTAATTACATGCCATGATAAGAATCAAGACTTTGCGTGATCCGATAGGGACCATTTGAAATTAATACTTATTAGTATTCTCGAATCATTAACATCAAAATACTCAGTTAAGACATTGTACAAATTAACATCTTTAATTAAGCTCAAGTGCATTCGATGTTGCTTGAAATTAATAACAAATTAATTAATAATTAATAGAATTAATAATAATTATAACTATTTTAAGTATATGAAAATTTCAGGTGTTCGATATTTCTCAAGGAGCATAATTTTGTATTTCTTCCACACCTAAACTCATTCGCCTTTGCGTCGGTGCAAACTTAATCAAGAGAACTTGTCACGGTCTTAATCCCTAAATAATCTCAGTTTATCTTCCTAGGTTGGATTTATTAGTCCTTAAGAATAAGACAAAACGCAAAGTAAATAGCTAAAGTGGAGCGAGGACCTAAACTGAAAGTTCCTAGGCTCAGTAAAAACTATTAATCGATTGCTAAACTTCCTGTCACTGCAGATACCAAGAGTAATTCAAATTTTTTTTTTTTTAAAAATAAGAGCTACATTGTCGTTAAACGATTTTATCGTCTACTGGTAATTAATCTTACTTCATCGAAACTGAAACAAAAAGTTAAACTTCCTTTCTTCCATCATTCACGTTTTTCTCTCTACTCTTAATCATCAAACACGTGAGAATATCTTTGAGCAAGGCCACTGATGTATAAACACTTCGAAGTGGTTTTTTCTACTTCTTCTTGCTGTCCATATTGTGGTGTGACAGCGTCACCCACAATGGATATAATTAAATTGTTATTAATTATATTCATAAATTTTTTTTGATATTCAAATTTATTAATTTATTAAAATCTAGTGACATGTAAATAGCGTAAATAGTGAGGGTTGTATGGATAGATTAAACATATGTTAAACCATGGCAGCCGAAAGTATAGTTTGTTGTAGATTTACTTTTCTGTAAAGCTCAGGGCTCAGAAAGGTAGTGAATATTGAGGCTGGAACCGCCATTTTTCGGACGGTTGAGAGTGGAACAATGGGGACCTCTCCGACCGGGCGGCGCCACAGCCTCACAACGGATATCTCCCGTTAACGGGGCGCTGACCTTCCCCACCCCGGCGACTGTCCTGAAGGCCAGGCAGGAAAACGCGCGAGGGAGGCGGCGAATGCGAGGCATGATATCAAACACGTGACGACGGGAATGTGTAGATAGCCAATCATGAACATTTATTGGGGTCTACAGTACTAATTCAAGGGAGTTTTGTTACATGTGGAGTGGCAACTTCCCGAAGAAGAAGAAGAAGCCATCTTAGACGAGACTTGCAGCCAGGACGAGGAGATGAACAGACGTGTCAGCCGACACGCTCTCGTCTGATGATCATTGTACGATTGTGATCATTCTTGCTTTGGGAAGCGAGATGTTGAGTGGCATGCCTGCCATTTTCTGGAAGTTATCCTAATAACGCGGTCGTATCCGCTTATTTGGTTTCCATAGCTGCAGTGACATTGTATGTCACGCTCCATCACGTCGATGACTTTATGGTAATGTACCGGATACTGACGGTCACTATTCATTGGATTTTAACGGACTTGTGAGCCCTTAAGCGGTTCTGGGATAAGACTTTGCTCCCGTCATTCACTACTGAGCTAGCTGGTTTTATATTTCACTTTAAATTATCAAGCATCTTGTTATTTGTAAATTCATTTTGATGTTTTTCTTTCATTTTATACGGCGCCCCTGGGATTTTCCTTTATTACAGTATAATGTTAGCTTCAATTTGATGGCCTGTGTTGCCACGTTGTTCCATGTTAACTTTGCTGTTTTTATTATTTGTTGAAATATTTCAATTCAGTTTTGTTTGCTTTCACCGGCGGATTGTAAACGGCGGGTATTCCTTGTTTTGCTGATCTAATTGTGATTAACGTAAAGTTAATTATTACCCGGCCTTGTAAAAGCCATAAGACCCAATAAACTAGATATTGTTTTGTGTCTAATATTCATGGTTCTAGTTCAACCTTCATCCTTCATTATATATTTTAAATGTTTTCATTTTTCAGAATTATTAATAATAATCCCCCCCTCCCGTTTTTGGCAACTCACGTTTTCTGCTACACATCATAGCAGCCTTTAAATTATATATATTACAATTGGCGCTGCCAACCTGGGGGTCCAACAAATTAATTTCCCAAATCGAAATTATTTTGAGAAAATTTTACAAGTCTTAAAAAAATCCATGGATGTGACCTATGTTGATTTATTTATTATTTTAGAATAAGTTTTGTGTTGAAATTTGTGCCATGCTTGAATTAAATTTAAATGTATGAATTTTGTTTCTTCAATCAGTTGTTCAAGTAAATGTTTTTGTTCACTTACATCAAGCATGATTAAAGTAAATTTCGAGTCAGTGCTTTAAAATTTTAATGCATGGTAGAATTGAAATTTTCTTTTATGCTGGTTTTGCTCATGTGTTGAGGTTTTGATATCGCATGCAACATCGTTGTTTTTCCTTGTTGTTTCTTTTGGATGGGTTTATTTAATGTTGAGGGGATTTATGCGCGAAATTTGTTTAATGCTGTACCATTTTGAGTTAAAGCGTGCCGGTTGTATTTTATTTGCTGTCGATTGTCTTGATTGTTCGGAGTTGAAATTTTGAATCGTACGATCAATCTATGAAGTTGAGATCGCGCACCATTAATAGGGCAGATCAATCAATTATTCATAAAATTTCCGAGCAAACTAACGCGATGGATCAAACACCGGAAGTGCACGAAGTACCGTTGGCGGACGAAGAGTGCATCGATACTCCTAGTACGCGCAGCATTCATTCAAATACATCATTAGATGGGGGGCAGTTAGAAATTTTCCCCACCCCAGACAATGGAAGTGTTCAAAATCCACCCATGCGGACAGATGTTGAAACACGTGGTGCGTCGCAAAGCACGGCGGAATTGCCACCGGCGACCGCACAATCTCCAGACCAAAACCTGATATTTAAAATGCTGGCGGAATTAAGTAAGCAAATAGCTTCGCAAACGGGAGAAATGAATAAAAATTCTGACTCGTTGAGGGAGGAATTAAATATGTTGAGCCAACGTTCCGATTCACAAAATGCTTTATTAAGAGGCATGGACGGAAAATTGCCCGTTTTTCGTGAGGAAATGACCCGCGAAATGAATGAATTCAAATCGGAGATGCGAGCAAACGTTTCAGTGTTGGAGAAACGCGCGGATGCGGTTCAGGCGACGTGCACTTCGTTGCGGGAATCGAGCGCAGAAATCTCGAAGCGTTTGGGCGCGACCGAAAGATCTATCGAACAGGTGCGGCAAGAAAGCCACCAAAATCTCGGGCAGATCTCAGAATTCGTCCACGAGGTTAAGGACAAAACTGAGAAAAGCCTGCAGATTGTAGATTCAAAGGTATCGGAGATCACGAGTTCGATTGAACAAGTGAAAGCGACGCAGCAGGATTTGCAAGCGTCGCAGCAAACACTCGTTCAGAACACGAACTCAAAGCTGGCACAGTTGGAATCAAAGGTGAAAGAAGTGAGTGGTTCTAACGCTAGCGGGGGTGTTGTTCACATGAACTGCGGACAGTACTCAGCCGCTAATATCGAGCTTAAGTTGCCACGTTTTGGCTCCCGCAAGGACGTAAATCCTAGGATTTATCTTACCGAGATGGAGCGTTACTTTGAAATTAAAGGGGTGCCTGATTCCATGAAGCTTGTGTTAATCGAGGAATCACTCTCCGAAACAGATAGGCTCTGGCTCAAGATTGCGTCTGAAACGAACTTGTCTTACGCCGAGTTTAAGGTACTGTTTCTTGAGACCTTCTGGTCAAAAAAGATTCAGAACCAGGCGAGGATAAAGCTGTACCAAGGAAGGTACATTCCCAAATGGCATTACTCCATGGAAAGCTACGTCAAAACCCTGTTGGTGCAATGTAGACAGTTCGATGACAAGATGACGGACGGAGAGTTCATAGAAATGGTGATAGCACATTTTGGTCCACAAGTGCAGTCATTAATTAACCCCGTGCTCATTCGGACGATACCGGAGTTGCTAGAAACAGTCGGCAACTTAGATCGAATCGGAAAAGTGGCCGACAATCTGGCGAGACAAAACGCAGACCGAAACCATGACGAGACGCAAAGCGAGGCTAAGCGACCTCATGGCGGTAATAAGGCATCCTTTTCTGACGGACAGAACGGGAAATCTGCCAAGCAGAATTCCGGCAACCACAACGGAGGGAAGAAATGGAAAAACGGAGTTGCGCGATGGATGAGAAAAATCATCAACGGTCGGGAAACCACCGATCCGCGTATCCGGAGCAATTTCCAATGAACGCGATGTCGGTTGAAAATGCGGAACCTGAGACATGCGCAAAGATGACGGGCGAAAATGTGGGCGGCGTTAGCAACGCGTCTAATTCCCCGCCGTCACAATGAGGTTTTCCTGGGGACGTTTCGAACGCCAACAGTATTTGCCTGGGTAGTTTGGAATACTGGCGAGGCGAAGGCCCGGAAACTATCGAAGATGAGGAAGATATGGGATCCGGCGATAGCCTCATAAAACGTGCGGAGTGCCCCCGAATCGTTTTTAGTGCATACGGCATAAGGGCGAATATTTTAATTGACTCGGGATCGTCTGTCTCTGCGATTTCTAAGAAGTTTCTGCTACGCTTAAAGGATAAAAATCCACGGCTGAAAGTAATCCCCACAACGCAAGTTACGGTGGTTCCTGCAATAGGAAAGAGAGAATAGATCGTTAGCACGCAAGCGCTTGTCCCCGTAAAAATCGCAAATAGCGAGTTGATGTTGCCACTTCTCATAATACCCGGTCTGACGCAAGATGTGATCGTTGGATGCGACCTCTTGGAAAAACGTCGAGTAATTTTGGATTGGGGAAAGAGAACGGTGACGAATCTGGTTCTGGAGATGTTGCATTGGAAACATGAGGCCTGTGAGCTGAGCCTTGGAATACATATTTCCAAACCAATGCAAGGCACCACGGAATGCCAAGGCGATTTAAATGACGGAGGAAGAGCTATCATGTGCGCACTAGCTGACGAGCGAAATCTCATACTAGAGGACCTAACCGGCAAAGTGCAGGGAAACGAAAACTTGACGCCAGCACAAAAGCAAAAGCTTTGCCAGATGCTGACAAGCAACCTGCAGGCCTTTTCTTACCGCCCTGGTGAGATAAAGGGTTATACGCACGGGTTCCGAGTGACGGATACCTCACCGCTGCGGGGACGAACCTATAGTGTGCCCCATAAGTTACGGCAAGCAGCGCAGGTAGCAATCGCGGAGATGGAGAGAAACGGGATTATCGCGCCCCGCCCTTCGATGCACTTAAACCCCATGACATTCGTCATTAAGAAAGACGGGTCTGTCCGTCCTTGTCTGGATGCGCGGTTACTCAATTTGAGGATTGAGGCAGACGGTGAACGAACCGAGCGCATACCAGAGCTCATGACCCGGTTTCACGGTAAACCGTGGCTATCGACACTTGACGTAACCTCCGGGTTTAACCAGGTGGTACTGGCTGAAGAGTGCCGGCCGTATACCGCTTTTGTATTCCAGGGGAGGCAAATGTGCTTCAACAAATTGCCTTTCGGTTTGAAAGACGCGGCTTCGGCATTTATTAGGGCCATGAACCACGTGCTACCACCGGAGATCGGCCCGCATAATGCCCGAAATTTGCGTCCATTTCACACAGAATAGAGTACAAGTTTCTGGACGAATATTTGTAAATATAGTTTAAGAATCTATGAACATTTAGTTAAGTTGTAGCATAGAACATGTGTTTAGAAAGTAAGAGTGTCAGTCCTGAGACAAATAATTGCGTAACAGCTTAGCGCTAACACAGCGAGGGCAGGTAGGGACTCCCAGCTGTTTGGACTAGCAGCTGTGCCGGTAGCCAGTTTTCTGGAAAGATCGCTATCAGGTCAACCGAGGAGCAGGTAGCCTGAGCGACAGCTTAACGGTACGGCGCATGCTGACAACAACGGAACGGACAAAGTTGGAACAGCTGATGGTCTAGTTTCGCCGCTATGATGTCATCGCTACGATTGAAGGAAGTGGGGAGGCACGATGTCGTTTATTTGCGAAAACTGTCCTTTAAATTGTATGGAAAGTCCTGTAAATTCGCGGAGAGACTTATTTCCATTAGTTTTCATATTATGTGATTCCGACATGCTTGTGTCGACCATGTTAATTGACATTCGGTGCATTATTTATTTTGTTGTTGCGACAATCCTACTTCAACACATGTGCTGAATTTGCATAGTCCATTGTGAATAATTAATTGAATTGTCTAGCTCTATGATTAATATGTTGTGCTTACATTTCTTTTGTTGAATGAACAGATATAATTTGTTGTTTATTTGCATCTTGTACCTATCAATGTTTTATATTGTTTTCCTTCACATGTTAGGATAAGGCATTTCATTATAATTTATGTTAACCAGAATCACGTGTCGCAATTACATATTTAAGAAGGTCACATGTATGCGATAGTTTGAGCGAACTGGAACCTTGAGACTATAGTGTAGGCAATGATTTTGTTGTGACTGAAGAGTTAGTATGGTTCAAATAAAATTATCTTCAATAATTTTATTTTGGATTGGTGTAGCAGGTATATTGTGGTGTGACAGCGTCACCACAATGGAATATAATTAAATTGTTATTAATTATATTCATAAATTTTTTTGATATTCAAATTTATTAATTTATTAAAATCTAGTGACATGTAAATAGCGTAAATAGTGAGGGTTGTATGGATAGATTAAACATATGTTAAACCAGGGCAGCCGAAAGTATAGTTTGTTGTAGATTTAATTTTCTGTAAAGCTCAGGGCTCAGAAAGGTAGTGAATATTGAAGGCTGGAACCGCCATTTTCGGACGGTTGAGAGTGGAACAATGGGGACCTCTCCGACAGGGCGGCGCCACAGCCTCAACAACGGATATCTCCCGTTAGCGGGGCGCTGACCTTCCCCACCCCGGCGACTGTCCTGAAGGCCAGGCAGGAAAACGCGCGGAGGGAGGCGGCGAATGCGAGGCATGATATCAAACACGTGACGACGGAAATGTGTAGATAGCCAATCATGAACATTTATTGGGGTCTACAGTACTAATTCAAGGGAGTTTTGTTACATGTGGAGTGGCAACTTTCCGAAGAAGAAGAAGAAGCCATCTTAGACGAGACTTGCAGCCTGGACGAGGAGATGAACAGACGTGTCAGCCGACACGCTCTCGTCTGATGATCATTGTACGATTGTGATCATTCTTGCTTTGGGAAGCGAGATGTTGAGTGGCATGCCTGCCATTTTCTGGAAGTTATCCTAATAACGCGGTCGTATCCGCTTATTTGGCTTCCACAGCTGCAGTGACATTGTATGTCACGCTCCATCACGTCGATGACTTTATGGTAATGTACCGGATACTGACGGTCACTATTCATTGGATTTTAACGGACTTGTGAGCCCTTAAGCGGTTCTGGGATAAGACTTTCGCTCCCGTCATTCACTACTGAGCTAGCTGGTTTTATATTTCACTTTAAATTTTCAAGCATCTTGTTATTTGTAAATTCATTTTGATGTTTTCTTTCATTTTATACGGCGCCCCTGGGATTTTCCTTTATTACAGTATAATGTTAGCTTCAATTTGATGGCCTGTGTTGCCACGTTGTTCCATGTTAACTTTGCTGTTTTTATTATTTGTTGAAATATTTCAATTCAGTTTTGTTTGCTTTCACCGGCGGATTGTAAACGGCGGGTATTGCTTGTTTTGCTGATCTAATTGTGATTAACGTAAAGTTAATTATTACCCGGCCTTGTAAAAGCCATAAGACCCAATAAACTAGATATTGTTTTGTGTCTAATATTCATGGTTCTAGTTCAACCTTCATCCTTCATTATATATTTTAAATGTTTTTCATTTTTCAGAATTATTAATAATAATTCCCCCCTCCCGTTTTGGCAACTCACGTTTTCTGCACACATAGCAGCCATTTAAATTATATATATTACAATATCTTATGAATCATAAAGGTGGGAACATACTGCTACCATGTCACATGAGCTCATGTTCCAACATGATATCATATTTTAACCGTAATATCGTACTTGAAATTACACTACTGTGATGTGTATCTGGTAAACGTGATTGGCCCTCATTCAGTGTATTTAGGAATTGCATACTAGCACAAATCATTTACAGCTTTAAAAAAAAAACTAAATTTGTGGAGTTAATTTTTTCGTTTTTATTCTTACACTCCTGCATTATTTATGATATTTTGCGATATCTAACAGGTGCTCGAAAGGCAGAAAAAGAATCGTTTCTGCAATACTAGCTCTATACTAACGAGTGTTGTCCTGGTAGTAAAGTATGCGGATGCGAATTGAAACGTGTCTACTTCGAATTGAGATTCCGGAAAGTCTGTTCACATCAACCTAACTTTCGAAAACCTTGCTTTACATATAAAAATTTTCAAAAAACGTTCCTTGGTTCTATGTTTAATTTTCATGTCGATAACACTTGGATCCGACATTCAAGAGGACGAGGGTTCAAATCCCCGTTCGGCCATGTAGATTTAGGTTTTCCATGGTTTCCCGAAATAACTCTCGACGAAGGCGCAGACGGTTACTTAAAAAATGTCGTCGCCGAATTCTTTCCATTCTTTGATCCAATCTTCTTTTACATTTAATGACGTCGACAAGGCGTTAAATTCTAACCACTACAAAAATTTCATGTGGTATGCGGCGCAAATTGATAAATTGTGCAACAAATTTACTTTAAAATCTAAGAGTCTCTTATAACAAAACATTTCCACTGGAGGATAGAAATGCCATCTATCACACCTGTTGCGTATCGAGGATAGAATTCAGCTGTCGAACTGACGTTCTTCACTACTTGACGACAAAGATGGTTCACCGCCATAATTCCAGGAAAGTCATACCTACTTTTACCTTCCTCGTCATAATGCCCGATCCCCCCATATATCACAAGGATAACCAGGCACTAGAACGACCGAAGAAATTAGGAAGGACACTGTTCCATCGCCACGGTCAACGTCACTGCCTGTTTTTTCTCTTTATTAACAGAACACAGCATGAGAAGATAGATGTGGGTCTGAGAGGAACGCTTGCGTCAGGTCTGCATTTATCATGCAGAGAAGTGCTGAGAGGGTACTTGCTATCTCTCTTCCAAGTGGCATACGCAAACGTTTGCATAGAGCAAATGCGTGATCGATGAGAGGTAAGATATCGCAGGTCCAGTTTCTACGTAAACCCTTAACTTTAATTAGACTCGAGGATAAACCTAGATTAGGTTACAGAAATTCTTAAAATTTTCCCGTCTTAACCAAAATCAAGGTTTTTGAAATAATAATAATAATATATTTGCCGTGTATTTTATTTTCTTCAAATTTTGCTCGTGGCCAACACTTGGATGATTTCAGTTTAAAATAGTACAAAGGACATAACAAAATGTGAATAAGACTGGATGATAACAGGATTTCTTGAGGTGAAATGTGGAAGCAGATCATGTCTGTTTTAGGTGACATGGAACCCCATTTCTTATAAGATGGCCTGCCTTCATTCTAGCCTATAGACTGTTCTGAGGAGGGGATTTCTTAATATAGAACACTGAAGGTGTTTCTAGTCTATAAAGATTCTAATGAAATATGACTCGTTGTAATAGATGAAGAACAGCTTTATTACCTTTAACTGTTGAAGCTTGACGTTAATATTTCAGTATAGCTGCTGATTGGTGCTGTCGTTTATGAAGACCAAGTCCAATGTCAATGATAACATATTCAGTTTTCCATTGATTTCACGAATATAATCAGCTGAATACCAGTACGGTTTTCGCGAATGAATAATATCCTAACTCAGTCCAGATTCAATGACACTGATGTACACTATCTGCAAAGCCACAGACGTATACATGCAACAGTAACTGCCCGGTCTAAAATGAAAATAATGAGTCACAGATCTGTTTGACTGAAAATATTTAAACACAGTTAAAAAAAAAAAAATGATATTTCAAATTCTGAAACAGTGTGTCAACATCAAATCTGGGTGTTAAGGAAAGTTTCACCTGTGTACCAATTGAGCTCCGGAATATAGGTACATACTTTTGTCAGTTCTTACACTTGTCAGTTCTTCCACTATAAGGCTAAGACCGCACAAGGAGGCAAAGTCTCTATATTATCTATATACGGTCTCAAGAACGATCCTAGACTTTGTCTGGAAACAAAGTTAGCGAGATGGTTGATACTGTCGCGTGTCAATACCAAAATGCGTATCTGGAGTCAGTTTCGCCATGACTAATGTAGTTGCAACTATTGCTTGTGGGGATTCCATTGTCGAAAACGATGAAAAGCTAAAAAGGAGACGTTGGAGGAAACGGATCTTCACGGAGGGACCTCATTTCTGAAACAATTTTTTGGTTACGTTAGATTACAAGACAGCTTGGGGGAAAGATCAGCAAGAAAGAAAAAAACCTAGAGAAATCATCCCAGCATCCCTAAGCTTGGCAGCAACATTGATTTATATGGCGATTGGAGATTCATTTACAAGTCTGATATATACCTCTGGGGATCGCTCCTGGGTGGTCCAATTCTGTGGAACGTTTTTTCGGTACTTGACGTCGCGTGGTTTGCCGCGGGCAACGCCCTTCAGGTGGCTAAAAGTGCTTCTCATTTGAGAGTCCGTCCCCGCCCAATTGGTGGGCAATTCTTCCAACCCCTATTCCGTGGCGGGGGTGGCTGTTGAATAGCAAGATGGTGGTGGGACGGAGTGAGGCTGTGAAGAGTGAAAACTTATATACAGCCGTTTGCAGCCTTTGCCTGTTGATAAGAACAATCACCGTTCGCCATGTCTTGACGTCTACAGTAGTGTACACTATTCGGGAAGATGTATCAGTGTCCACTACGGAGAGGCTTCCATGGTGCTAGAGATTGTTAACAGTCAGTTGTCAACGCCAGAAAGTCCGGCCTATTACGTAGTAATAAATCCTCGTTATCTAGTAATTTCTCCCCATTCAGTATCACTAATCGGTTTAGCCTTTGTACAAAGGTCATCTAGAAGGAATACGGTTGTGTTCCTAGTAATGTAGGTTCAAGAATGTATTAGACACCTCCCGGTACAGCGAAAGCTGTACATCTGATAATATTCTGATTATTTTGTATTTTTTTTTTTTACTATGATTTTTATACCCAGTGAAAGTGCCATCCCATTTACTAGTGTTTCTCAACCACGAGTGATCCGCGAAGATGGTACAAGTGGTATGCAGCCAGAATATTAAAACTTATAAACATAGCGTATAAGGCTACAAGTGAGTAAAAGCTATAAGCACAACTATTTAAAAGCTACGAATATTTCAACTACCGGACAAAAATCTGGCATTTTCAGTATATGCCGACAGGACAGCATTGTACCTCCAATAATCTATACTCTAAATTCGCTTCCAGTCGTCATCAAAGAAAGTGCCGTCCGCTTAAGAATTCTGTTAATGGTCGATTTCTGGAGGTCTTGCAGTAGATGTGAGAGACCGCGGTTCGAGATGAGGTTGGAAACATAAGAGCGGTGAAATAAACAAACAATAATAGTTATCAGATCTCATTCCATTTATTTTGTGCATTTAATTCGATGGTATAGTGTAACATCCAGCCTACATTCACATTATTATTCATTTGGTAATTAAATATTAAGACCATGGTCAGTATATAATTAACATTAAATAGTTCACTTCCAGTTTCATAACTGTATTTCCGTAGGAATTCAAAACATATTTTTGTAATTATTATGCTTTAATGGTACAATAGTATATGTTCCAGATGTTAATAATATAAAAAAAAATTAGGCCCAGACAAATTAGTGGTCCCGCATCATTATTTTTGTTAATTTACTGGTCTTCGGGTTGAAAAAGGTTGAGAAACGCTGACATATAGTACATGCCGCGTTAAAATCTAATGGACAATAGCACTTTAACAAAAACTGGACCCCGTGGTATCTTCCAGTTAGACGCGGTGTCATCAGACCGTTCGACAGTTTATAATGACATCAGGGAACTGAACCCCGCAATGGGCATCAACACAACGCTTACCGGCCTACTACATGGAAAAGCACGCAGTATTTCTAATTAGTGGACAAGAAAGCAACCTCGTTATTTTTTGAACCCATTTTGTGAAGCAAGATGAAACAAATAATGCGTTTAGGGCTGAAACATGAACAGTAGTATTTAATTCGGGAAAACATTTAAATTAGAAAATCGATGATTTTTTTGCTGTTAATTCTCATTTTTCGTGTTATACAAAATCTAATGTAGACAAATGAACAGACAGATAGACATTATCCCAAAAATAATCAAAACAGATTTTTGGAAACCGTTATTATAAAAACATTCGCTGAGAGATAAGAATTACCGACTATTACAGTTCCTTCATTGTATGGAAAGTGGTGCAGCTTCAATGTGACCACCGAAATGTGGTAAACTTCCGTTTGTAATCTAGCACTGTGTTTTTAGTACTATCGTCGCTACAAGGCTTATTAAAAACAGAATTACGCCGGTTAATCGTTGCACTTGCATCTACGGGTGTTTGGCGATTTCGGTAAAAAAAAAAACAAGGGTTTCAGTTATCATGTTTTTTTACAAAGATAAAGATCGATGAAAGCGATGACTTATGCAACTGCGGCATGGAAAAACTCCATCGAGGGCGTAGCTGTCAGTTTGTTAAGTCGGATTTTAATTCATCGCTTGACAGCTGTTCTAAGTGGTTGCTCGATTTTCACGCTTTGAATTAAGAGGATGAAGTAATTGTATAAACCTCGTATGCGCCTTTGCTGCAAATCAATTATTTATGTTGTAGTTGTGCTTAGATTACGGCAACATAGCCTTGATTTGCTGTAGACTGTTTATCTTTTTCTGCGCAGTATTGCATTCTATGAGAAAATTAACTTTAAAAATACTTTAATCGACTGAAAATCTAACTGACAAAAAAGTATTAAATAATTTGATCTAGGTAATCGTTTGCACGCGATTAAAAAAATATATATGTAGGATATGGCAAAATATATTGCGGATAAGCTTTTCTCGGAAGGTCCAAATTAAATGGTAAATTCAAGGTTTAATTGGCTCTGATGGTTTGAATTCTTACCTGTTAATCAATTCTTGCTTAGTATACTTCTACAGATTACGTGCTCCGGTTTTAAAAAGTAATAACTTGAACTTTTAAACTGTTAAATTCTTGTACAAAGACTACATCGCAAACGATAACCAACGCACAGTGGTCAACCGGAAGTAAACCGTATATAAAACCAACAACACTTTCAGCTTTACTCGTCAGTCCAAAGGGGTCCACCCAGCCTGGAGGGTGAGCGGCAACGCTTCTAGCCTCGCATTCGGGAGGACGCTGGTTCGAATTCCAATCCGACCATCCAGATTTGGTTTCCCTGGGATGGTTCCTTCAAAGGAAATGGTGACATGGCGGAATTCCTTTCTGTTCTTTGTCCCCAGTCCTCTTCTGCCTCTATTGACTTCGACGTTTATGAGGCGTATAGCAAAAAAAAAAAAAAAAAAAAAAAAAAAACCAGACGAACAATTCCAGCTGTTTATTAATGATCTTGTATACTATCGATGGTGAACAGTTGTTGAATGCGTGTGATTACCTTAGTCGGAGACGTGTGTCTTGTTAGGGAAATTGTAACATCGAGCAGTACATTAATGTCAAAGTAAACTTGCTTTACCTTGTACAAAACGTGAATATGCAAATCTGATCGCGATGAAATGAACAAGAATATGCTTTCATATTCTAAACGAGAAGAATATTACTATTACCTATAGCCTCAGTAATGAACATACTTTAATTCTCGCATGTTCCTAAAATCGACAGGGATGTCGAATTTATGTTCTTCACTAAAAATTGAGCATCAAACATTAACTAAACAAATCTTGGGCGTTCGAAAAATTTATTTTTACATTATGGAAGCCTGTGACAATACTGTTCAATAGATATGCATCCCAAAGTTATTTTCTGCATCCTGAATATTTCTGTTCCCTTATTTATAATAATTATTGTTAAATTATTTGATAAAACTTAAGTCTTTTTTTTTACTTACTTTTGCAGTTGCAAATACATTGGTGTAGACATATTACTCGAATCGACAGACAAATCTTGTACCTATAGTTCAGTGGTTCCCGATTAGTTTTTCCCTACTACCACTTCGAGAAAGAGCTCTACCTCGCGTTCCCCTTATAACTGAAAATGATAAACAAAAATGAAACTGTTTTCCGATATTAATTACAATTATATAATTGACACACACATACATACACAGAAAGAGAGGAAGAGAGAAAGTTTGACTGTCTTAAAATATTTTTTGGCGATAGAAACGTTTGCGTAATTGGTTTGTTTCAATTATCTTAGTTATACCAAAGCCAAGAGCCAAGAGCCCGTACCCCTGGGGGTACGCGTACCACTAATTGGGAACCACTGCTATAGTCGACACCTTTTAACAATTCCAAAATCAAGGAATAAAGACATTAATGAAGAACAAATATAAGGTGTCCACACATGGTAATAATTTATTTTCCCTTTTTCGAAACCTCTTACCTTGCTAAATAATTATGCTTTCAAAAGTTATTTTCTGCATTCTGGATACTTCTATGGAATTACATGTTATAACAATTGCTGAAAGATTGTAAGTGCTAAAATAGGGAACTAGAAACCGTAATAAGATCGGCCGGTACGCCGTGCCCAGGATTTGAACCTGGTCCCAGTCCAGTGATAACATGGACGGCCACAATGGTGGGCAGACCGCTAGTACGCCTTTCACAGAATATTTCCTTCTGAACTAATCACGATTTTATCTGTCTACCTCAGCTAAAACCGTCAATCGTAGCTTCCATCCTAAATTCAGATACTTTCCGTGTTACTAGTTCTAAAGCGTTGGGTTAAGTAGAAATATCGGAAGTAAGAAATTCATCGTAAGATTCTGTTTTGTGAAAAGTATGGAAATGTTCTTGCGCAAGTTGATATTATCATGTTCTGTCCTCATCGTTATTTACTATAAATGTAAGGAAGTCAGAGATAAGTTTTAATTTAGTTTGCGACCCTCCAGGGTTTGATTTTTTAATTTTCCTAAGTCACGGTCATGCTGGCACCAAGAGTGCGGGGTCAATACTTTCTATCAAGCAAGGCAAACGCCATCCTACAGTACCTTCCAAGCTTCTCTCTCCTGCCCTTAATATTACATACATATACCCCTTAATATAATTAAAGTTCTTAATTAGTCTTCTCTACAAGCTATTGCTCGTCGAATGTAATGTACTGTTACGGTCCTACCACAAAAAATAAAACATGCATTATATTTAACTCTAGACGGAGAGTTTCTACTTCTTAACTTGTTTTAAGTAAAATAATTTTACTTTGGACTTTGTAATAAAGAGGATTAGAGATAAAGTTAGGTATTTTTAGTTTTAGACTAGCAGTTATCATCGACTTTGTCTGCTTGGATGTGTGTTATAGGATAAGCTTCTTTTTTTAATAATGGTAACAGTAATAGCAATAAATATTACACTGAAGAGCTAAAGAAACTAGTAAACCTGCCTAATATCGTGCATGGACCCTCGAGCACGCAGAAGTGCCGCAACACGATGTGGCATGGAATCGACTAATGCCTGAAGCAGTGCTGTAGGGAATTGACACCATGCATCCTGCAGGGATGTCCATAAATCCGTAAGAGTACGAAGGGGTGGAGATCTCATATGAACTGCACGTTGCAAGGTATCCCAGATATGCTCAACAATGTTCATGTCTAGGGAATTTGGTGGCCAACGGAGGTGTTTAAACTCAGAAGAGTATTCCTGGAGCCACTCTGTAGCAATTCTGGAAGTATGGGGTGACGCATTGTCTTGTTGGAATTGCCCAAGTCCGTCGCAATGCACAATGGACATGAATGGATGCAGGTGATCAGCTAGGATGCGTACGTACTTGTCACCTGTCAGGGTCGTATCTAGACGTAGCAGGGGTCCCATGTCACTCCGACTGCACACGCTCCACACCATTACAGAGCCTCCACCAGCTTGAACAGTTCTCTGCTGACATGCAGGATCCATGATTTCATGAGGTTGTCTCCATACCCTTACACGTCCATCCGCTCAATAAAATTGGAAACTAGACTCGTCAGACCAGGCAACATTTTTCTAATCATAAACAGTCCAATGTCGGTGTTGACGGTCCTAGGCGAGGCGTAAAGCTTTATGTCGTACACCCAGCAAGGGTACACCAGTGGGCCTTTGGCTCCGAAAGCCCATATCGATGATGTTTCGTTGAATGGTTCGCACGCTGACACTTGATGGCCCAGCATTGAAACCCGCAGCAATTTGCGGAAGGATTGCATTTCTGTCATGTTGAACGATTCTCTTCGTTGGTCCCGTTCTTGCAGGATCTTTTTCCGGCAGCAGCGAGATTTGATGTTTTGCCGGATTCCCGATATTCACAGTGCACTCGTTAAATGATCGTACAGGAAAATCCCCACCTCATCGCTACCTCGGAGATGCTGAATCCCATCTCTCGTGCGTCCACTATAACAACACGTTCAAACTCACTTAAATCGTGATAACGTGCCATTGTAACAGCAGTAACCGATTAACGCCTGCGCGAGACACCTGTTGTCTTATATAGGCGTTGCCGACCGCAGTGCCATACTCTGAGTGTTTACATATCTCTATGTTTGCATACGCATGGCTATACCAGTTTCTTTGGCTCTTCAGTGTACAATAATAATTTTTTTAGTTGTGAAGCAAATTTCAGTATTAATCATCTAAACATTTAAAATTATTTGATTTTTGAATATTGGATTTATTTTGACGATATGTTGATTCAATCAATTATTTCTGCTTTAAAATAGAAATTTGTGTGGATTAAAACTAATTTAATGTGGAATCAGATAAGTTTGTTAAGAATTGTTATTAACTAATGCCCATAACCTCGATTTCATTATAACATCTCTGGCCGTTATTAGCTCCGTAACGAAGGCCGGACGCATGACGTCACAGCATGACATATCGCGACCGAACTATTCTTATATTGACAATATTGATACCCTACAATCAAAGATAAAGTTAATTTTTAAGCATTTGATGAGTTTATTTTGTTGGATTTTATTCTAATATCTACGCTGAATTTTAAAGTGGTGAAATGAACTAAAATCATAGTAAAATATGAATGTTGATGGAAAAAGCTGATCTTGACTGGTCGCTTGTTAAGGAAATCCAATCTGTTTGGAAATGTCCTAATATTATTTAAAAGAAAGGAAAAATGTCGGTACAAAGAGAAGTAAAGATGTATTATTTGTAGTTTCCAATCAAACTGAATATATTTTGGAGTTAGTAAAAGAACTTTATCAAATTTGTGCCTAACACAAGAAAACTCTTCCCCCTCTGTTTTAGACCGAGGCCGTTTTTAGGCAGATATCTATACTAATATTATAAATGTGAATGTTGCTCTGTCTGTCTGTTTGTTACGTTTCAGATCTAAATGGCTAATCTGATCTTGATTAAATTTGACAAGAAGATGCTACTTGCTATTGGGAAGGACATAGAATATTTTTATCTGTATAAATAACATATTTTGAGATGGAATTTGGAAAACTGTCTGAACGGTGATAGACATAGCATGTATAAGTCTCTGTAATGCCGGAGAGCGGGTTGGCGGCTCAGTGGTTAAATCGCTTCCTTTTAAAAGTTCTGAATTTGGTCTCGGATTGAAAACGGGAATATTTAAGAGTTGTTTTCGATCATAAGAGCTTCGCCTGAACGTTCTGTTATTCGTATTCCACGTTAAACTGTAGGTCAAGCCACGACAGAGGCGGAATATGTGGCAAATTGAATCTCTGTTACATAGGCGTCAGAACAATCCTTCCGGACCCAATTATGCCATACGCATATAATTTTTATGCTATATCGGTCGCTCAGGCTTTGTTTATCTCGCAGCCAGTTTTTGTATGATCCACACTAATAATATTATAAATACAATAGTACTCTGACTGTCTGTTTGTTACGTTTTGACGGCTAAGCGGCTATACCGATATTGATTAAGTTTTACATAGAAATATTATGTATCAGTAGGAAGTTTATAAGATACTTTTTTCGGGAAAAATAACATTTTTCGTCATTAAATTTTGAAAACTAATGGAATAGTACCAAACAGAGAGACCACGTGTGTAAGTCTGTAATGTTATATGGTTCACTCAGGCTGTTTTTCTCTCGCAGTCTGTTAGTTTATAATCTGTTCATAAATTTCGCTTACAGAAAAAACATATTATATGGTATAAATGTTGATTTTCGCTGCCACCAGACTATTATTTTTTGTTTACCAAAAATTTTCTGGCATCAATATTTTTTATTTTTTTTTGACATGCCTCGCAAGCGTAAATTATACCTAAGGCGTAGCTCTATCATAGCACGAGCAGCTAAAGTTATTAGAAACCAAGAATCTGATGTTCATGTTGAAGAAAGAAGACGAGACCAAGCTGAAAGATAAGATGGACTCAGTTAATTCCCCCTCCCTTTTCGTTTTTTTTTGTGCTATTTTTAAACATTTTGCAAATTGATTCTCTTGATGAAACATGTTCAGTGGTAGAATGGTATGGTGATGGCTACTACGTCATATTATCCTGACTCCGTGTTTTTTGAGATACCGTTTACGTAACTTACATTTTCCTGTATCTAATACTAGCAATAAAATTCTAAGTCCACGCGTACGAAGCAGCGGGTAACAGCTAGTCACATATATCACAGTTCGTCCTACCTCAACTCTACTGCAGCGTTGCAAGGTGCTGGGCCTTGAGCAGGCACTGCGTCATCAGTTGGTGGAAGCTGCGCGTCATCAAGTGACGTATTCGTCGGAAGACTTGGGAGACATTCCGTCCGGGGAACCACTTGTGTAACGCATGGCTCTCTTATAGCTCCTGAGACAATCATCCCTTTTCGGATTAATACAACCGTCATAACCTAGAGCCAGAATGGAATCTCAACAAAGGAACGGACTGAGAGGAATTACGTTTCAAAACTTGAGCTTGGGTTGTATTAATAACCTCCGTGTCATTTTTATAGTCAGAAAAACAGATTCTCAGTGAAGATCTTTGAACTACAAACAGATCTTTAAACTAGATATCGTTTTAACTACTACATGTTCCAATTTTAATGAACTTATTATTTAATACGTAAATTGTACTAATGAAAGGTATGTCAGTCGTGAGAAGTTGCTTCATGATATCTATGTATCTACTCGAATATGTGGTCCTTTCGGAAATTTTCTGTCGGTTTGTGAGATTTTTTTAAACAAACATTTGTGCGAAATATCCTATATAGCTGGTCGGTGACGAATCCCAACCTGTTTATGTTTCGGTACCACCTTAAGGACTACCACTTTGGCTAAGGAATTGCAGCATAGTGATCGTGTCCGGCGCCTGACACGGAGGTTAGTTGGTTCGAGTTTTGGTGTTGAATTTTTTTTATTATCAGTACCCTTGGTCAGTAGGATAGGAGAAGTGATAGTGCAGAATTCCTTATCATCAGATTGTGTACCGATATCCTGAGTTAAATCCCAAACCTTTTCACAGGCCATATTGACACTGATTCGTTTTCGAATGGAGACGTTAATCTTGGTGGTCCCCTTCGTGTCTGACGGAACAGTAGTTCTGAAGGGGCCATCACCGACTTTCACTATCTCCATTCTTTAGTCTTTCATTCGTAACGAGCGTGGTGGGTGAGCCTAGCATCGGAGAAGACACGCTTTCGATTCCTCGGACGGCCATCCAGATTTCGGATATTCATGGTTTTCCTAAATCCTTCCAGGTAAATGCCGGGTTGGTTGCTTGAAACGGCCATGAGCGAATTCCACTCTGTTCATTGTGCTTAATCTCCTTTCCCAGCTCTAAGGGTCTCGAAGTCGATGAGGCGTATAGCCCTCTACGAAAAAGACACACTGCACTGAACATAAACACATTACAGTCATACACTCTAAACAGTAACATGTACTGCAATACACTTCAACCAATGGGAAAACCCAACCCAGTTAAATTAGAAAGGATCTGCCACAGGAAAATTCTCTAAGAAAGCTGCCATGAAGAAGCAAGTCTCTCTAGAACAATCAAACAATCAAGCCCAAGTAAATGTGAAAATGAGATACTCATTATTTACTTTATGATTACTTATTACTAACTAAAACTGTATAGCCCTACTGATAAACGTTAATCAGACAGGATTAACGGTAATAAATTCTGAGAAGGGGCAACATTAAGTGATTTGCAGTCATTGATTAATAACTGGCATCGACCACTATAGCTCATGACGTTTGCTGCTATAATCGCCATTTTTAACGCAATTATGGTTCTTATGGTTATATCAACTATACTTCCAGATTTTGAATTTTTCTTTTGCAATAAATAATTCTACGCTCAATATAAAGACGCGTGGGATGTGTTTATGTACGTGAGATGTATTGTTATGTTAGCAACTTTCTTGATAGTCTGGCAAGGGTGAAAAATAGTTCACATTAAAATATCAAAGAGTAAATAGTAATAATGTTTGCAAATTATGTTATAAACAAAATACGGAAGTTTTGTGTAGTTCGGAAACAAACAAAGGAATGAGATTTGATAAAAAGTTTCGACCTTCCTACCTCGTCAAAACGTCACATATCAGGATTGTAGCATCTTGATACTGCTGGCAGCTTGGAAATCTTTTACCACTTCACAACGCCGTGAAAATCTACAGCATGGAGGTTTGCTACTAAGTTCAAGATAATCGTACTGTTTGGCTGTATCCCTGGGTTCAGCACACTTGGGAATCGGTCAGGGCCGGCGATAGGAATTTCGGGCCCGGGGTAAATTTGACCCGCTTAGCCCCCCCTAACGCCGGCCCTGGAATCGGTAGACCTACTCGAAGTTCATAAAAGTCTAGGAGTTGTGACAGAAACCCCTTTAAAAATTTGGGTGAAAAATTGAATCACGGAAATATAACTGGCGCATATTTTGCATGTTTATCTAGATGAATGCTGGGATCATCGTCATTTACCATATCAAAAACCACACATTTTACAAGAAGAATGACGCAAAAAAAAACTTTTCTGGTCTTTCACGGTTCCCACAAAAGTGGAAGACGCAATAAATTCTCCTAATGACAATCACGAAGTGGGCACAACACTTTTCTAAAGAAAAGCAATACGCTCCATCCGCTGCTTATAACAGCCAAATTTTTAATAACGCTTTAAAGCTTACACGACAGTCATTATGCAGGACTGTCCAGAGCGTGCCTTTCCTGGTAGTCCGGAAGATCTAAATTTGGCTACGCCGGAGGCGGTGGCCTGGTTGGAGCGCCTCGACGTCACATTGTAATGGTTGCGACTGGAGATCCTGTCTCAGTGGCCAGCTGTGGGCATTGTACGCTAACTATGTGTATATATGTGTGTTTAGATTGTTCATTACAGTATAATTGTAATTGAAGTGTGTAAATGTCTTGTAGCGTCATACGCAAAATAAATAAATAAAATTACACACTCTCCATTAGCTACAGAATTTTTTCTTTTGTGGTGTGTCAGTCTTCGACGATTTGATGCAATGCTTCCTCCCTTCCCATCTTGAGAGGATGACATGTTCTCGGGTTATCCTTTGGGTCTTTAATGCAGTGGCTTCCCGTTTCCTTCTGCATCCCCACACTGTTGATATTTTTTTTTTATTAATCCCTCTTTATGGCCCGTTTCCAACCCCAAGGACAAGAGGGTGTCCTGGACCACTCCTCGCTCTTCAGCCCTCCTTTCAGGAGGCCATTGTCAAGCAGTGGAATCGTTAAGTAGCCAGAGCCTTGTCCATATAAACGGGGTGCTCTACGTGAAGGAGGCTAATATAACTTTTTCCAAACCCTACATATCTACATACAACCGTCGATTATTGATGCAATGTACGTATATAAAAGCTCTTTTCAGACCTGAAATTGGATGGCTGATCTAGTTTAAGTTGTTCTGCTCTTCTGTTAAATGTAGAGTGCCAAGTAGTTTCTCGTTGCTATGAACGGATGTGTTATCTTTTTCCTGGCTCGCCAAAGATAGGGAGAAGCACTTTGCAACTTCCCTGAGCACCGAAGTGAAATTTACCGAATAGTTTTAAGTTAGTGGGCTTGATCTGAAGACTGCCATACTTAAACGACACGTCACTGCACCGAGAGATTTTCTAACCTAGCGCTCACTCGATTAAAGTTAGTTCAATAAGTACTGCGTAGCCCACCGACACCAAGCCTACACCGCAGACCGCACCGTCACCGACAGTGATTAATTTGGTTTACCTTTTGAAGGTGTTGACCTCGTGGAGAAACTTACAGAGCAATGATACTCAGAGGGGTCAATACCGACTTCCAGAGGTTGATTTCGACTTGTAGGGTCATGTCAGCGACAAGAAAACTTGGGGTTCTACGAAATGAAACTGCGTGTTCTTCTGGGTCACACTCATCAATTGAGACATTTCGTAAATTTCTAGTTTTCACTATTGCTGAAATGAAAACCAGATATGACTTATTTAACAGATTTATTTACTAATTTTAATGGTGTTAACTTGCAGTTACAAAGTGTGAGTTTGAATTTAATAAAAAAGTACATAATTTTAGCTTTCCTAGCCAGGATTAATCTATTCAAACAACACATTGGAAAGCACGAATTCTCCCAGTTTCCCATTTCGTTTTTGAAGAACGACGAGGATAATGAAATTTCAGCTAATGTTCAACATTTATCCCAAATGCCTTTCACTCAGACATCAAAACCAGTGTTTTATTTATTTATTTTGTGTCAAAAACGCTGCTTTTACATATTATTAGAAACAGTAATAACAATGACGGAATAAAATGATCTCAAACAACACCAAAAAGTTCATATAATTGATGATCAAAAGTCAGCAACTTGGATGGCATTGTCACTGGCGCGAAGGAGGTCTTGCAGAGTGCAGGTTGATGGGCACTGCAGGCAATCACACACAGTATTAGGATCTTCAAGATAATGCCATCTTGCCAGGTTATCTTTTGTCCTACCCACTCCAATTCTCAGCCTATTTAGCGCTCTTAAAGTTGAGGTTGCCACCTGGTGGTAGTGCCTCTACAGTAGGTACCCATTGATTCACACGAGTCATCCTTGCTCGCCACAGATTGAGCTGGGCAACTTTCAGCGATACATCTAAAGCAGCAGTCGCCCTAAGGAAGCTTTCACTGGATTTCAGCCTTTATCTGGGGAGTTGATGTTCGAATAAGGGATGAACACCGTTTTGATTAACCCTGTTTCTTTCTGACATTACAGCTGCGGTCCGTCTTATGTTAGGGGGAGCGATTCCTGCCAGACCATGTAATTTTAAAAACCAGAGTTGATGATGTTTTTACTATGGAAATATCGACCTCGGTTATTGATTGATACATACGGTGCCATTGAAGAATCGCATATCGTATTACAAAAAGAACTGATCGAAGTTATCACTAACGAAGAACTTCTGGCTTCAGAAAGGTATAGGGGAAAGTTTGGTAGCCACGGAGGGCGGGTAGCCCGGACATTTAAAGTTCTAACAAACCAACCACGCTGCATCGATAAAACTTTATTGTAAATATGCACCCTGTAGTTTAAAACCAAATGCAACTGATCTATGGTTTGGGTGACCAGTGAGTTCCACACCAGTGTGTGTTTTTATCCTGGCAGAAGTTTTTTCGTCGTTCCTATCAAAAGTCATTGGAGATTATGGAATATGTAGCGTCAAACAAACGCATAGTAATGCGTGCTCGAAAAATCACTAGATAAAAAAATGTGGGGAGGACGCGCAAAAAAAGTGAAGGTAGTAAAAAGGGCGAAGCGAAAAAATAAAAAGGTTAAGGTGCTATAAAGAAGCTGAATACAAAGAAAAGTATTCAAAGTCTTTCCGAAGCAAATCAAGTAAAACAGACTGAATGCATCGCTCGGTGTGAAATTTTTGAAGAAGACTGAATTTAATGCTATGAAGCGAAGACAGGGCCCATGAAGATTGTATTTATATAGATTCTTCAGATATCCATTGCTATTGTGATTTTTGTAATGCCAAAAATGACTAGACCACCATTTATTACTGTGTCCGGGGCTACCCGACAACCTTTGTGTTGCCAAAAAACTAAGGCGAAAGTGTTTTCAATTTAATTCGTTGAAAAATAAGTTATTATTACTAACTTCTAATTAATGTGACTGCAGAAGTTCACTGTTTGGTTAATATTAAAATAAAGACAGAAAATGTGTTTCTTTTATTTTTATTTGCAATTAATTTTAAGTGTCGGGGGAAATCCGAACTTCCCCTACCTGTTGCTTATCCTACATTATGAAAATATCGCAAGCAAATTTTTAATTGCTTTTCCATCTTCACACCTCGGGGAGTTTTTCCTTGTTTAAGCCCACATGAGCTATATATATATATAAACTCAACCTCGGTATTTGAGCCCTTTTAACTCACTAATTACTATTCGAGTATGAGATTTATTGCTTCCATTAACATCATTATTTATGGATTTTAAACCACAATGTTTTGTTAATTGTACGAATTTTACAAAATTCTGATTTATATCGACCTAAATTTAAATTTTAGGAAGAATTGTAAGCAAACTGGGCCTATTGAACTCCAAAGTCAAAACTCCGTAGCTTGTTATCGCAGTTACGATCGCATGGAACAACTGTGTAGGTTTTTCCAGATCCAGACTTTGGGAAATATGCAAGTCTCTCCATGGATGAGCGGTAACTTTCGGAACTGTTTGAATTGTGTGGGGAAACATACCCCAAGGTCTTTCGTGGCATGGTATGTTAAGGTGCACGAGTGTCGAACTTGACATACCGACAGTAGCCAACACGCTGTGTTTTTGCGTTTTTTTTGCTAATGCGGAATTTTTACAAGTACACAACTGTTCTTGAAAATTACAACACCCAGAAGGAACGTTCTGAATCACTCCAAAAGCGGAGGAAGTGTAGATCAGTGGAACAATAAAAATGGTCTGAGATTGCAGATAGATGGCGTGCAAATAGACCCAGCAGCGTCATCTTTTGTGTGACCGGTCAGGTAAAAGTTTTGCCATGCACAGACGGTGGATAGCCATCAAGCGAGTGGAAACGTGCAAAGAAGTGCCAGTATGCCTCGTCGCCGTAAAAGGACGTAATATCAGCATCAAAGTGATTTAGAAAGTGGAAGAATGATTGGTCTCTGGGAAATTGGTTTGTGGCATTGTGGCTCGTGTAGGGCACGCTGTTGCAACAGTAATGCTTATGTGAAACCAGTGAATAGAAGAGGATGGTACTCAGCACCGAGCGGGTACTCGACCACCCAATGTGACCACAGCGCAGTATTACCACCATCTTGTCCATATGGTTATAACCAACAGAACAGCTTCGTCCACAGTGTTGTTTCGACGTTATAGCACTGCAAGAGGTGTGGACATATCTTCGTCGACGGGTTGACACAGTCTGTGGAGGGTTGTCGGATTCCATTCACCAGTAACTGGAGCCTCGGAATGCAAAAGTCACGTGAAAGCCATCTCTAACAAAATGTGTTTTCGGACAAGTCCCGTTTCAACTTGTCGTACATTGAAAGGGACGTTCGTCTTAAACGCTACCGTGGTGAACGCAATTGGATAGACTGTATCGTTGAGTGGCAAAGGAGATAAGTGCAAACTGTGATGGTTAGATGGAATCTGAACAGCAAACAGCTCTATTATGGAGGCTTTAGAGCCCGAGGCACTCTCCCTCATGCAGGCAGCTCTACATGTCATATTTTAATCGTACAATGCCCGGCAACATGTGGTGAGGAATGTACAAGTCTTCTTCGAAGAACAACGGGTACCACTGCTTCCTTGCTCTGCTCTTTCACGTGACATGTCGCCGATCGAACAAGTCTGGAATACGGTTCGTTCTGCTTCTCCTGCTACCACTGTCGACGCTGTGTGATGAGCCTACAGACCAGCAGCATATCGAAGCTCTCTTCGATTCCATGCCAAGACTTCTAGAATGTCCGGTTGCAGCGCATGGCGGCTACGCATCGTACTTCATTCTCATGGTAAAAGTGCATGCACAATTCTGTAATTCTTATCATTTGTAAATTGTCAAGTTCTAATCTGTGGAATAAATTTCGTTGAAATCACATGTCTCCTTTTTAGTGTTGCAATTTTTACAAGTAATAGTGTGTCAATCGATACGTTAAAGACAAACCGGTACATGTCAGAGTACAACCAGGTATTTCGTCGTATACGATCCGTACGGCTGAGCTATGTCGGAGTGTCTACGCTCTAGACTCTACTGCTTGACAGCGATGGAAATTGCTAGCAGACTTCACGAGCTTTGCACCCGACTCGCCAAGAGGTTTTATCTCAGAGGTAGGCTTGATTATTCCCTAGGACAAGCACGATTACTTTCTGTACTTGCCGCCATATCCAGACGGCGAAGCTGCCTCTGGTTCTACCCCAGTTGATGATTACTCTAGAGCAGGGATTCACGAATTTATCGTAGGGGTTTCGCGACAAGATTTAAGTTATGGCGGCTGACTGGCAGTCTCGAGTTTGCAACACGCACAATGGCCAATTGAGACTCAACATAAGCAAAATGTTCTCAAAAATGACTCAACCTGCTGCAAGAAACAAGCCCATCAATCACATTAATTAATAATATCGGACTCTTTGTTACTGTATTAATTTTTTAAAGGGGTTTCACCATTGCATGGGAAATTTTATAGGGGTATGTGGAGCTGTAAGTTTGAGAAACATTTCTTAATGATCCGGCAATTTAAAGAATGGGGAGTGAAGGTTGCTAGAATATGCCGCGTTATATCATTCACGGTGGCAGAAAGATTACATATTTCTGAACACGAGTTTTCGCTATTTAGCCAAATCAGATTTTGAGAGAGATTTTTACAAATTGATGAACAATTCTACTTTCAGAAAATCAAAGGACAATATTAGAAAACACCGCGAATGAAATTGTGTTCTGGTTGGGTGGAGAGCTTCAAACAAAAGTCCAGTTTCAACGAAGTGGTTGTGGCTTTGGAAGTGGTGAAAGTGAATATACTTTTCAACAAGCTTGTCTATGTCAGTATGTGCGTTCTCAATTTGCCTAACTGCCGATGTACCGGTTTCGTTACCAATTCGCTATACCCAAAACTTCTTTATATGGACACAGACAGACTGCTGGGATTCATAAGAAGCAATGAAACATAATATTCTTTGGGGATAGTACGCTATAAAGAGAAGGTTGCTGAGGTTGAGATGGACGAAGCAAATGGCTTCTTGAGTGTGAAGTTTGTGGGTCTCTGGTCGGAAGTGAACACACACACCAGCTAGATTCAAACCAGACGATCAAAGGCTTTGGCAAACTCTATCACTATACAATTGCAGATGGAAGACTATGTGAATTGCTTACATAGTGCACCTGTCAAGTACCATGTGCAGTACCGTTTTTATTGTGACTTCCATCGCCTTAAAACCGAGATATCCAAACTGGGTCTCTCTAGGTCAGATGATAAGCCGTAAATTTTCCCTGATAGTGGCACAGATCCCTGGATAAATAAGTGTAAATTATTGAATGGTTGTGTGCATGGAGATAAAATATGCGTGTGTTCGTAAAAAGACAGCGTCCCGTTTTCTTAAGTATGAAGAATTGCAAATGAAACTTCAAGATGCTGTAAATTTGAGATGTGCAGATAAATTTATGTGTAAAAAAGAACAGCCAATTTTTTTACTTGGAACTTCAAGATGTTATGTAAAGATAGTGCCCGAAAAAACACACTTTACGAAAATTGTGTAAATTATGTATTAAACATAATAATTGTACACCTTTTACAATTTGTTAAATACTTTTCTACGTATGTAATGTTACGGGATTTATCAAAACCTAGCAACTTCTCTAACATCATTTTCCTTCTCCTTATCGCTCTTTCGACTAGAAATATACTTGGATGTTTTGTTGAGTGTAAGTATTGCTGATAAAATCCTCCACCAATATCTTTATTCCGGTGATCGTTAAGTAAATACCTGTAAGTTAACGCATTTGTTAATGTCACTTGTCTAATAGTTAACACTTCTGTCGATCAGTTTGGCAGGTAGCCTCTCTAAAATTGCTTTTTAAATCTGCTTTTTCTAACATGATCACTAACTTTAAATTTTCCGGATTAGTAGCTTTAATTCGACTACACATTGTTGAAAAGAGTTGTCTTTAACGTTACATGGTTTCATCTTAGGGATACTATTCCACAATGAATAGTCATTGGTCATTACACTTTTGAAGTAATTGAATCAGCGATGTGAACCACCACTACTTAACTCCCTCCACATTGCGTCCTTTACAGTCCTGTTGAACCATTCAACTACTGATGCTTTGAAACGATTATTTGTTGAACAGACACCTTTGTTAGTCATGAGAAACTTAAACTTGAACTCCTTCCCGTTGTCTGTAAATTTTCTGTAATATGGTTACGGTTTAGTATACTCTTCATAGCAGCGACAACACTACCGATCTTGTTCTTGAGCGGAAATGCCTACGCAAACTTTGAGTATCATTCTTAACCATACTTTTTACGAAATTAAGGTATCATTTCCACAATATGAGTTTGTTATAGGTTGTAGCTTTGTTATTACGCGTCTTCTCGGGATATTCCTTCTCTCCTTTCTACAACTTGATCTGTGTTACAATATAATGTCTCTTGCACGAAGTTTTTCATCGCAGAATTAATGTCCTGCTGGTGATGACCTGTCAATAATTCATTCGGTTAGTTCAGTACACATACTCTTTGATGGGGAAAGACCAGAATC
Source organism: Vandiemenella viatica (assembly GCA_031002005.1). Taxonomy (NCBI): domain Eukaryota; kingdom Metazoa; phylum Arthropoda; class Insecta; order Orthoptera; family Morabidae; genus Vandiemenella; species Vandiemenella viatica. Next base: position 325,241,174 of record JARYHS010013630.1, on the reverse strand, counting down.
CAATTAACGAAGAACAAGTTGTGAGACAAGGACATTTCCAGGTTCAGAACTAGGGGGTGGGGGGCAAGATTTGTACACTGTGGGGGGGGGGGGGCTAGATTTGCACTGGAGGGGGCAAGATTTGCACTGGGGGGGGGGGAGGATCTCCTATTGCTGTTGAAGAAATGGGGTGGGGAACTGAAACATGACGATTTCTTACAAAATGAAACTCAAACCTATTGAGGAAATTATTTTTATTATTGATTAAAATAGTAATCCAACCACTTAATCAAAGGACCTATTATGTAGTTAAGATCGTAAGTCAATTATAGTTTTTTATGTAAACATTAATCGTCTCGGATTCTCAGAAAATTTTTCACTAACTTTGTTGTCAATATCTCACCGTAGTCTTTCACGAAAGTTTGATACATACTCATCAGGCATAATCCAGTCAATCTTTCCTCTCCCATTGTGCTCTTGAGCCAGTTCTGCACTCGTCAAAGCGTACTAAAGGCGACTTGATTTTTATTCTGGGGAGGGATGGAGGGTAGCATTTTTTTATTTTTATGTTTTTGCTTAATACTACGAACAGGTTTATTAACTTTCCTGTAGTTAACTCTGTGCTTACTTTTGTAGCTTAATTTTTCAAAATACTTTCTCAAGTTCTGAGAAGAATAATTTTTGTGATTTTTAAAAAACAACTGTTCTATGAACTCCTGTGATCGTTTCCACTTATTAGTGAGTGACCGTTGTTTTTAATGCCGTACAATAAATCATAAACTTTCACACTCCAACTTGAGGACTTCAAGAGCTTTCTTTCATGCTCGATAACTGTTACTGCCTAGGTAAGAAAATTTTTTCCATAGTAATCGTCAATGGTCTTAATGAAACCTTGAAAAAATAATCATTTGTTGATAGGTAACGCCAAAGCAACTATTTTGAAAATTTAGGCCTTTTTCCTTAGCTGCTTTACTAATACTGGGTTTTCTTATCCGTCTATTGAGATACAAAATGAAACTTCGTTATGGCATACGCGTTTCGGTTTATTATACCATCATCGGTGGTCTAAAACAATTTATGTACAAATTTTGCTGATTATCATAATGTTTATCTAAAGTTCCATATCAGTTTTTTCTTCTTCTTGAGATTGTTCACCCACTGTACAATTTTGCATATAAAACATATTTACACACGTTACTTTCGGAATGTAGCTTCTGAAACAAGCTTTTGTTATTGTTTCATCTACATCTACATATATACTCTGCAATTCACAAAATTGTGGGTGGCCGAGGGTGCTCAGCACCAAAGCTAATTTGCATTGTTGTGCATTCCAATCCCTAATGGTACGAGGGAAAAAAGTATTCATATAAGAATCATTGCGGCACCTTATTTCTCTAATTTTATCTTTCCTGTGATTCCGTCTCAAATAGGTTGATGGACGAAGTATTTCACTACACTCGTAAGTGAAAGTGGGAGTACACATGGTTACCCAATAAGTTTAAGCGAAACTTGCGTCGTCTATCTACCAGAGACTCCCAGCCTAGTCTACTAATCAGTTCTGTGACGCTTTCATAAAGACTGTAGCAAGCGGTCACGAATCGAGCGGCTCTTCTCTGTAGGCCTACTTTCTCTATACTTTCGATCAACCCCTTACGAAACGGATCCCAAATGGCACAACAATAGTCCAAATGTGGACCCACAAGAGATTTGTACGCTATCTCCTTTGTTTGTTCATTACAATTTTTCAAGATTCTACCTATGAATCGCAGCCTAGAATTAGCTCTACCTACTAACGAATTAATGTGTACTAGTGATCGCCCAGGGTTCGAAATTCGACCGTAATTCATTAAGTTATGTAGTTTCTTTCGTGAAAGAGTAATAAACATTATTTTAATTTGTTCTATTGCGTTTGCATAGATTTATTATATACTGCATACCTTGACGTTGTTGACTGCGAGCGTGTACCAATACGTTATTAGCTTGTGTTGTTTGCCTTAATTCCCTGCAATACTATAAAATTAAATTGATACACTCCACGCGTGACTGTATCCGAAATTTTAGCTTTTGAACTAATCATAGCAAATTATTAAATGTATTTATCAATGTTTTCAAAATAATTTTTGACTTTCTGTTTATAGAGGATTTATTTGAATTTAGTCCATACAATTATTTAAAACTGCTTTAGCTTTATGACTACATGGAGTAATGCAGTCCTTTCACCTGACATGCCTTCTGATTCGAAATGTTTTGCATTGCAAAACCTGCATTGTAAATTCAAAACTATCAAAGTATCTTGGAATGACATTTAGTGCGCATTTAAATGTATTCATCAAAATAATTTCATCATATTGTGTGTTCACTATTTAAATTTGGTCCACTATTATTTTGAATTTCACGCAAATAGGTATTCCTTCTTTATTGTCTCTCTCTCTCTCCGACCTGTCAATGTTCTATATCGAGGCGTAATAGAAGCAGATGCAAATATCCGAATAAAAAAAATCCATACTGAAATTCAAAAATCAAAGGACCGTTAACTAAAGTTTAACCTTTTAAATAATAAAAATACCATATAGTATCTGGCAGAATCACTACATTCTTTTTCAAAATGTTCCTTTTATAACTTCAAAGATTAATCTCTACTTTATGCGACTCTTTTGTTTCACCAAAGACGCTGGGAATACACGTCAGATAGTTGGCTCCGATCCGATTCATCCACACACACGTTCACGAATTTATTTAATAATGTATGTGTAACATGTATTAACTATGCTTATTATTTTTTTCTTTTATGTTGACCAAAGATCACAGACATTGGCAGAATTGCTAAGTGTCGTTGCAACTAAAGAAACAATTGAATATAAACAACGAATGATTTATTTAATTTAATGTATTTGTAACACATATTATATATAGATTTTAGCTTTCTGCACATCTTCTCCGTGTAAACTTTAACTATGACAAATCTCACACTCCTCCGTGCGCGCAATACTCTTAAAAGGGGATCCGAAGCTTTCGCTTAGCGTTTTAATATATAGATGTCCCATTTCATGTTCCTTTGTACCAGTTACTCCCAAATATTTCACAGAATCAACCATATTAATAACTGAATTGTTTAACTCGTATTTCTGAACAATTGGATTCTTTTTGTTAGTTATGCTCATTGTCTTGCACTTTTTACAATTTACTGTAAGTTGCCACTCAGCGCACGAAGCCAAAATAACATTCAGATAACGCTGAATTTCTAAGCAATCGGTCAAATTCCTTACTTCCCTATTAATAACCGCATCATCAGCAAACAATCTAAAAAGACTTTTCACTTTGTCTCCGAGATCGTTTATATAAATTAAGAAAAGAAGTGGTCCTATCCCACTTCCTTGATGTACACCCGATGTAACATCTACATTAGAAGAACTTTCTCCTTCAACGGCGACATACTGCGACCCTACCAGTTAGAAAATCCTTTATCCATGCACAAAGCTGATCCGATATACCGTACGCTCGAAGCTTCGAGTAGGAGGGGAAGGGGGAAGCTGGGCCATATTCCGTTATAGGGCAGGTGGTGGGGGGACCTCCCTCCCCTCCCCTCCCCGCCGCGCCGGCACCAGGCGGCAGCACCGTACGGCGGTAACCTGAATCTATCTGAGTATTCTGTGGAGCTTCTTCGGGCGCACACCCCCGCAGGCGACAACGGTTGTTGCTATTCCCAGCGCGCGTCACAGATGACGCGTCGGCGAGCAACGGGTCCCGTTATACGCTATCCCTGGCGTGCGTAGTTTCCTAGCGCAGCGCTATTTCCGGGTGTACTGTAACTAGGCGTGGGTGACGCGTTGGGTCCCGTTAGGCACTGTACACGTCTTTCAAGAATATTTTCGTCTGAACATGCAGCATACGCTATTTCGAGCGTGATTTTCTGCCGTGGAATGTGCGCGTCATGTTATTCACTGCTAGCTGTTACAAATGATAGATCCCTCAAAAATCGTTATTACCAAACCTATAATTTTCTTCCTAGGACCTTCGAGGAGCATTTTTTCAGGTCTTATTGATATTTCGAATCATTATAATTCGTTTAGTTACCATAAAATTAACTTCTAAAACATATTTTTGCCTTCTGCAAACAGTATTATTGGTTCAAATAACAAGTCCTGTCGTTGTACATTATGTAAGGTCGTTTATTTGTAGCTACTAGTTTTTTTTTTATACCCAACTCCAAGTTGTCTTATTATCTCAACACGCCTTTTGTGATATGTCAGTTTTAAACGCTGTTCTCTTTTTATTTCTAGTATTTCATACTCGTAATAAAAATACTATACTAATCCATCATACTCAAGGAATATATAAAAAAAAATTTGGGTAGGGGATTCGTTAAATAAAAAACATAATTTCTTGATAAATGTTACAGATTTATTGAAATTTTAAAATACATTTTATTGCAATATAATACATCATTCAATACTTATGATTCCATGTGTGTCATAGGCCTCTCTTGCATTCACATCCTGCCCCCCCTTTTTTTTACCTGAGTCACCATTTATTGCCTTACACGTTATGAAATTCCATGCCAAAGCATGTATACCTTTTAAACGTTGCTAATGTTTATGAGATGAGAAATATATTTATGTGGGTGACACATACTCTCTGTCACACATTGCTGTGAATAACATAGACAAGCAACTTACTGGTATATCTCAAACTCGAATGTCACGAGGGAAGAAAGAATTCATATAAACATTAAATCGCAACATCTCGACAGTGCCTCAGTGGTTAAGGCGTCTGACCGGAGATAGAAAGGTCTTCGGTTCGAATCCCTGTCTGGGTGGTGATTTTCATAAGCCCTTAACCCACCTCTGGTACAGAACGCTTCTGTGGCTCGGATTCCACGTTAAACTGATAACAACTATATGGTTGTGTACACTTTCAAAAGCAAAGATTCAAAACAGACGAAGGCCTAACTTGACCTAAACGAGCATTCATACTGCATTGAGGGGGAGGAGCAAACAGTCAGCCAGTCGGTTGAACAATTTTAATATCACAATCGTCTCTTGTCTCTGTTGCTATATACATGAAAAACACACCCGCACTCATTAAGGGATAAGTTTTAGGAAGGATTTGGGTAGGTATAAGGCAAATGGATGTAGGTATGGGCACTGTAGGTGAAACACGAGTGGTAATTGTAAATAATATACAGCAAACAGTGAGAATACTTGATGAGGATATATACACACTTTTTCTATAGTATTGTCGCGTTGCAACCGGGGCAGGTGTGAATTCGAAGGTTACTTGTCAATGAACACAGCACTTAAACTGAGAACAGGTTTATTGAGAACTCAAACATACACGCAGCACTGACTGCCTCTTGGGCAGAATGCTCTTCTATTTATACACAGATAGAACGTACTAGAGATTACAAGAGTAGTTAACAAATGAAATGTGTAGAAGTTACAAGTGACCTTAGGAAACATGTAGAATCTTCTGGAAATAATAAACAGAATTAAATAATTTTTGTCAGTGGGCGGGATTGAACCGGCGACCTTCGGTACCGCAATTTCGTGACGCTACCCGCTGCGCCATGCTGGCAGACGGTACACTGGCGTTCATGCGGCATTGCTCCCTCTCCTGAGGAAAACAGCGTCCCGCTGTTAGATTTCTTTTGGGGCACGCTGAAGTGTCCTGGATCTTGATCTTGTCGTGGGTCCTCTGTATGGCAGTTCTGGAGGGCCCCTCCCGGTTGTACTATTATCTTCCTGTCCGACTTCCTCAGTATCCAAACCGTCCTCAGAGTCCTTGAACAAGAAGCTGGTTGTGCCTAGCTGCTCGTCAGGATTGTAGTAAGGCTTCATGCGGAGGACGTGAACAATGTCCCTTCGTTTTCGTCGTTTCGAAGACGGCTCATAATCCTCGACTTCGTATGTGACGTCTGACCGGCGGCGTATGACACGATACGGACCAAAGTACCGCTTCAGTAACTTTTCTGATAGCCCAACCTTCCGGACAGGGGTAAAAATCCATACGAGATCTCCTGGGTTGTACGCAACAGGTCGGTGCTTGCCGTCATACCGCTGACGGTCCTTCTCCTGGGTGGCCAGTGTTCGTATGCGAGCCAGCTGTCTTGCTTCTTCGACCCTGGTAATGAGCTGTTTTATATAGTCATCCTGAGTGTCGTCCGCTGGAATGGGAACAGCGTATCCATTGTGGTCTCAGCTTCACGGCCATGGAGCAGAAAAAACGGAGTGAAGCCTGTCGTATCTTGCCTTGCTGTATTATAAGCAAATGTGACCACTGGCAGTATTGTATCCCAATCCTTCTGCTCAACATCCACATACATCGACAGCATATCGGCTAATGTCTTGTTGAAGCGTTCTGTGAGACCGTTTGTCTGAGGGTGGTATGCAGTTGTCATCCTGTGGACAACGTCGCATCTTGACATGACCTCTGATACTAGTCTTGACTGGAATACCTTTCCACGATCGGATATCATCACACGTGGTGCTCCATGCTTCAAAATAATGTCTTCTACTAGAAATTTTGCAACCTCTGGAGCTTCTGCAGTCGGCACAGGTTTGGTGACAGCGTAGCGCGTGAGGTAGTCGGTGCAGACTATTATCCATCGGTTACCGGCTGTCGACTTCGGGAACCTCCCTAAAAGGTCGATCCCAATTCGGTGGAATGGAACTGCTGCAGGCGGAATGGTACTAGATGACCTGGAGGTAATTGCGGCACATGTTTCCGTCGCTGGCACTCTTTACAGTGACTCACATAATGCTTGACAGATCGGTAGAGACCCTTCCAGTAATACCTGCGTCGGATTCGGTCCAGGGTCTTCACAAATCCCAGATGACCGGATATTGGAGCGTCGTGGAAATACTTGAGAATAGCTGGCTGGAGATGAGCTGGAACGACCAGAAGCCACTTGGGGCCTAGTGGATCGTAGTTGTTCTTATACAATGTCCCATCTATCAATTGAAACTCTCCTTTGGCCGGTTCTCCTTTCTCCAAGGCGTCTATGGTTCTTAATAACTCTGAATCTTCCCTCTGTTCAGCTGCAACGTCACCTAATTCAGCGAGGGCTGAAATTCCATTCATGCTGTTGTGTTCTATTAAAGGATTCCTTGAAAGGCTGTCGGCATCCTTGTGTTTGCGGTCCGTTTTTGAATACCACCGTGACGTCCGTACTCTTGAAGTCTAAGTGCCCATCTTGCTAGTCGACCTGATGGATCCTTCAAGCTGGTTAGCCAACATAAAGAATGGTGGTCTGTCACGACGGTGAAAGGTTTGCCGAATAAATACGGACGAAACTTGTTGATAGCCAGACAACTGCGAGGCATTCTTTCTCGGTTGTAGAGTAGTTTATCTCGGGCTTAGAGAGTACTCTTGATGCATAGGCTATCACCTTCTCAGCACCTTCCTGAATTTGCACAAGCACTGCACCGATCCCATAACCGCTGGCGTCAGTGTGAAGTTCAGTTTCTGCATTCTCGTCGTATAAGGCTAGAACTGGTGCGGAAGTTAGAGCCTCCTTAAGTGCCTGGAAAGATCTTTCTTTTAGTTTCATCCCAGTAAAACTTGGCGTCTCCTGCAAAAGTTCTTGCAGTGACGTGCCATGTTACAGAATCCTTTTATGAAACGCCGGAAGTATGAGCACAGCCCAAGAAAGCTTCTCACATCACGAATGTGCTGAGGAGTTGGAAATTCCATGACTGCCCTTACTTTATCTGGATCAGTCGCGGACGCCATCTCCGTTGACCAGGTGCCCCAGGATTTTTATCTCTCTGGCGACGAAGAGGCACTTCTTCGGATTGAGGCGGAAGTCCTGCAGTCTGAACACACTTCAGCACCGTTGACAGGGACTCAGATGTTCTTCAAATGTTTTCGAGAAAACAACAATGTCATCTAAATAACAAAGACACGTCGTCCACTTAAGGTGTCGAAGTAAGTTGTCCATCATGCGTTCGAATGTGGCCGGAGCGTTGCATAATCCGAATGGCATTACTTTGAATTCATAGAGGCCATCAGGTGTAATAAAAGACCGTCTTTTCTCTGTCAGCTTCGTCAACCTCGATTTGCCAGTAGCCTGTCTGCATGTCCATGGTTGAGAAGTATGTAGCTCCTTTCAAGCAGTCTAAGGCGTCGTCGATGCGCGGCAGTGGGTAGACATCTTTCTTTGTGATTTTGTTCAGCCGCCGATAGTCGACACAGAATCGCCACGTACCATCCTTCTTCTTTACGAGGACCACCGGAGATGACCAAGGACTCTCCGAAGGTTGAATAATGTCATTATGCAACATCTTCTCCACTTCCTCTCGAATTATTCGCCTTTCGACTGGTGACAATCGGTACGAGCGCTGGCTAATGGGTGGATGATCCCCAGTATTGATACGATGCTTTATCGTGGGCCGTTTCGTCTGACCTTTTTTTTGCTGGGGTGTGAATACACCAGAGAATTGGCGTAGTATAGCTAACACCCGGTGGTGTTGTTCCTTGGTCAGGCCGGACCCTATGGCAGTTCCATAGTTGTTTCCTCCAGCGTGTTGTCGGTACTAGTAACAGAGCATGGATCTTCGTTAATGACGTTGAGCTCGCCCTCCTGGACTGGTTCAGCTGTCCCTATGCACATTCCCTTGGGGATAATTTGTGACTGCTCGTGACAGTGGTGATCCAAATGTCTCCTCGACCACCGATAATGCTTATGATAGCCGCTGGTATGTAGATTTCTTTCGTGAGCCTAATAAACTTTCTACTATCGACAAGCACTTCAAGGTTGCGGTCGTCCGTGTTTTTGACTGGGACTCTTCTCATTGCGAACGGCGGGATTGTCACGTTTGTCAACGGCGAATAACTTCCCAGAAGATTCTGTGTTACGTGTACCCGTCGCAACGACTTCTTCAATTTGCAGCTCAGACGTTCCACAGTCAATGACAGCTTGGGATGCCTTAAGGAAGTCCCATCCAAGGATGACATTATGACTACATTCTGTTAAAATGACAAATTCAACTGGCTGGGTCCTGTTGTTGATGGTTATTCTCGCGACACAAGCTCCAGCTGGCTGGACGTACTTTCCATTTGCGACCTTTAGCACAGTTGCCCCCGTATCACGGAACATTGTCTTCTTTAGTGTGCGACGATAATTGTCCGACAATACGGAGAAAGAAGCTCCTGAATCAACCAGCGCCCGGACAGGTTGGCCGTCGATTATAACGTTGATGAGATTTCCCGACATCTTAGTGACTGTCATCCATGGAGGATTTTCATCTGCGGCGGCCTCACCTCCGTAGATGGTCGCCTTGCTTAGTTTTCCTGCGTGCGGCGGCTAGGGGAGCGGCTGGTAGCTCTGTCCGGCGACGATGAACGGCAGCGGCGCGTCGGGGATCGACCTCGTCTAGGGTACGGCGATGGGCTTCTTCCCGTAGGTCGACCGAACTCGTCAGCGGGTGGCTGCCTGGGGTAGAACTGTTCGGATGGCGGACGTCTTGCTGCAAAATAATCGTCAAATACTCGTCTTCTCTCTCTGCAGTAGCGTATGACATGTCCAGGGCGCCCACAGTGGAAACATACTGGCGCGTTGGTCTTCTGTCCTCCAGACGTCCGTTCGTCTGCGGGACGTCATAGGTGCCGGAGGATTTGGTTGTGGCCGTGTCGGCCGGTTCCTAGGCTGCCGTTTGGCAGCTGCAGCATACGTCATATCAGGGCGAGGCCATTCTTCACGTCGAGTGCGATTGGCTCGGCAGACAGGAGCTATTGTCTGAAATACCTCTTTTTCCGCCGCGTCGGCTCCTTCATGACCCACTGGGCTTACATCCATGGCCATGATCTGATGCTCACTCGGTTCAAGAGTCCCAGCTGCCATGAACTGTTGTAATTCTTCTCTCACAATTTGTCGTATGAGAGACGCAAAGTCGTGCTGGTCTTCCACAACTGCCATAGGGACTACGTTGGGAAGTCTGTCATACTTCTTTCGCCCAACCCTCCTTTGTTGCATCTCCTCAATCCGCTGGCACAACTTGATGAACTCTTCCGTCGTAGCGACGTCTTTTATCAGAAGAGCTTGGTACATGTCTTCTGCAATACCTTTCATTAGGTGCGTGATTTTGTCGGCTTCAGTCATATTCGGGTTGACTACGTTGCATAGGGCCAAAACATCCTGTATGTAAGATTGCGTCGGCTCCCCATGTCGTTGGGCCCGGTTCTTCAGTTGTTCTTCCGCCGAGCGGATTTGTCGCTGGTGGTCCCCAAACGTTTTCTTAAGTTCCGTCTGGAACATTTCCCAGTTATTCAGTTTTTCTTCGTTGTTCTCGAACCACTGCTGGGCGGTTCCGTCCAGATAGAAATAAACATTTGCCAAGCACATGGTATTTTCCCACCTGTTGTACTTGGCGACTCGGTCGAACCCTTTTAGCCATTTGTTAGGATCCTGTCCAGCGTCTCCAGAGAACACCGATGGGTGTCGAATGTGCAGCTGGCTTGCCGCCATGGGTTTCCTAATGACGCGGACTTTCGGAAGGACGTACTGAGTATATCCTTTGTAGTCCGGTTCCAGTCCGTGTAGGCGGCGACTTTTACGTTGCCTAATCGGAGCCACGACGATGCAGCTGTTGCACAGGGTACCCGGCGTCTCCACCAAACTATGTCGCGTTGGAACCGGGGCAGGTGTGAATTCGAAGGTTACTTGTCAATGAACACAGCACTTAAACTGAGAACAGGTTTATTGAGAACTCAAACATACACGCAGCACTGACTGCCTCTTGGGCAGAATGCTCTTCTATTTATACACAGATAGAACGTACTAGAGATTACAAGAGTAGTTAACAAGTGAAATGTGTAGAAGTTACAAGTGACCTTAGGAAACATGTAGAATCTTCTGGAAATAATAAACAGAATTAAATAATTTTTTGTCAGTGGGCGGGATTGAACCGGCGACCTTCGGTACCGCAATTCGTGACGCTACCCCGCTGCGCCATGCTGGCAGACGGTACACTGGCGTTCATGCGGCACTATGTACGAAATGTTCGCCGCTACTAAAACGTGAAGAATTTGTCGCAACTGCATCTCTTGCCGTTATTGACTGTTACATCAAAATTAGTCAGTTATTACTCGACCTGTAGATATTCGTATGCAGTTTGTATGGCATTGAGAATTTCCTTACTGCATACTGTCTGATCCTTCACGACCATCTTGTGGAATATGTACCTGTAACAAGTGTTGCGCGGAAGCTCAAATTAAACGGAATACCACCATTCATCGCCACTCATTATCATCACAACCTTGTTCCTGGACGCACAGGGATTGCAGATAAAAGATGGAGTGTTTATTTTCAAAAAGTGTGCGTGTAGTACAGTCAGCCAACATTATCGCTACTCATAGTATCTTTGTAACATCACTAAAACAGTGGGGTGATGATCCAAGTGTTAGGCGGCCAACACATAATTACCTTCGAATACTACTGGTTTAACTTTCAGTAAACTGTGTTCTCTTCTGCACGATATCAGTAATCAAGATGAAGCAATTATACAGCGTTAAAGGACAGGAGAAAGCTCGATAGGTTCCAGAAGAAAGTCTGCTACAATTCAGAAGATTTAGGATCTCCACCTCTATGAAAAAAAAGGAAGAATAATTAGTTAAACCATTTTTAAGGACATTTATTTTTTAATGCTATGTGTGCTGTTGAAACAGTAGTTTTAATTGTTAAATGGTGGAAGTCAAATCAAATCAAGTAAAATATGTTTTTATTTATACTTTTCACAAACAAATATCCAAATTATTAATTACTATATTATTAACATTAACAAGAACTAGTAAATTTTTTATAAGCAGTGAGGTTTGTACAGTCTAATGACGAACCATGAGTCACATATAAGGTATACATCAATCAGCGTTTCCTTGTATTATAATCATATAGAACTTGGTAGTTAGAATATCCACAAACATTATATCCAGGATCATATTTCTTAATTTATATATTTTTAACATTAGGCAATACTATTAAATTTTTATATGCAATGAGCTCTTATCCTAATAGCGTATAGTCCAAAGATAAACTGAAAGTCAGCTGAGCCACATAAACATCATTAATATACATATCAACCACGTTTTGCACTACGACCATATGATAGCCTCGTAGCACTTTACTAGCTAAAATGCCCACAAATTCCGTGTAGTATCTTGCCTCACTTTTTCGAGCACCACTACCGGTTACACAATAAAGCTTGGACGATACACGTTTGACGATGGGTATATCGTCAAATGTTTTGAATCGCCTGCATTCAACTGATACACCGACGAGAACAACAGTAACTGACTCGAAATGTCTGAACACAGACTCTAGCAGGCTGGTTGAGAAGAGAGTAAGGTCTGGTGGGGGGGGGGGGGGCTAAAAAGTTCGAGTCCTGCTTCTTGAGTAATGAGGGATAAACATGTTTTATCCAGGACACCTGATCCATCAGATTGTCAATAAGCCTTTAATATAGGTTAATGACGGCGGCTCCCTTTGAATTTGGTCACAGAAGGAACGTTAAACATAGTTTAGCTATCTATCAATCTGGCAATGGTAATATATCGTCATTGTGTCCACAAAGTTAGGTTAACCCGTCCCTAATTATCGTAATAATAATCCAACTAGGAAGCCGAATCGGGCGTGGGAGTTATTCATCAAACTCTGAACAACTATAACTAATAAGCCGAATTGGCATAACAATAGATGGGGCATGACCTAGACAGACAAGTCTCTACGTGCCATCCAGGAAATCGGTGTTCTCCTCCTACTAGCATTTTTGTTGTTTTAACTTCCAGACACTTTTTCCTTTTATGTTCTCTACTGTGATAAAACAAATATGCAACATGGGCCTGGGATAGTAATTGAAAATTATTATATATTATGATGCTTATCAAGTTATTAAAATAGAGTGGATAACATAACTGTGGAAATGATTTGCACAGCAGATTTGTATAGAACAGAACATAATAAATTGAAAACAAATATATGCCAAACTGACAACAGTCATTTTTACTTTTGTCTATCATTAACTTGTTACATTATTGTCTTGGATGAACTTATATGAATTTGGTAAAAATAGAGCAGTAAATAACGAACTCAAAAATAGACAAGTGCAAATATTTCCTTAGCAACTCTCTCTCAGACACACACAGAAAGCAAAAGTAGCCTAAAATTACCCAAATAACTACCTGTCACACATGTTCCGCATCTGAGATATGCCCAGCATACTTGATAATTTTAGTCCCTATTGTCATATAATTATTTTCAATGATAATAAGTAACTATGTACAATTGCTGAAAAATAATTTTATTGTTTTTGCCTAATGTACTTTTAAACACAAACACTGAATGAAAAAATATTCTAGTGATGCAAATATATATTCAACAATTCTAGAGACAAACTAACAGTAAAATCAAGTACATTATTGATGATAATTGTAACTTCAAAGCAGAACTATCAACTCTCAATAAATGCAATTGTCTTTTTGGATTATTAACATCTCTGTGCTGTCAGATCAAAACTCTTTCGCAGAACACCCATCAACAATGCACCTGCATCAAAAAACGAAATCAAAGGGTGTCGAAAGCGTCTAGGAAGAGGTGTGCCACAAATAAAAAGCCTGGGCTACACTTGACTGATACTTGTCCACATCGTCAGCGCAACGATACTTTTATCGTTAGCGCTCACCTGATTGAATTTAGTTGAAACGACACTACGTGTCATTCGACACTCGGCTGACACTCCACCGTAAG
>JARYHS010013630.1:324942042-325226457 GCA_031002005.1 Vandiemenella viatica | reverse complement strand
AAGGAATCACGCACACACGCACATTTCCATGCCTACACACAACAGCACCAAGATAGAACTCACACAGAGGAAGAAGACATACACACACATTAGTGGAGGAAATGAACTGCGCATCCTACATCCAGACAAACGAGTTAAAGGAAGGTCTGACCATATTTACGCATACATACCCAGAGAGAGACGTATACACAAAACACATACACACGTACATCCATACAGCGAGTTCGACATAAACAACAGCAAGCATCATGGAAGCGATGAAGTTGGACAGAATTGTCGTTACCACTGATTAACTGGACAGAACTCTCGTTACAAAAATCATCAGACAGACGAGTTAAAGCCAGGTATCACCATACATACATTTACATGCACAAAGAGTGACGCAGATACACATGTCCATGTCTACAGCGAGTTCAGCACAACTACCTGCACCAATCATGGAAACGAAATAGTGGTGAAGAACTCTCTTGCCTCATGACTGACTGAAAAACAGAACTCTTCTCACATATCATCGGCCTGACGAGAGAGAGGGTGTGCAAAAGATGTTTTCGCCAACACACCTCAGTGTTTATCCCATTAATAGTGTTAATCAGACACAATTGATTACATGTACCATCAACAATCAGGTCACCAACACGTCTCATCCACACCACAACCCTTTCAGCCATTCATTAACAGTGGCCCTCCAGGTACCATGAGTTGCAGATACCAGAACCCCTCATATTCATACTAGACCCCACCACAAATCCATACGTCTCCACACACAAGCACAAAGAAACTTAAGTGGAGTTACAGCAAATCATACATCCAGACAGATGAGTTTAAGTAATGTATCACCATATTCACACATACAGACACAGAGATAGACGCACACACACTTACATTTCCATGCCTACAGTGATATCGACACAACAACCATCCCAATTACGGCAACAAAAAAAACCCCAATGGCTCATGACTAACCAAAAAATCATCAGTAACATGTGTGCAAGGTACCAAATTCTTCACATCAAACATCGTCTCATTTAACTCACACTACAGACCTCTCTGCCATTCAGTATCGTTGGTAATATGTACAAAGCTGTTCACATGATCAGCACCACCTCTATCCCACGCCACAAGCCTTTTCTGCTGTTCAGTATTATTTGTCCGACGTACCACGAGTATCAGTAGGCACATGGTCATCAGACAAATGTCATAACTCCCATACTCATACTAGGTCTCATACACTAATCCATACGTCACCACACACAAGCACTCACAAACAACCATCAGACAGACGTTAGAGTGTGTGCAATGGATGACATGTTTTTGCCATACACCTCAGTACTTATCACATTATCAATTAATTACATCAACACATAGGTAGCCAGTCATTGTGAAATCTCAAAGTCGAGTAGAATCCTATCGTGATAGACACACAACCACATAGAAAGACACACATACACATACTCACATGTCCATGCATATACACAGTTACCATACATCACCACACACACATACATGTAACTGGAGGAAAAGGACTAAACACCCAGGTCCAGACTGAATAGCTACAGGATGTGCGAAATGTTGCATTTCTTGCCACAAACCTCGGTGTTCATCACACCCAAATGATTACATCTTCATAGGTGGCCACTGACGGAGAAATCTCAAGTAGACTCCTACCTTCATAATTACACACATAACCACACAGGAACACGTACACACACATATGTCCATGCATATACCACAATTTCATAAGTTACCACATACATACAAGTAACTGCAGGAAAGGGACCGACACACGACGTCCACACTGAAGTGTTACATGATAGGTAGACGATAGCATGTCTTTACAATACACCTCAGTGCTCACAACACTTACCTGAATTTTAATCTGCAATCAGTATGGCGGCTGGAACTAAATACTTGGCAATGTTTGGTCAAAAGTCATTTGTTAATAGCAGCTCATCAAAGAGAAATTTTGTTCCTCAAGTTAAGATGAGGTTCCACTAAAAGGCTTGTGCAATGAGTAAAACGTACACACCGGTTTTCTCGACAGAGAAAAGAAAACCGGTGTGTGCCGGCCATTCATCCAGCCTGTTTAGTGTGAATTGCAGCTGCCACTCATGGCCTCTCAGTCTAGCTGAAGTACAAAAAATTAAAAAGTCATTAATGTGTAAGGAGTACTGGATGGGACTCCTTATTATAGATGAGAAACTATTAATACCAACGGCAAAAAGACTCACGCTTAAAACAGATCCTTGAGGAACACGGTCTTCCTCAATAAAAATTCTGACACTTTACTACCGACTCGGTATCGGAAGCAATGATGTGATAAAAAAGATTATACAAAACGGGACAGATTTTCCTTAAATCCCCATTCATGTAGTCTATATATGAAACACCACACCAAAAAGGTGTTGGCTGTGAATGAAGGCATCCTGTATCGCCGCTTCCTGCAGGATCAGGTTGGCCATGGTGGAATTTCCTGAATCCACACTGAAAGCGTCTAAGCAGATTACAAGACTCAAGACACTAAACGAGGAGGCGTTTCACCATCCGCTCTAGTGTTTTCCCCACGCAGCTTGTAAGGGCGATGCTACGGTAGCTACCTGCCAACAACTTGTCCTTCACAGGTTTTAAAATAAGGATTAGCGTTACTTCTTCCCACGAATCAGGGAAGTATTCTCCATTCCAGATATTGTTAAAATATCTAGAATGTTCTGTTTAGCATCTTTATTACGATCTGGTACTGGTTCAGATAAGTCCCTGGCGCGGTGTTTTTGGCGTTGTATAATGCCGTCTCCAGCTCCTAATATATAAACGGGCTATTGTACGCCTCTGTTTCAGACGAACCGAAGCACAGCATGCGCCTTTGTGCAGAAATTCTTCTTGGTCCCCTCCTTTCCCTGCCAGTTGGGGATCTGGGAGGAGAAGAGGGAGAGGACTTCAGAAACATAGATTGGTAAGAACGTTTGAATTTCGGCACTGTTTGCCATTCGTTACTAGCTTTGCCAGGACTGCTTCTGCTGCAGGTACTGCTGCTGCTGTAGTAGATGGACACATGGCTGTAGCTATTGTAACGGATGGCTGTGCTTCTGCTGGTGAGACCGATAAACCTGCTGTCTTTGTGGTATGGGTTGCAGATGTGTTGCCACCGACGACCGCGGTGTTAGGTGTTATGACCTTAATGGGTTTGGTGCCACATTTACACTGACATGAGCACATTGGGCTTGTGCCCACATCCGCAACGGACGTCTGCGTAGCTACACTTCCTTTCCTGACAAGGTTTTGGAGACACTTCCTTTCCTGACGAGATTTGACAAGGTTTTGGAGAAGCTTGTGGCGCGCACCTTAAATCGCTCTTCGCTCCGCCATAAGATAGTTGTTCTTGGTTTTCAATTCCTGTATCCTCTCTTCATCGAGATACATTTGACATTCCCTGTTCCAGACTGATTGTGCCCTGAGCAGTTGACACATACCTATGGGAGGGTGCAACCAGTACCCGGCTCATGTGCTGCCTTTCCACATTTTCCCACAGGGTTGCCTTTGCAGTTCGCTGTCATATGCATGACCATCTGCCACTTGAAGCAGCGCAAGGAGTCCGGCACATACGGGCGAATGTTGAGATTTAGATACCCTGCTATGATGGCTTTCGGCAACGTCGGAGTATCGAACGTCAGGTCGAAGGTGGCAGTCTGAATATACTACCATTTACTCTTCGAGTTATCTGTCGAACCTCGAGCAAATTCTCTGATCCCCACACCATACTGAATTTCTCCGACTCTGTATCGATAATATCTCTGAAAATGAACAAACTTTTGCCGGAGTTTAGAATTTTATTGAGTTCACATTTTACTGCCAACTGCCCGAGCTTCTCAGACTTATGCAGTACGACAGTCTGCTTGTAGGTAGATGTTTCCAAAAGCAATGTCTCGTTCCTCAGCTTTGCCACACTCTTTAGCGTTCCAGCGATACCATTTAGACCTTTTCATATATAACAAGGAGAAACGTTATCAAAGGAACCATCCTTTTTTGCCATTATTACAAAAGCATTATCTACAAAATCACTCCTTCGGTTACTATCCTCTATCTCACAAGGAGAGCTTTCAGCCCTCGCTCGTTTGCCAATTCTTTGGGCGCTTATCGCCTGCGGTCGGCCGCAACAAGTGAGCGGGAATGTATTTCATCAAAAAGAGACCCATCCTACCAGCACAGTTGAACGTCACGAGAAAGAACATCGATACTTGGGCATGACAATCGACAAAAAGCTGCTCTTCATAGAACACACAATGGACAGGAGAAGAAGAGGACTGGCAGTAGCACAAATCCTGGCCCCAGTACTCCGTAGCAACGACCTCGGAACCAACACCAAGATAGGGATATACAAATCAGTAATACAACCGTTCTTATTGTACGGATGCCAAATAGGGGGATGGCAAGCCCAACAAATATAATGAAAATTCAGACAGTACCGGATTAACCACGTAGCAGAAGGTAGCAAATGCTACGGGCCTCGCGCCTTCTAGGGGGCCTCGCGCCTTCTAGGGGGCCCCGCACCTAAGCCACATTTGCTACGGGCGCCGCGCTATCTTAATCCGGCCCTGACTGAAACCAACAAACCTTTGCCAGCAGGACCTGTCCAATGCTACACAGTCGACCACCAACATCGTCTAGACCAATGGTTCCCAAATAGTTTTTCCCGAGTACCACTTCAAGGAAGAGCTCAACCTCGCGTACACCCCATATAGCCACACTCTGCCACCCACTGTTTTGTGAATTGCAGAGTATATATGTAGATAGCTACATTTGCCTCTGCGTTCATTCCAGTCTAATGCTTCACACAACCACAGCATTACAGAAATGTATTTCACACACACACCGTTTGACTGTCTTAAAATATATTTTGGCGGTAGTAATGTTTGCATATTTTTTTTTTCAATTATCTTATTGAGAACCTCGCGTATCCCCGGGAGCAACCTCACGTACCCCTGGAGATACGCGTACCACTAATTGGGAACCACTGGTCTAGACTCGTCAAGATACGGGGCAACCCACCAGAACTCCACTTGGAACAACTCACAGCCGACAACCTTGCCACGTCGACTGCCCCTGTCACTGCTGTGGGCACGACAGAGCATTCGAGTGGGGTTCCAAGCTGACTACAGTTGTCGAGTTGCTAACCCAGCTCATTAATCACCTTTCCAGCCAAACCTGCAATGTCGAAATGACTAAGACACCCACAAATTAAAGCACCGAAGAGCAACTCAAAAGACACACCGAAAGCAAAGAACATCCATTGTAATGTTTGAAGGAACTGTCAAAAGACAACAACCTTCGCTCGATCAAGGAAAGCCAGCAACAACTCTGACGCGCGTCCGGGACAGTAACGCATAATTACTGGACACGGGACCGTTGTTTTTGGGTACCCCCTCGTATCGAAATCGTTTATTTCAATAGTGATAAGAGTGTTCTGGAAATTCTAAGCCCCTTTTCACACTGGACACCCGGTGTCCGGCCACTGAATCACCGAAGACCGGATTCTTGTAATAGCGATGCCACTCCGCACCAAACCTGATTTTAAGAGACTGGAAGAAGATTTCTGGGAGAAATAGAACATGTTAAACTGCTTATTAACATAGACGTTCATATAAAAGCTCCACATCACCATGGTTCTCTTTATTTTAAGCACAAAGATTATTTCTCTATTGTAATGCTTGTCTTGGTCGACACTAAATTTTTACCAGGTACAAATGTCATTTTGCCTCATTTTTTTAATAGAATATAAGCATTTAACTCTAGGCACTTACATGATGAAATCTTATTCGAAAAGAACCAGACTCGATCACCAGATGAAGATATTCAAATGCAGATTGTGTCGTGCTTGCCGTGTGGCGGAAAGTTATCGGAATGCTGAGTCAAGTATTTCGATATTCCAATGACGATTAATTCGGATACTTGCTCTGATTTAATATTACAAGCATATTATTTCCACAATGTTACGAGATGTGTATTTGGGGAATATTGACAGGGAATACGTCCGCGATGAAATTCAGAAACCTGCTGAACATATTACTTTGGCTGGTACAAGGGGATTCACAAACAGTGGCATACATGCAGGGCAGGTTTAAGGCTACCGCAAGAACCGCAGTCGCGAGGGGCCCCAAGCTTGAAGGGGCCCCGTCACGATCCCCTTCAATATTTGTCCTAACTTAACGAACAAGTTTCCTGTTAAAATAAATAATCTACAAATTTAGAATGATAACAAGCTGCGTTCACAATAGTCCTAGTGTCGAGAGCATCTTCATTGTTGATCCTATTTTCCCCTAAACAGAACAGATTTGATTAATACCGACGAAGATATAGCTTTCCATTTCTGTTCCAGTCGGTTGCCGGCTTCTTGTTAGTTAAAATCAGAAACGTTTGATGTCGCCGACAGGCCCAGTGCGCTCACAATGCAGTCTGGCTGTTGGGGATTTCCGCTGTTGATGGAGACAAACACGTTCGAAAAACGGGCCCCAAACGTATCTTGGTTCGGCAAACCACTTAGGGGCCATCCACAAATTACGTCACACGAATTTAATGATTTTTGGACCCCTCCCTCCCCCCATGTCACATTTGTGGGACCCCCCCCCCTCCCCTGGTGTGACGTCACATATTTTGCAATTTTAAATTTATAAATTAAAACAGCACTTCCAAAATGATTTATGTATTTCTGGTTAAAAAATCATATATCAAAAATAAATCAAACATTTAAGAAAATATAAAAAACATAAAAAATCAAATTAATGGTACAAAATTGAGTCATCATGTGCCCATAGATTTTGAACCCATTCCTTGATACTGTTTATTATTGGCATAATAGTAACTTCATTCTTGATTTCGATAGTGTTGGGAACATTCGACGTGTCAACATCATCATCTTCCGCCACGAGCCAAAAAGTGATACAAATTATGAATGTGATGTCACAAAGTTAATGACACGTCCCCCCTTGTCACACTTTGTTGACCCCCCCCCCCCTCAAGGTGTGACGTAATTTATAGATGTTTGTGTGTATATGTCTGGTGGTATCAGAACCTATGATTTGTTTCACATGAGTGTAGAATGGATCGTAAGTACATGTCAGGTGTTAAAAAAAGGAAACATTGGTGTGATGTCCTAAAAGAGCAGTTGCGGCAAAAGGGTTCATTAAACAAATTTTAATTTAATTTAATTTAATTGCAATGGAGCACAGGCTCCGGTGGCAATTTCCCTACACCCCAATCTTCCCCCTATCCTGCAGCCACCTACATTTGCCCTCTCACATATTTTATCTTTAAATTCTTTCAACGTTTTAGGTAAATTATTCATCATTTCTCTTGGTAACTCATTCCAATCCCTGACACCCTTACCTAAAAAAGAGAATCTTCCCACCAGTGGCTTAGCTAGATCAACAAGGGCCCCGGTCCCAAAAAATTATTTTGGGCCCTATGGCCAGATGGGCGACCTTTTTTTCGCTTTGTGTTGCTGGTAGGGGCTCCCTGAGCTGAGGCTGGGGGCCCCTGAGCAGTGAGGGCCTCTTAGTGAGAGGACTCCCTGTGTCTCAGGGGCTCCCTTAGACGACGGTAGAGCAAAAAAAAAAAAAAAAACAACCGTCGCCAGTTTGCCGTGAATATCCCGTGGGCCCTCTGAACTGCGCGTGAGGGTCCCCAGAGGTGCGCTTGAGGGCCCCCTGAGGTACGTTTTGGAGCCCCGGTGCACTGCACCACCTAGCCCCATAGTAGCTACGCCCCTGCTTCCCACACCCTTGTGCTTGTAATCGATTGCCAACTTGTGGTCATGGTCATCTTTTCCCTTCCATGCACTACTTTTCATACATACTCCAATATCTTTCTATGTTTTAAATCGAATTAACAGTGTTTCTACGAATGTACATTGTGATATAAAATAATGTAGTGTTACTAAAACGTTATCTGTCGATACTGCTGAACAATTGTATGGCCTTTGCAAGAAAGAATTAGTGGCTGACGAAAGTCTCACTAGTGGAAACATCTACTAGTACTGAAAGTGTTCTCCAAGAAGAAAGAGAATCGTCTAAAGAAGGTAGCGGCCTTTAAGTTGTCGATGATCTTACCGATTCGGGAACCTGGCCGGATATTATAAATGATAATTTTAGGATAAGAGCGATTAAGGAAGGCCCGAAAGACATTAGTCAAAAAATGTAAAATTTCCTATGGTTAGCAAAACAAGAATGCGATTCTCTATTTTCCATTGCTTCCGTCATCTTTCAAATGATGAAAAAGTTAAACGAACGTGGCTTGTATAAATTGCGCGTGTGTGTATAAAGTCACGAAAATTATCAAAAGTGTAGGCAAAACTACATCTAGAAAAGAAGTACGGGGCCCCGAAATCAAACTTTGCAGGGGGCTGCGAAATCCTTAATCCGGCCTTGCATACATGTCAGGGATCAACAAAATTTTTATTTCAACTCTGGCAAAGTAGGCTGGCATGAGAACTACTGAAAATTAAAATTAAAATTAGTAAAATATTGATTTCTTAGCTGTTGTTAAAAACTTCGAAAACGTCCATTTTTGTCAAAATATTACCGCATGAAGTATAAACAATAGACCAACTCGTGTTAATTGTAGCTGTCGCGCGAAAGCTCAAGCGAAGAAGGGCGTCTAAATTTGTCTCTGGAAATTACCGTAGAAAATAATCAGTAACCGATATGGTAAAAGAGCTGGAATAGGATTCATTGGAAGACAGGAGGAGGGTGAGGAGAGTCATTGCATAGTACAAGGCCTATATTGGTGACGGGGCATGGAAAGATATTGGTGTAAGAATTAAAAGTAATACATGGAAGGGAAAAGATGACCATGACCACAAGCTGGCACTCGATTTCAGGCACAAGGAGGTGAAAAGATTTTTTTTTTCGTAGGTAAGGTGGTCAGGGATTGGAATAAGTTATCAAGAGAATTGATTAATTATTTATCAAAAAAGTTGAAAGAATTTAATGTTGAACTTTGTAGAGGGCAAAAGTAGGTGGGTACAGAAAAGGAGCGAAATGGTTGTGTAGGGAATTACAAGCTCAAGCGCGGCACTGTCACTGTCTAGCGCGGTGTCGCTGCGACACCGTCGTTTCGTTCGTATACGTACTTATGGCTTCACGCCTCGTCGACGTCGAGGTCATTAGAGGCGGTATGGGATTTGGGACAAGGGACGGGAAGGAATTCGGCCATGGGGCTTTTGAAGGAAGCATCCTGGCATTCGCGTGGGGTGATTTGGGGAAACCATGGAAAATCAAAATTGGATGCCCGGACGAGCATTTTGTTCGTATACGCGCTCGTACATTTGTATAGTGCACAATACTGTCGGGCGATGCTATCGCGGGTCGAGTTGCTTGGAACCCCACTAGGGATTGCAATCCAGCAAAGCGGGATCCCGCAATCCAGCGGGATCCCGCATCATTAGACAGTCTGGCGGATCCCGCACAAAATTAAGCGGATCCGCAATCCGCAAAATCCGGCGGAAACACGTGTCAGTCTGCGTGACTAACTGCGCCACTCGGTCTCTGTTGGATATTTTGCACTGTTTGCCTGTACCCTTCCAGTTGGCATTTGACTCATGTGAACAAGCCAGAAGCGTAGCTAGGTCAACAAGGGCCCCGGTGCAAAAAATTTATTTTGGGCCCTCATGCCAGACGGGCGACCTTTTTTTTTGCTTCATGTGCTGGTAGGGGCCCCCTGAGCTGAGGATGGGGGCCGTTGAGTTGTCGTTAGGGGCCCCCTGAACAGTGGTTGGGGCCCTCCTGAGCAGCGAGGGCCCTTAGTGGGGGTCTTCCTGTGTCTCAGGCGCCCCCTTAGACGACGGTAGAGCTAAAAAAAAAGGTCGCCAGTTTGCCGTGAGGGCTCGTGGGCCTTCTAAACTGCGCTTGGGGGCCCTTTGAGGTATTCTTGGGGGCCCTTTGAGGTATTCTTGGGGGCCCCATGAGCGTAGGGGCCCCGGTGCACTGCACCGCCTATCCCCATAGTAGCTACGCCCCTGGAACAAGCGTTTGTTTTTTGTCAACCTTCGTCATTCGAAATTAAATAAATACACTTTTACGTATTCATCAAAACTTACGTTTGTTTCGAGTACACATTTCTGTAATTTGAGTTATGGTGCGTATTTAGTACGATTTTCTAACTATATAATTATTTTTTAAGTGTCGCATGGTTACAGCTTTTTATTTACGGTTTCATTATTCCCATTTTCTGTATTTGCAGATAAAGTAATTGTGACAATTTCCTAATTTGCGGCTGAAAATTTGATTATTCGTTGATATGAAACTAATGTTATCGTAATTTTAACGATCGCGTACCTATTTATTTAACAGCTATCAAAAGGAAATTGTAGGCCTATATCCTTTGACTTATTGTTGTTTTGACTGCTGCCTCAATGCGTTTCTTTGACGAAAGCCACCTTCTTACATGTGCCGCTCAGGCTTTCGATTAATCCCTCCTCTCCTTGTTATTATTTCAACTAAAGGTAAAAAAAGTTATGAAATTTTCACGGGTGTATCGACGATTTGTGTTGTAGGAACACCATACTTCGACGGCTGTCTCCGCCGTCTTCCTCACGTTTGCAATTTCGTGTGTTTACAATGAAATCCGGAGATACAACCTATGAGGACTTCACTGCAATCATTCGCCGAGAAAGTCTCCTTTCTTACTAAAAAATAATAATGTCCACTCTAAAAAGGTCGTTACGCCACCTAAGTAAAGCTGAAATACTTGACAGTTTACGTGTTGGTGAGTTATTTCTTTTAATAACATTGAATCAACTGTAATATCAATCAAGGAATCAGGAGATATAATAATGAATCACGCAAAAAAAGGCCAAGTCTCGTGCTTGTGCAGTGACAAAAAGTTATGAGATATTGTTCTGAGCCAAGTCTACACTTTACAGAGTATATTCACTTCACTTTGTGAAATAAAATCTTTTTCTCGATGTTATGGAACGTTTATTTAGAATTTTTTTTTTAAAAAAAACTCTGGTAACTTGGCCACTAAGCAGACCATATTTCTAAACTTATGTGATGTATTTATTGTAAGGCACATAATATGACCTAAGACTCAATATTTTCCATTTTTATTATTTATTTAAAAATTGGTTTAGTTTTTAAAAAAAATGTAAAACCTCTAAATACACTTAAGATACGCTAAAAAGTTTTAATGTCATTTTACCAATCAAAATATTGTTAACTGTTAATTTTTATCATTTAACATTAAAAATTATTTATTACTTTAATTATTATTTAATTTATTACGTTTTAAGTAACTATGTTTTAAATATATGCGTTGAAAAACTGAATGTACCAATCCCGCACGGAACCCGCGGGATCCAGCGGGATTGGCGCAAATCCCGCGCGGATCCCGCGGGATTGAAAACACTGCGGGATTGCAATCCTTAAACCCCACCTTTAGTACCTACTACGAGCTGGCGTCTGCAAGGCCATGCGGCCGCAAAGCCAAAACTCCCATTATTATTATTATTTAAAAAAATAATGGATTTACGCCTCGTTGACGTCGAGGTCATTAGAGGCGGGATGGGAAAAAGAAACGGGAAGGAATTCGGCTATAGCCTTTTGAAGGAAGCCTGGAGTGATTTGGGGAAACCATGGAAAACCCAAATCTGGCTGCCCGGACAGGGATTCGAACGTTTTTCCTCCCGAATGCTAGGCCAGAACCTCTCACCCACCACGCTCGGTCAAAACTCCAAATTTGCCAATGATTAGTAAAACTCATCCAAGGCAGCCGACACCAGTATGTTGCGAAATAGTGGTCTAGACTAGAAGTTTAAGGAGAAACTGGAAATTCGTGTGAATTAACTGTTTACTTAAAAAAAAATGTTTCTATGAGTAAATGTTATTTTATGCAGCTGGCTCAAAGAAGTCTAAAACTTTAAGCCTGAAAGTACTATACACATTTAAAAAAAACTTTAAATATAATGTTTAGTTTCAGTAAAGTCTCAGGTTGCATTTTCGACCGTAACAAAATGTTTCAGTAATCAGAAAACTTAAATTTTAATAAATGTTGGTTAATGACGCTGTCTAACATCAGTTATTAAATGCTACAGACAGGCAGTAAACTTAAATTGTCGCTATTTGTTTCTTCTGGTGAACGGATGAAGCCGCTAACGTCATTCCTGTATACAAGAGGTGATTGGTGACTTGTGTTGCTTCGGCTTTCGAACTGTGGTGTAGCGCGCCACATTATTTTCAGATTATTCAGATAATGAAACGTGTAATTATCAAACGGATAAACAAGGGCTATCAGCAAAACGGTATAGATAGATAGATATGTTCACTTTGATCCCATGTGAGAATGATCTCGGGGATGTGGAACAGTACATACACTTAATAGTAATGTCAATATTACTATATAATTGATAATATTATTATATATTGACAACAAGTTAGCAACAACCCATTAGTATAACCAATATCTCCTGTAATCTACAAATACAATCCCGAGTTAATTAATACTTATTATGTGGAACACTCTCCATGGCTGCAGGTTTTAATGGATAGAAATTAATTGATATGTCTATATTGAACCTTTAATTTAATTGCATTGTTTAGTAATTAAAGTTTGCAAAAGGAACGTGTGCTAATGTTATGCGCCGTACAAGGCAACACCAACACACGAACACAGCAGTGGCAACTGCGCATAGTCGAAACAGCGGGGAAGTACCAAGCATTGTGTAAGACTGCGAAGAAGGGAGCTGACGCATGTTGGTGTAGTAGTAACTGGTAAGTAGTGGATCGTGGGCAGGATAGTGTTTTTATGTGCCAGTCTTGAGTTGTCCGAAGCGGTTGAGGCGTGCATACTGGGGTCAGAAATGTCTGAAGTTGCTGTTTCATCCTTTACATTCTTTAATAATTCTATTGCTTCTAGTACTCAGCGAAGTGCATTTGATAACGACTCGTCTGGTATACATCAGAACAATTAGTGTGGTGTGCTTACATTGTTAGTGTCATTTGGTGTTAATTGAATTATCTTAATTTTAGGTACAATGAGTTCTGTACCAAGTCCAAGTGGTTACTCGAATTCGTGTTCTCCAGAATCGCAATTTCCATTGTTTCCTCCAGAAATGTACCCTATGGAAGTAGGTAAGTAATTTTAAAACTTTATAAATACTTTTAATTTGTGTTTTACCTGTTGCTAATTAAACTGTTGTGCGTCACATCAGATGTGAGTGAAAATGAATTGTATTTTAAATGTTTGAGTAACTTGTTTCGTATCCTTTTTCACACTTTTGTGATTTTTCTAAGGTCGTGTTTCTAGCAAAATTTTAAGGTTATGTATGGTTTGAAGTTAAAACGAAAATAATTTTTGAAAAGATTATTCTCTTTAGAGTTGCAAGCTTTAATTATTTAATGTTTTCACAACCGGTACAATTTTTACAAAAATGTGTACCTCGAACGAAAGACTCCAGAAACAAGTTACTGGTTGTTGTTTACTTTCGTTTGCCAATCACTGGTGTTTTTTAAACCCTAATTTATTTATCTAAATTCTCATTTCTGCCACATTAATTAAAAAAAGAATTCTCATTGATAGTAATGAAATAGGCCTACATCATCTGTTCATATGAAACATTGCTCCGTATAGGCTACAGCTGTATTTGAAATGCGAGGTTATGTTGAATATACAATTTTCGCTACATTATCTGCTTTACTAGTTAATAAGGTTAATTTCTTTTTCGTAATGGAAAGCTAGTAATTCTGTAATTTTTTTTTCTCGTAGGTTATCAAAGTCCAGATAGTTATAGTGAAATGTTATCAGTCCGATTGACGAATGAAAGTAAGTAGGCTACTGTTGTGTAGTTTTGAGTTTGTTTAGTTTCTTTTTATAACTCATATGTTTGGTGTACGCCAGAGAGCTAGTTTAGATTTAGAAATGTAAATGAACAAATGTCCTTTTCATAAAAAGATAAATTACTGTTCACAAGTTCCTTATTTGTGTCATTCAGCATTGTGACAAGAGTGGTATCATATTAGTTAAATTTGTATGTATTGGTACCGTAGCATCATGTATAGTGAGTGATAAGTACAAATGATAAGGGATAAGTCAAAATTAATCTGCACAGAGACAGACATGCACATACGCTTGTACAAGTTGTATAAAGACACAACATTTATCATTACAAATAACACATGATTTAGATGGTTTTTCACTACTTAAGTCTATAATTTTAAGAGCTGAATTTTTACCCATGAAACTTGTACTGAATTACTTAGACATATTTAAAAAATTTAGAATTTAATAAAGGGTTTCAGTGTAATAATCTGAAGGATTACTTACTGTCATTATATAATGTAGTTAAAAAACAGCAACAGTTTTGCTCTTTCTGCTGCCATATTTACAAACGTAATTGATAAATTCATACAGTGCATATGATTTTCGAAACATCAAAGACTGGCGATAAATACGTTTGTGATTAAAAAAGAAGTTGAAAAACTTAATCATCATTTGTGGGGAATGCAGAATGGATCACAGTAAAATGTAATCATAGCACACAATATTGTGAGTGTCCAATTTTCATGTCCTATTTGTCGCAATTACTGTGGTGCAGACTGCATTACAACCTAGACTGAAAAACTGCATTTTGATTTTACAGATGATTTGCGGATGCTCTATTTTCGTGTCCTATATGTCACTATTACTCTAAATGATTAAACATGTCTAGTGATATAATTATAACCTGTTCATGTATCTGTGTGTACGCATTCAAGTTTCTTCCTTATTTTTTTGCCGTTAGTTCTCTTAACCTTTTTTTTTGTCTTCATAGCTGCTTGCCTCCATGAGTTTTCCCCTCTTGACTTGAAGCACCCCCTCCCCACAAATTATCATGAAGCAATTTTAAGAAAACTACTATGTATTTTGCCCTCTTATGCTTTAATGTACTACTTGTGTACCTCTCTAATGTATTTGCAAATCTCTGCTCTCTTGTGTGATTAATTGTTCCCATCACCCACATCTATTATTACGAACCTGCTACCTTCTCTGAACACTAAATATGCACCATCATGCACCTAAGTGGGTTAATACAAGGTCAACATGCACCATTTGGGTTATGAAGCAGGGTATTATCTAACAGGCAATACCGCTTGCTTCGCGCTATTAACGTGTCGTCATAGTGACGTCACGTTCACGTACAGTCAATTTTTGTGACTATTCGGCCGCTGGTAAGCGGCCGCAGACGTCCGATAACACATCAAACACTGGACATCTGTTTGTATTATCGGACATCTGCGGCCGCTTACCAGCGGCCTCCTGCATCTGATCCACCTTCGGGATATCAGTTTATGTTGATATTGTACAGTTTTAAATTATTGTGACCGAGCGTAGCGAGGGCACAATACACACAAAAATAGACTGTACGTGAACGTCACTATGACGACACGTTAACCCATGAAGCATATCACCACTTGTGTATTTGTGGCCATAAACAAACAAATGAACCACATGCTCTTCTGTTCCAACCTGTAAGAGGACTGCATCAGGGCATATGTGATTCAGGCTAATTAAACAATAATGCCATTCATGATAAAACATATTTTCCACCAGCTCATGTTCCTTTTCACTTTTATGTAATACATATTGCTGATAATAGTTTTGTATTTCAACTTCATATGGTTTGAACAAGAATAAATAAATAACTTGTAAATATATATGGAAGAGCAGGAAATGTGAACCCAGGCACCAACAAACACGAAAAGACAAACAATTTTAAAACAATATTTAGATGTTGAACCTTGCAAATAGATAAGAGAAGATCAGGTGTGATTACACAGTGGTCCACCTAGTTAATGGGGAAGCTGATTTGGGGGTGTTGGTAAGAAAATACTGAATAAATATTTGTTGGGATGTATTATCACTGGATGTGGGGAATCACCACAAAATTAATGAACATAAGAGGAAATAAATATGAGGAGAATGTATAAGAATTATAAATTATGTATTACACTAGCTGACATGACAGGTGCCCTGTCCAAATTTCAAGAAATTTGTTTGCAATATTTTTGCTAATTTGTGAAAAGCTATTGAAACCGTGTAAACATAATAAAAATGGGGAAAAAATTATTTCTGAGTGATCATTATATTTATTAATGATTGTGTCTATGGAAATTCAATTTGAGGGGTACATTCAGAAATATGCCAATGGAAAATTTTACATTTGAAATTAATTCTATTGGCAGTACACTGCTCAAATGCTGGAAGTGTGTGATATGTCTGGAATGTATTTGACGTGGAACCATGCGCTTTTGTTCCAAAATTTAAGTCACAATTGAATTAAGTCTGAATTTCAAGTTAACCAAATGATTTATTTTCTTCCATCAAATTTGCAATCTCAATGAATTTCAAGGTATTTTTTTACATTTCGATCATTGTGCCACCAAACCAATTTTGATTGTCTTGTAGAGCTTGCATTGCTTGGTATAATACATTCAAAGACTTCGTGCCATTGTACATTCATTTCAAATGATCAATTTGCATTGCTGTAAAAAACTTTGGCCATCACACAGTTATTTGAAAAGTTGCTTGTTGGAGTTTTGTTGATTTGCATATTCAATGGCAACTTGAATGCTGAATTAGCTGTTTGACAGCCTTTAACAATGTAGCTGCAATTCCTGACTAAGCTAGTGCAAGTGTAATTTCATTCTGTGAGCAAATTGTTGTCAAAATCAATGAGATGAAAAAAGTTTTTCAGTTCCACCGGGAGTGTCCAAGAAAAAAATCATTCACAACTTTCATGAGAGTGTCATATACATTTTTTTTTGTTGCCGATTCAGCAGTGGAATGTTTGTTAAAACTGATACTCGCAATGCATCACAATCGTATTGTTTTTCATATTTCATCTCTTGCTTAAATGCATTGTGTCTCAGACGATTGGTGCTGTCATGTCTAATTGAGGTAATATCTTGTTCGACATCACAAGCCCATGTCGTTAATTATTATCAATGGAACAGAAATAAAATAATTTGTTGGCCAGATCGTGAAACAACACAAAATTAAAAGCAAAGGTAATTTTAATTTAGTTTGGAATGCCTTTTTTTCAGATTTTTTTCCAGATCTACATTTTTTATTTTTTTAAATTACAGTTCATTCAATTGAGTTATTTCCATCCCGGGAGAATAGGGAACAAAACAAAAAAATAATTACACTAATCCATCATTCGAGTTGTGAATTATGGTGTTGATTTCATCCGAAAGTTCCCACAGAAAAAAGCACTTTCAGTTATTCCCAAATTTTCCCTGTAAATTTTTCAATTTTTCTTTCTGTAAATACCTTATTTGGTCTATTATGAACATATTTTAAAAAAATAGCCAAATCGGTCCGTAGAAAATAGTCATTTTAGCTTTTCTGGGCAACTTTTCCATTTTTTCTTTCTCATAAAACCTTATTTGGACTATTATGATTGCCAAATCGCTTCATAGAAAAAAGCACTTTCAGTTCCTCCGAATTTTCCCATTTCCAGACAACTTTTCCAATTTTTCTTTCTATAAAAACCTTATTTGGGCTATTACAAACATTAAAAAATTACCCAAATCGGGACTCCAGTTTATTCAAATTTTCAGGCAACTTTTAAAGTTTTTCTTGAAAAAAAATATATCCAAATCAATACATAGAAGAAAGCAATTTGAGTTGTTTTTTTGCAAATTTTCTGGGCAACTTTTACAATTTTTCTTTCTCTAAAAAATGTATTCGGATTACTATGAACATTAAAAAAAAAAACATAAGCCAAATCAGTCTGGCTATTCTCAAGTGATGTGGTTACCAGTGAACAGCATTTAATTTTTATAAATATAGATAGATGTGTATGTGAAAAAAAAAAAAAATCTGTGATGAATAATTGAATATATGGGACAGATTTTTTTCCAGATTCGAGGCCGGGGAGAAGACTGGTAGATTGGTATGTTGTTTAGCTAATTACCATCTCCAGTGTTCAGAGGGGGTCTGAGATCACACTGTTGTTCAGATTGTTAGTGACCTGCCACCGGATGGTCTGGGTTCTGTTATAAACCATTTGTCTGTGGCAATTCATTCTGATCAAAAGTTTGTTAGTCATAAGGCTTATATATTGAATGGTACAGTGGAGGCAGGTGAGTTTATACAGGGTAAGATCAGAAAGTAGTAGGACTGAATTTCTGTAGTGCGAACGGAGTGCTGGAGGATGGTTGGATCACCTGGGCGTGGTAATGGGGAGCCTTCTGAAGAGACCAATATTTTTTCCAGTCGCCTGCGGGCAAGCGGAGAGTAAGCACTTTGATTTCCATGAAAGAAGTGTCGTCACGATTGAGAAAAATATTGAGCAGTGCTACACCATCAAATTCTGTTTCAAACCCAAATTTCCTTGACAATTTGATTACCGGTGACAAAACTTCGCACTTTGAGTGTGACTGAGACTGAATGCCAGAGTGCCGAGTGGCACACCAACAAGTTCCTGTGTCTGAAGATAGCCAGAATGAGCAAATCAAGGGTCATATCCATGTTCATCTGTGTTTTGACCGTCGTAGTGTGGTTCACAGGTAGTTCATACCCCCTGGACAGACTGGGAATGCCAGGTTTTACATGAACATGCTTGACAGGTTGCACAAATGTGTCCTCCGCATGCAGCCAGACATCGCCGATTCTTGGAATCTTCACCACGACAACGTGCCTTTCCACACTGTGCTGCTCATGAGGGAGTTTCTTGCTTAGCACAAGGTTGCCACATTGCCTCACCCTCCCCCCAGTCCAGATCTGGCACCGTCGGACTTCCTATTTCTTCAGCTCAAGTGTGACCTAAATAGAAACCAACACAGCTTCGTAGACTCTGAAGGGGATCCCGGAAAGTGAGTTCCAGAAGGCTTATGTGCAGGGAATTGCGTTATATGCGTTGTGTCAAAGCACAAGCGTGCTATTTCGAGGACTACTAAGGATTTGTACCGATTAATTCAATAAAAAAAATTAAATTAATCCAGTCCTACCCTGTATATCAGGTGTACAACAAGTGGCATGTCCAATGATTGGAAATGTTTTGCCTATGAAACATGGACTTTAGGAATACCAGAAATAAAGAAAATAGAGACATTTAAAATGTGGTGCTACAGAAGAATGCTGAAAATTAAGTGGCCTGACAAAGTAAGAAATGAACGAGTTTTGTAAATGATGGGTGAGGAAAGAAGTTGTGGAAGAAGCTTACAGAAAGAAGAGACAGGCTGGTAGTTCATATATTGAGACATGCTGGATTGGTTAATTTGCTTGTGTAGGGAACAATCGAAGGTAAGAGCTGTAGAGGGACTGAGCATGTGGGTGAACGGTTAATGTTCTGGCCTCGCATTCGGGAGGATGCGGGTTCGAATCCCCATCCGGGCATCCAGATTTGGTTTTTCCACGGTTTCCCCAAATCACTCCAGACGAATGCCAAGATGCTTACTTCAAAAAGATCATTGCTGAATTCCTTCCTGTTATTTGCCCCAGTCCCATCCCGCCTCTAAATACCTTAGCCGTCGACGAGGCGTTAAACAGTAAGGAAAAAAAACTGTAGATGAAGACAGAGATTAGAATATATGAAGCAGGTAATTGGGGACGTGGGTTTAAGGGGTATCTAGAGATGAAGGTTAGCACAGGATAGAAAGGGATGGAGGATTGCATCAAACCAGTCAAAAGACTGACGACAGCAAAAATAAAATAATAATAATAATAAAAAATGGTTTGAATCGAGTTGGTGGTGGTGGTGGCTGCAGTGGCGTACCTAGGGTGGGGCAGGTAGGGCACTTGCCCTGAGCGCCATTGGAAGGGGGTGCAAAATTGGAAAATTATTAAACTTAAAACTCAAAATAAACCAACAATATAATTCATATGCAAATAATCCCGCGATGGTGAGCTTTCGCGAACCAGCGAGAAGGAATGTGTAAATAGTGAATAGAG
This sequence comes from Vandiemenella viatica, assembly GCA_031002005.1. NCBI lineage: Eukaryota > Metazoa > Arthropoda > Insecta > Orthoptera > Morabidae > Vandiemenella > Vandiemenella viatica. The sequence continues at coordinate 325,206,537 of JARYHS010013630.1, read as the reverse complement.
ACATGATCATTATCGTTGGGGACCATCTCCGGTTTCCCATGTGTGGTTTACGAGCCTTCCTGTATTTCTGTCTTGGTTGTTGTAGACGATCATCTTCCACTGTCTCCTATCCAGAAAAGTTTCTCTGTTGGTGATATATTCCCAGTTTCAGCCTCTTCTCTCTATGTCCTCCTTCAGTTGGTCTGTCCATCTTTCCATCTTCTTCTTGTTCTTCCCACTGGTCTTTTGCCTACTATCCTTATCTCCAAATAAGTTTTTGGTAGTCTTGTACTAGCCATTCTCTTGACATGCCCAAACCGCTTAAGTCTTGAAGACCTAAGTCTCTCTTCCATGGATTCCCTTAGCTCCAGATTGATCTAATTTCCTCATTCTTTATGTGGTCAAGTCTAGTTTTCTGTAGGGGCATTTTAAGAAACTTCATTTCACATGCTTGAATCTTGCTAAGGTCCCTAGATTTTAGTGTGCATGTTTCCAAAGCATATGTGAGGATAGGAATGAGATATGATTTGTACAAGACAATTTTTGTTCTTCTGGAACCTTCATGTCCCATAGTAAGCCCCGCACGGTACTGTAGAAGTTGGCTCCTTTGGTTACTCTATTCATTATTTCTAACTCACTTCTACCGTTACTAGCAATTATGCTCTGCAGGTAGCTGAATTGGTCAACAACTTCGACTTGGTGGTCTGTATTCTTTTGGCTTATTTTTAGTGCTATGGTTTTTTTTATTCAATTTCATTCCATATTCTTCAAACTTATTATTCCACATTTTCAGTTTGTTTTGTATTCCTTCTTCGGTTTTTATCCCATACTACCATTTCATCTGCAAACAATGCCTGTAGATCTCTATTGAGAAACGATCGGAAGGTATATTGTGTGCTCTGTCGAGATGTCTTTGAATGGACCAATAGTAGCGGCCCCTGCCCCGCGCCCGCACTGTCAGATTTTGTTCTAAGGACATAAGACAAACGATTCTTTTTTAATTCTTGCTTAATTGGTGATGAGATGATTGGCGTGGCGCAGTTTTTTATTTTATTTGCATTGCATGCGTCGAGAGCTAGCGTGAAGCTACTTAATTTCCCAATAACACCAACACAATATGAATCGATTTTTTTCCAATAAAAAAAGAGAGAGGGTCTGAGAGACTGAAAAAAATTAAAATAGCAAGATTAAGTAGCAGATAAATCCAGCAAAGACTTCTAGAATTGTGGACACCTTTTCTTGAAAATTCCGCTGCTGGAAGTTCGACATGTTCTAAGGAATTGGCTACATCGACATGTACAATAAAATGCAAAGTATTTAACACCAATTGAACACAAGACGAGGAAGATAATTCTGGGTGTAACGAGATTAAGAACTGTGAGGCTACAAGTTCTAAGGCTACTGAAGAATTTGTTGAAAACATTAGTATTTTAGTAGGAGGAAAAGTTGGTGGAGGTGATATGGTAGATGATGTAGAAAACACAATTACTGCCATACCAGAAGTAATTAAGCAGCCTGACATTGGACTTTTTGATAAGATAAATGGGAAATCAATTCTGTCGGATCGTTTGAAAACTAAATAATTAAAATGGGTTCAAAATATTTTCAAAATACTGATGGTCATTTACTACCTACAAATAACTGTTGTATGACAAAAGCTGGTTTAAGAAGAAACTAGGGAATCGTGGTGGAGATGTTATTTGGTCATGGCTAGTCTATTCCCCGTCTAAAAAAAAAATCATTTTTTTAGCATGTGTTATCTTTTCTTTTCACAATTAGATAATCTATTCTCATTAGAGAACGAAAATGAAACTTTGCTGCAGCTAAATGGATTTTTGATGCTGAACTTCAAACCCAGATCAAGACAGAAAAACAAAAGTGTCGTAATGTATTAAAGAGAATCATTCACTACACTCAAAATCTTGCATTACGAGGTCACAGAGAGTCACTTCGTACATGCAATGGACCCTAATCCGATAATGTTGGTAATTTCCTTGGATTAATAATGCTCCTTGATATATCTGACTCCATCATGAATAACCATCTTGTTCAGGTTAAAAATCAGGCTTGCAACACATCTTATTTTTCACCTTGTGTTCAATATGAGTCTGTTCATCTGATGGCGAGCACTGTTCGCCAATGTTTATTGCAAAACATTCGCAAATCAAAGTACCATGGTCTCATGTTTGACTATACTCCTGACCATGCACATCGTGAGCAGATGTCAGAAGAAGTGAGATACATAGAAGTTTATTTTGAGAGGAAATCAGTCCGCTTTAGAGAGTACTTTCTTGGTTTCATTCGGATGAGTCAAAAGAACGCTGGAAGCTTAATTGATGACATCCTTAAACAGCTAATGAATGACGGTATGGACAAACAGGATTGTCGTTCACAATGTTCTGTGATGGCTGGGCACTGAACTGGTGTTCAAGAAAAAAATAAGTGAAAATAATAATCTGCCGACATTTGTGAATTGCAATAATTATTTACTCAAGCATAATACTATTTATGTATTCTTTCCTCGTTCTACTCTGCGCCTGGAAAAACTCAAGAACGGTTAAGTCGGCCTGAAACAAGATGGAGTGCCAGGATTGAAGCAATTAAGCCAATTAATAAATATCTTGCAGCTATGCTGAAAGTTCTCCAAGACATGACAGACGATGGCAATAAAAATAGTGAAACAAGAAGTGAGGCGAGATTTCTATATAATCGCATCATGTCCTATGATTATCTGACTTTGCTCTAACGATCATGTTCAAAAGCAGCTCATTGAATTTTCAAGATGCTATCATTGATATAAAAGCCCTCTGAAACCATTTTACTAATGAAAGAGAGAGGTTCGTTAGTGATGCACTAGAGAAAGGTATCAATCTTTGCCAGGAATGGGATCTGATTGAAAGATGCTAAAGGCAAAAAAAAAAAAAAAAAAAAAAAAAGTATGGCTGGAGAGAATGTGAAGAACACTGGGTTGAGTGCTAAGGAAGAAATAAATCGAGTCATTAAGGAATCGCTGGATCGTGTTGTGTGTAAAATGAGCGAAAGTTCAGTCGTCTGCATGAAACTGATGCCAGATTTGGATTTCTCATAGATATTAAAAAAAACTGTATTACGGCACTGAAATTGTGACCATTTAAAAAAGAAATCTAAAGAATTTTGATACTTCTATGGTTGTGATGCAAACAGAGAACAGATACAAAGAAATTTTGGATGTTCGAATGCTAGTATCCACAAGAGAAAAGGTATACTTAAAAATATCTGAAGAGCTTCTTGAATTTATTGTTGAGTACAGAATTGAGAGCGTCTTTCTGAATTTGCGCATTTCAATGCAGGTTATGCTTAAGCTTGCAATATGCATTGCAAGTTGCGAGCGATCTTTCAGTAAGCTAAAACTAATACTTTCGTATTTGAGGGCTACAATGTGTCAAGAAAGGCTTTTCTTAGTGTAGAGAGAAGAAATTGAAGAAATAGATTTCGAAATTGTTATCAATCTATTTGCGTCGCCGAAGGCAAGGAAGTTGCAATTCTAAGTTCAAAATTATGAAATAATTTTGTTTTGAAAAGTGTTTATTAATATTTATGATTGTTTTATATTTAAATAATCTAGGAAAAGGCACAACTTTGATGCTTGCCCTAGGCGCCATTTCCAATTGCTACGCCCCTGGGGGCTGGTTGCATGTTACAAGTTTTGCAGTGGGGTCTATTGTTTGTCAGTTTGAGAGAGAGAGACGGTGTGAGTGTCTGTGTGCCAAAATGTTTTTTGACCATAGTAACTGCCAAATTGAAAATATTTTTGTAAATTTGTACACTTGATGTGAGCTACATTTCTGTTAGGAAATGTCAACATCAATAAATTTGATGTATGTCTGAGTAAGCCCAGGTGGCCTGATATTGAGGAAGGCTATTAAGACCTCAATTATAGGTAGTATCAGTTTCTAAGCACACAAAAGATAAGCAAGCCAAATGTAATATCACATTAAAATTATGAAAAAAAACCCACAATCTGCTGAATTCTCCATTTCAAGAAGAGGAAGTCACAGATGCAGTCAGGATCTGTCTTGGAACCCCTCCTACTCATTTTGTATACTCACGATTTACTTGAAACATCTGCAAGAAAATTTATATATGCTGATTACATCTGTTTGGTGAACTAGAACCCCAACTTTTCTGATGCAGAAACAACTTTATCACCTGATCTGGAAAAGTTAGATGTGTACTTCAAGAAATGGTGCCTCCATCTAAATCCTCAGAAAACGGTTATATCGACATTTCATTTATACAATACAATGGAACTATATACTAGAAGTCAAATCAGAGGCCAACTCTTGCCATATTGCAGCACACCAAAATATCTGGGTATATCACTGGACAGAACTCTTAGCTTTCAAGCAGCATCTCTCAAACCTGGCTGCCAAAGTCAAAACGAGAAATAATATTCTTCAAAAGCTTGTAGGTACTTCATGGGGAGCAAGTGCTCATGTTCTAAGATCTACAGCCTTAGCTCTATCATACTCTGTTGCTGAATACTGCTGCCCATCCTGGATCAATAGTGCTCACACAAAGAATGTGCAACTCAATCAGGCAATGCGAATAATTACGGGATGCATTTAGAGTGCAATCACCATATGGCTTCGAGTGTAACGTTCACATCCAACACTAAGAAGATCAGAAGCTCTCTTAAAAACTTGGAAAAATGTCCTGAAGAACCCTCAGCTGCATAAATCTAGTTGAGGACCCGTCAGTACGGTTACAAGGTTTCAATCTCTCCAGGCGGCAATGTGGAATCATCAATCGGATTCGAACAGGACAAGGCAGATGTGGCTACTTATTACACAAATGGGGCTTGGTAGATTTTGCAAATTGTGACTGTGGAACCACTTTACAGACAATCCATCACATCGTTTCTGACTGTTCAGTTTTCCATGGTTTCCCCAAATCACTCCAGGTGAATGCCGGGATGCTTCCTTCAAAAGGCCATGGTCGAATTCCTTCCCATTCCTTGCACTCCATCCTTTCCCGTCTCTAAAGACCTCACTGTTAAGAGACGTTAAGCAGTTAAAAAATAATAAAAAAATGACTGTTCCCTTTGGGCCTACAAGGGAACAATAGCGGAAATACATGATGCATTGATAAGTGCAGTTGACTGTATTAAAACGTTAGATCTAGAGATATGAAATTGTACAAACTTGTGATGTGTACATTTGTCCTAACTTATTGTGTAACTTGTTAAATATCATATGATAAATAAATAAATCATTTACGCATCTAAAACACAAGAGTTGTGAATGAGATTTTGTTCAGAAATTGTTACACCAATGGCCAAGCAATAGAGTTGCACAGGATGGGGCCATGTGAGTAACCTTGAGAGTTAAAGGAAAAGAAGTTTTTCAGGGGAATGAAGTGAACTAAGGAAAGAGAAAGGATGTATTAGGGATTGTATTTCCTGGAACTGTTTCACTGCACTGGATTCGTAACAGTGGGGGACGTTGATATGCAAGGAAGTGACGTCAGTGGAGACAAGTAGGAGTTTGGTGGTAGAGAAGTGGGGACTGGTCTAACATTCAACAAAGTGTTAGGTATCATTTATGAATAATTGGATGTTCTGTACAAAGGATTGGGGGTGCTGATTTACAAGAGCCGAAATCCGTTCGGTGGGCGATCCATGTGCTACAACACTTTGTCACCCAGGGTTGCCAGCCTTGTGGATCTTTGTAAGAGGGTATAAGGTGTATGTATGGGGATTCTGCTGAGGAATAAGTATCTGGATTGTAGTAACAGACCTTGTGAGGAGCATTGATGTCAAAGAAAGCAAGCTCTTCACAGCAAATTGATGTATTCAGATCTGTAGGGCATGTATGATATAACCTTGTACCTGAGAACTGTCTGAAAGGGGAATAGAGTTTAGGAAACAAGGGCAGATAAGAGCAAATTCAGAGACAGAAGAGAGTGGTTTTAGGAAAGGGGAGGTAGGTCCAGTTGACATGGCGGTTTAAACCGCTGTAGGCTGGCCTCTGTATCGTCATGCCAGTCCTCAGTGGTAGCAAATTTATGTTGCCATCTGAGAGAGTGGTGGGGTCCTGGACCAAAGTGGGGCTATTATGTTCACTAATTCCTGAGTTCGACGATGCTGCTTTGGTCTGGCATTCATTAGTAACACTTCTAGTATACAGTGCCTCAGTGGAATGGAACATTTCTTGGAAATGTGACCTCCTCACAGTCTCCCCATCTCATCCTTCCTAATTTCCTTGGCTTATCTCATTCTCCTGAAAAAATGACTTTTCCTTCAACTGTTATGGGTACCTGCCTGGGCCAATCATACGCAAAGCTATACCTTGGCCATCTGGAGCAACAATTTCTGAACAACATCTCATTCACCTCTAGTGCAGTTCAGGATCTGGACACCTATCTTGAAACAACTTTTTACCCATGTTACATTCTGTATTATTGGATGTTAATGTGGGGAGGGGGGTTGGGTTCTTTAACTCTGCTGGGAAGATTTTCAGTGAGGTGTCTAAATGTGTATGGAGGAATGGCATTCAGAAGCAGAAATCAGAGAAGGTAATGATGTTGGACACTGGTTCTGGAGTGAAATCAACATTCTTACAGCATTTCACTGGGTTCAGATGGGGACTTTAGGCAGGCCATTCCATTTCAAGAATGTTATTGTCCACAAACCATTGCCTCACTGATGCAGCTTTATGAAAGGGTGTATTGTCATGCTGTTAAAAACAATCATTGTCTCCAAATTGGTCCTCTATCATATGCAATACACATTGGTTGAAAATGTGTTGCTATCCTTTCAAATTTAGAATTTTCTTAAGTGCAATAAGGATCACACTCTAATCTCAAAAAACCATCTTACCATAAAACCACCTCTGTATTTCACTTTTGGCACTACACATGACGCGAGGTAACATTGCCCAGGCTTTGGCCGAACCCAAATTCTTCCCTTGAATTGCTACATGGTATTGCACGACTCATCATTCCAAATCACTTGTTTTCAGTCATCCATAGTCCATTGGCATCACTCTTTACATCATCTGAAGTGTCTCTTAACATTGACTATAGAAATGTTTAGCTTATTAGCAGCAACTAGACCTTTGTATCCCATTCACTGTAATACTTGCAGCATGCACCCAGCCAGTGCCACCTTCTTAAATCTGACTATAAGAGAAACTTAACCCATCATTGGTACTTTATATATCAATTTACCTGCCTGGAATATAGCCCTCACTACTAACTGATTTTCCATCAGTATGAATGGCCACACACACACAGTTTACACCAAAACCAAGAGGTGTTCAAACAAGAGGATTGTGCTAGTCTCTCAACGAAGTCTTCCAATCAGACTGGATCAGTGTTGAGGGGTTCAACAACACTTATTTTTTGAAAAGATTTGTCTTTCTTCCAAACATCGGAAAGACTGGAGTCTTTATTCAGACTGTTGCAATATTTTACCCATTCCTCCTTTTTTGATGCTTTAAGAACTTTTTTGTCCGATCATCCTCACGTTTAAAGTCCAGGAATCGTTCAAGAGTTTGTCGCGTAACTGATATATTGTGAACTGATTATAACTATAAAGAATTCAATCCTTCTGTTTTCAACAGTTTTCAGTTTATTATACAAAATTTGTATTCCTCTAGGAACTACATTGAACTTCTGTAGTATCCGAAGATGCAAAGTCCATTAGCAATGAATGTTTTAAAAGCAACTTATCTGTCTCTATGTCGTTAGCCTGAATCTATTGATTTCTACCTAGCGTGGTGGTGTAACAGTTAGCGGTCTGGCCTCGCATTCGGGAGGATGGTGGTTCGAATCCCCATCCTAGCATCCAGATTTGGGTTTTCCATGGTTTCCCAAATCACTCCAGGCAAATGCCGGGATGCTTCCTACAAAAGGCCATGGCCGAATTCCCTGTTAAGAGTCGTAAATCAGTTTAAAAAAAATTGATTTTTCATCCTACACTTCTTTTCTTTAAGAATAAATATATCAATTTTTGTCTACACTCAAGGAACAAAAATATAATTTTCTTATAAAATATTTTTTTATGTCACAAGTCTGCTCTTTCTGATATCTATTCAGGGCTAGCCTATGTTTCACCACCGCTTTCGAACACTCTGTATTTCACCAAAAGTCTTTAGGTTTTCTGCAGAAACAGCTGTTTTATGGAGAGGGATTGACTTGACAGCGGCTTTATTGATTGCTGAGATCAAAGCATCATATCTTTTCCTTACAGTCAAATTAGGGTCCAACTTGTCTAGTTCCTCTGAAATAACAGACGGGTAAGTTGACCACGAGGCTTCCTGGATTTTCTATTGACTATTAGAATAGTATCTTTTTGGCAATCTGATTTCAATACCAACACTTATGTGTTGTAAAGGAGTCTTTTGGGATGTGTGTGTGTTGCCCTCAATTAAATGTAACGTGTATTATTGGCTTACTGTGTGCACACCAAACATAACCGTATAACCACATTCTGAATGTCAACATCTACTCTAATAACTGCAAAGCCAACTAAACCCCTATTATCAGGATGGAAAACTGAATGGGTGGGTCGAACACACACTTTTAGATTGGGCGTTATCACTGATATTACGAAATAGTGCTTACCTTTGACGAGTAGAAATGTAGAGCTTTTCATGTGGCGGATGCCGAAAGATCTTATGTCGGATCTTATGTCGCTGATACCAGGGCAGTCGATATTTAACGTAGAGACTCCGAACTACGCTTTAGATAATATTCCGAAAGATATATGTGGGCAAAATAACCACAGAAAATTACTACATTCAACTTAGCACATTCTGACACTTAAAACCAATTTATATAGCTAATTAGGAAGGCAACGCGAGTTCTTTAACCAAGAGTGTTATGTGGTTAGTGAAACAAGACACACAAATACAATTTAACAACATTTATTGATAAAAACCTAACTATTACACATTCGTCCGTTAACCATCTATGTTATGACGGATTGAGGAAATAACACGTTACTAAGCTCACCAAAATCATATCGAACACTTAGAAAATTTAAAGAAACTGTTAACACTGTTTCCATTAGATAACACTTTAGACACAACTGTTCCCATAATTAATAGTTGATAATATTATGAAACCTAACCAATAGAAAGACATTGCTATTATGAGGCAAGCCAGGCCAGTGAACCATTATTCGTCTTACCTGCTACTCAGATTTTCTAGTAGCGATTACATCTTCTCCGCGTGAATGCTTGCTACAGAATGAAGAAGGAGCAATATCTTGATACCACCTATATTTCCTAAGGAGCTCACCGTCCCATGCAGCTCAACAGTCGCCATTATTCAACCAGCCAATCGGAGACAAGAGCACTTGTGACGTTTTAGTGGTGGGAGCTTTGTTCCAGATCAGACCATGCTAGAATATTCTATGCTAACTGCACGGACAAAGCATGCTGTTCACATGTTCGTCACATGTGTTGCTACGCAGGGAGTAATTCAACTTGCCACGCTTGCATTTCTGCTACGACTCACAGCTGCTTGAAGAAAAGTGCCTCAACTCGTATTAGCAATGAATAAATTAAATAAATTTTTATTCCCAAATTACTATGGCCCATTACAGTGCAGTGGGAAATTGTCTGAACCCATTGAATACCTTTTAATCTCCCTTGTCTACTTTGTGGAAATTTGGTGACACTATAGATATGTCCACTGCAGCTGGACTTCTTAAAGGAGCTGGGATCATTGTAGGTGAGCCATCATTTAATATTATAAGAGAGAGATCTTCTATAGAATTCAACAATGAGCGATCATCAGCATCAGAAATCTCGTTGCCCCACGCAGAATGATGGGAGTTAGAATCTCCACAAATCAGAAAGTGGGATCAAAAAGAAGACCACAAATGATTCCATTTATTTTTACTGATTTTAATTCTTGGAGGTTTATTTAAAGACATTACTGAAAAGGTGCCCATGGGGGTTTTAATCTCAACAGCTACTGCCTGGAGTTCGTTTACTGCCGAGTTTAACTGAATTTGCTGAAAGCAGATATTGGCTCTTATAAATAAAGCCACGCCTCCTTTGCCATCATCTCTGTTGTTCCTTAATACATTATGAGGCTTGAACCATGTTTCACTAATAGCGGCTATAGATATGTCCCAGTCAGACAGTACTTTTAGAAGGCATTCTCTGTTAGCTATTGCAGACCGAGCATTCCACTGTAGGATTTTAAACGCCATTGGATGAGGAAAGAATTTTAAATAACATTTTTCTTATTTTGTCAGGATCTCATTCGACCGTGAGCTGTTTACAACAAGCAGAATGAGGCTAATAATCTTGTTTACAATGGAATCCCCAATTTATCCTCACTATGAGGCCGAGAAGGATTGTTGGGAATAGGTTTCCCCAGCAAAACACGAGTATCAAATTCATATTGGTAGCCTGTGTATCTGTTAGATGAAGAGAGTTGATTAATATTTGATGATTGCCTCTGACCATTAGCTCCTTTCTCCATACTTATCCAGAGTGAGGGTGTTGTTTGATAAGTCTGTGAAACATTAACAAGAGGTTCTAAGAGGTTTACAGTTCTGATACTTGGAAAGCGACTGTGCTGATTTTCTATACTTCCGTCTACAGGCATATTTCCTTCAGACAGTGGAGGAAATTCCATTATACTTTTTACCGCAAATGGGAAAGGTGACTGTGGAGGATGACTGGAAGAAGTTTAAGATACAGAATTTGCATAAGACCTTTTCTTCAATAGGTCTTCAGCATCTTTAGTGGAAATGTTATATAAAGTAGCCTGTTCGTGGACCCTTTGTCTGAACAAATACTCTGGTCAGGTCCGATCCAACGCTACATGCTGAACTGTACAGTTTACACAAATTGTTTCACTGGATTGAAACTGCTGAAGAGAGTGAGAACCTCCACATCTACCGAAACACTGGCTGCTTCTACACTGTGTACTAATATAAACGAATTGAAGGCATTTATAACATTGTTTGGCAGGTGGAACATATGGGCTAACTTCACATCTCATGCCGTATAAGTAAACAAATTGAGGGACTTGTTGACTGTTAAAAGTTACTATACATGTCTATAGTTTTACAGTTGATGATGAAATATCTAATACCAAACACTTTGTTAGTCTTTTAACATTAGTTACATTAACTGAAGTCTCAATATTGGCCATAATCTCTTCTTCCTTTGGGTTCACATCTACTCCTCGAATGACACCCTGCCTTTTAACTAGAAACGTAGGAGTGTAAACTTCTAAATTTCTGTTCATAAATACAGCAGACTGAACTAACTTGTTAGCTACTGAAGGGCTGTCTACTTCAATTTTAATTCTGTACTTCCCTGCAGAAGTGATGTTTACATGGCCTTTTATTTCAGGTATGTTCATATGTACCAACTTACCAATACTCATTGGGTGTAAATTACCTAGATTACGATCTCTACTCTCAACATACACATAATACGGACCTGGATCAGATAGCTTGTAATGATTTGCTGGTCTTGGAAAGACTGGTTGCTTACTCATAGATGGTGTTGGCTCCGACTGCTTGGCCGACGCTTGTCGAGGGACTGCAATAACAGGAGTCTCTGAGGCATGGTCCGGGTGGCATCAACTTCAACTACAAATCTTTTCTCTACTGCTTCAAATGTACTTTCACAGACTCATTTTCTAGTAATTCTTGTGGCATTGTCTACTACATTTCTGGCTGCAAGCCTAACTTCTTGGTTACTCACTGTCTCATCACCCAGTGAAAAGTCTGGGTTATCCCCTCCTTCCCCATATATTCTACTGGACATAGTGGAATATGAATTTACGTCGATGAGAAATTAACAAAAGCACAAAAAAAGACACAAAATGATTCACAAATATAAATATTGAAAGTTCGTTCACTATGTGGGGAAATTTTACACAACCACAAATAAAGTTACACTGACAAACAATGTAACCTCACTTGAGGAAACACGTTCACTGCCATGTACAAATTAACCCTTTCCTCCCTGACGGTACTTATAAGTACCACTGTATTTACCATCATATAATTCGACAATACCAGTGTCCACTGCAATGTTAAGCCTGTTGATGTATTGCTGTATGATTAAATCAGACAATGACAACATTTATTTTTAAATTTCTGCGTGAAATTGCCGAAAAATTAATTTTCTAAGTTTTCAGCATACAGACCAAAAAAAAACAAGTGGTACATTACTATGAATACAATGTAAGATTTGGAAACTGTCCCTAAATTATAAAAATCTGATGAAGATGTGAAGTATGTAGAACGAAGAAAATACAGTAAAAACATCATTCCAAATGTTGCACTACAATGTCGTTTGTGTCTGAATGAGCAAAAATAATTAGTTTTTTTTTTAATATCGTGAGGCAAATATTTCATACCAATATGAACATAATTGATTTAAATTGCTATTTCTGTACATCATGTGATACACAAAGTCCCTGATGGTACTTATAAGTACCGGCTTAGTAATTAGCACTTAGAGTTCCAAAAAAAAATTTGAAAAAAAATGTGTGATTAATTTCAAGTACCTTTATACAAATATATAATTGAAATTATAAATTTCCCTTTTTTTCCCATAGCCGGTAGGAAAGGGTTAAATGGCTGCGTTTGTTTTTACATTTTTGTTCATTCGATTTTTTAAATATTTAGATGCTACTATAACCTTTCTTTCAGGATCCTGACTTTATTACAAAAATACTGATACTAAGAAAGTGGTTACATAGTAATAATAATGATCACAGAACTAATAAGTGAAATTTAGTGCGTATAATCTATGACTGTTTCCAATTGGAACCTAGGAGTAAGTCATTACTTACCGGATATGAAGAGATGGTGTTAAAGTCAAACAAACAAACAAACAAAACAAAACAAAAAACTCTGAATTTAAATGGTTAATCTGAAATGTCAGCAATGTAATAGTCAATAAATGGCAGACTTACTGAATCGTGCAATTGAGGGCTAAGTTTTATTCAGTTGTAGATTTTTGTTTTGCCGAGACTTGCCTTCAAATGTAGTAAGATGACTTTTCCCATCAGTTGCTATTTTAAATTGTAATTAATAGTTATCCATGTCAATGTATTAATTTTTAAATTGTTGATTATATATTTTTTTAATTTCAGTGCCAACGGATCCTCATCTTGTCATCACTGAGCAGCCTGTTGAAAAATTTAGATTTCGTTATAAATCAGAAATGATGGGCACCCATGGTAGTATATTGGGTAAATCATCAGATAAATCAAGAAGGAGATCATACCCAACTGTGAAGGTAATTAATTCAGATAACATTATGAAAAAATGGAAAATTTATACCGATATGATGGAATTTGTGTTTCAGAATTGTATGGTCACAACAAAACTACCACATAAGTTATTTTTTACTGCTTTGGTTATCAATATTGACTGTATCCTGACTTTATGTTGTGAAATTAATACATTTTTATGACTTTGACAATACTTTTAATGAGATCATGTGTACAATATTGAGTGCTATATCCAGTTACTAAAGTTTTCTTCACTCCAGCATTGCTCACTCCCTTTACATTCCCTATGACAGGAAACATTTGGTTTGGGGCAGTTCCACTACCAAATTTTGCTATAGAGATGTTAGGTTTCAACAAGTAGATGTAGCTTAAACAGAACATAGCTAGGTAAATATAGGTTGGGGAATAAGCTGCACTAAATCCTTGCGCAAAAAAACTCCTTTCAATAACGGATTTGGAAATAAGTTGCCACATTTTACCAGCAAGTGCTGAAGTAAATCGTGGAAAAAACTGAGAGTAGAGAACTGCTTGGAGGATATATTATGAAGCTGCTCCGCCTGAATGATGTGAAAATCTGCACTCAGATTCGGTGCTTACTTACCATTTTAATTTTTAGTGCTCATAGACTTCATAAAGAAACATGAAAATAAAATTATTGCCTGTTATATAAATAAAATAAAAGTTAATGGTGTGTTCTAAAAAATTATAACAGCTTTTAACTCCTAAGTTGAAGATTTTATTACTTTTCAAATCTTTTTAGTCTGTAAAAGTAACTTTGAAAACATAAGAAAGTGAAGAATGTTTGGTGTAGGAACAGAAAGATGATGTACAATCAGTAATATTGTATGGTTCTTTGGATATTACATAATTGTATAGTAATTATTTGTGTTATCAGGCTTCCCTGTAGTTTGCTATTAACATTATTTGTCTTAAAAATATAACCTTATACCGCTCTAATTCCAGAGATTGATCTCAAACTGGTTGAAGCATAACATATCTATTGAGGTGCTGTCTGTGTTATTACTCATTCCCACACCTTATATCTATCATGATCGGCGTCTCTTGCTCTCTGATTAACAGTTAACATTTTAACGAAGTTAATTTATTTTCAGTCAGTTATTTCATTCCCTTAACATTGTGATGTGACATGGTTAAAATAAAGCTGTTTGTCAAAATAACATGCTTAAATAAAATTAAAAACTAAGTCATATTACTAAATGTCAACAACTTGACAAATATGAGATTATGCACATTATACCAAAACACAAAATGTGTATACATTGCTTCACTATTAAATGGGATCCCTGCAGACATTGTAAGATCACAATGGTAACGGTTATGTCAGACTTCATTGCATAATGTTACTTTTTCTGCAAATCTATAAGAAAATGTTAGGCAGTAGTCAGATTGGTTAATATATTCCCACTAAAATTTTGAGAGTTGCAAGAGACCATCCTTTAAGGAAAACTTGCAACACAGTACACTATATTATTTCTTAGGCACAGCCCAACAGTGTTATTTATTTCTTCACAAACCTAGTAGATATTACCACCAATCAAATTTTATTACAGGGTCAACAAAACATTTACCATTTTCTATGGTGCAGATCTTATGTGGAAACAAAACATAACTGCAATCACTCAGCTACTTAGCTTAATTCACTCTACCAATATCTGTGAGCAATAAGAGTTATTCCAGGATCAGAATATTTCAACTGTTCCTCTGTCACTTTGAGTTGCATACTTATAGCACACTTAAACAACAGTTGAGATTGAATAAGCATACAGCTAATAAGTTGCTTGGGAAGAGGTTACCTCTGTACTGTGCGACAAATACTCTCCCTATTCCACCACACTGTTAGTCATGTTCTTCAAATCACTGACAATGACTGAAAAAATCTTTAATGATTTTTAAACACTTCCATGTCCAACTATCTTCTGGTGAAGCTCATAATATTTTTTTTTTTATTAACTGCTTAACGTCTCTCTAACAACAAGGTCTTTAGAGACGGGAAAGGATCCTTTTCAAGGAAGCATCCTGGAATTTGCCTGAAGTGATTTGGGAAACCATGGAAAACCCAAATCTGGATGCCCGGACGGGGATTCGAACCGCCGTCCTCCCGAATGCGAGGCCAGCATAATAAAAACAAAATATATCTGAAAAAACAATGTGCATATACAAATGCCCATGAAAAAAATAGCTATTGCCTAAATATATGGTCAAAATCCTCTGAATTGTTACATGCCTGGTTTTTGAGTAAATCTGACAATAGTGTCCATCATAAATAAATCATTGATTATGTAATGAAAGTGTTTTGTTTAGTTATGGCATTATTGCTTGTCTTGAGTTAACCAGATTTTGCAACAGATATGATTGAAGTAAGTGTTATCTTTCACAATTATTTAGAGACAGAGGTAGGTATTTGGTTGAGGATGCAGTGACAGTCACAGGGGCTGAAGATATTGAAAGACAGACAATACAAGGTCAAAAATAGGAGGAATATTGTGTACATTTTTTTGTTTTGTGTTGAAAGTGTTCCTTGATAAATTTTGAAGATATATTTCTAATAGTTGAACCAAAATCTTTTTATTAAATGTGACTCAACCTTTTTCTGGTTGAATTTGTAAAAAATAATTCAAATAAATGGTCAAATGTTTACTTAACAAAGAAATTTTTTTCTCCACCTTGCAGTTCATCCAACTCGTTGGTAGTTTCAAGAAGCACCTCTATCAAAATGTCCTTAGTGGTGACCCTATCTTTAGAAATATCAAACTTTAATCACATAAAACTGATCTCGCTTCTACCAATGAAATAAGATCGTAATCTATCATTACTTCACTCATATTGTGATTTTCAAACTGTTTTGATTTTTAAAAATGTTAATCTGCAACAGACTGAACATATACAAGTGGTTAAAAATCCGCTGAGTGTATAAACACCTATCTGGTCACATATGCCACTGTGCAGATGGCGGTGACAAAAGTACGGTGTACAGTAGTGGTGGTGTGCGGCTGCTTAACTGCTGCCAATGGCAAATCTGTCATGGGTTTTCCCTCCCGCCAAATATGTAAGTGCCCATTTGATTCTTCATGCCACTGATGGAATGACAGTTACAGTCAATTTGCTGCCACTGTAGAAACTGCCCAGGTGTAAAGTACCTTTTAGTTCACTAAAAGCACTCCCACTAGCTATCCCCAGTAGTAAAATATTCTATAAATCGATTGTAAAGTTGCTTATGCTGGACTTAGAAATTTCGAGAAGAGTAATTGTCAACTTGAAGGAATTTTCCTGTAATCTTTCCTACAGTGACGATTCACCTTAAAAATCATTTTAAAGTGTATTTATCATATCGCGAAACGTTTATTTTAAGAGATATTCCGGTTTGTTCACGTTTTGAAACACGTGATCGGAAAAGTAAAAATCTAAGATTTGAAATATCTTTGGATCGCGTAAAGCTACAACTGATCCTTTATCACCAGCTATAGTCAGCATTGTCCCCGATATTTTGGCAGTAAAATTAAATAATTTGGCAAAATTTAATTAGCAGTTTTAATTAAGAGGAAAAAAATGAACTGTTTAACTAAGAGGAATATTAATTTGAAATTTATATCAGTAGATAGCCCAAATTAAGACGATTATGAATATATAATGGTTTTGGTAAAAAGTTTAAGCATTTGTCTGGTAATTAAGTTTTTAAAGATAGATTGTCGCGGATTGTTGTTGAAGCGCGTAAAAATTGCGTCAAGTTGGTCATGTGATGACTTCAATTTTAAGATCATAGAAACCCTTTTGAATGATAAAGTAAATTAAAACAGATAGAACATGACAATAGACAGTCCCTGAAAAAATTTCAATTAAACTATTTTGTACTTTTGGAGATTTAATTAAAGAAAGATTTGCCAAGGTCATAGGTTCTGAGGAGCCTATAAAAGATCGTGCAGTAAGCTCACGTTGTCTCACTCGTATGCCGGAAGGTAATCGCGCAACTCCGCGCATGATTTTCTCAGTGATGTTCAAAGTAATAACTTCGTAATATGTAGTCTTTTCGGTTTTGTCTCAGTCTTTACTCCGGGAGCGTTATGTGAGGTAATCTGCGACAGTTTGTTTTGGAGCGGAAAGGCGGCTGGTGGAAACTTGCAATGCGTGTCGGCCATGATGAATTTTCGGTACAAATGTGTGGTATTAACAGCTAACATGGACTTATAAAACTTTTCAAAGGGGTCGGTTGGTATCATTTCTCTCCACAACCTACAATTTTCAGGAAACGTTTGTTCGATCGCCTACTCAACTGTTTAATGCAATATTTAGTAAATGTGACTTTTTAAAATAAACTTCAAATTTTTCAATCAAAGTGAACTGTTGTGATTTCGTAGTAAAACCATTCCTCAGCTTTGGGTTATAAAGCTTTGTGGCGGCCGTTTAGCATTTCAGTTGAGTTTATAAGTAGGCAACATGGTCATTCAAAATTATTAAAGTCAGTCAGAACATTTTTGTCAGAGAACTTTCATTTCAAATGAACTGATAGTTAAGGCGCTAAAGCCGATACTACCCATCCCGGTATGAGCTTAGCTCCTTACACAGGCTATCTGGCACCATCTTCCTGTTTACGCTATTTCTCTCGTGACCTTTTGCCAGCTACCAAACATCCTTTTAGCCCTCTTACCATTTTTCCTTTCCACTCGTATAAGCCAAGCCAAAAGGGCTTGAATCTTTTCACCTATCTCCATGAACTTTTCTATCTGCTCTGAAATTTTCCTATCCCTAAATCAAGGTGGACAATTTTTTTTTTTTTTTAAATTACTGGCATTTTTTATTTGAAATCTACTTGAAATATGGTTCAACATTGAAATATTGCATTACATGTGTTTTTCATTCCCACCCACTGTCACTATTCTTCCTTAGCTTCATTGCTATGAAGCATTTTCCTATACAAATACAAGGTTGAAAAAAGTGTAAAATATTTTAAGAAGTGATATTATGCATCAAATTACAACAAAAATGTCTACTAAACATTGGATCACAAACTATTTTTAGAATTAATAACAGGTTCACAATGTGACATCCATCAACAGCAATGCATGCCTCAGCCCTTGGTGTAAGAAATCTTGCACTCTTTGTAACTGTCTTGGTCGGTCCTACAACATAATTGAATGCACTGAAGACGTACAGGACCAACCAAGACAGTTTCAAAGAGTGCATGATTCCTTATGCCAAGGGTTGAGGCATGCATTATTGTTGACCGGTGTCACTTTGTGGACCTGTTATTAACTCCAAAAGTATGCGTTTGTGACCCAGTGTTTATTCAACATTTTTGTATTATTTTGATGCATACTATTGCCTCCTAAAATATTTTACACTTTTTTAACACCATATAATAATAATAATAATAACAATGAGCAGGAAAAAGTTTTAAGGCAATAAAACTAAGGAAGGATAGGGAAATATGACCCAACACTTACCACAGATGAAGGCGGCTGGGAATGACGAACACAAAAGAGAACAAATACAATAAACGCGCAATATTTTGACATATAGCCTTATTCTTGCAAAAGAGAGACACCAGGCCCTTTCCCACGTCTTAATGACCTAGACATCGACAAGGCGTAAAGTCGTAAGCAAAAAGAAAAAGAAAAAAAAATCTCTGTTGATGTGGGGACATTTAACCGAAAATTACAATGCTAAATGTGTACATGTCTATCTGTATTTCAGTACCATTCCTGTCTTTAACTGTGTTAAGCAGTGGTTATTCTCATTTCAAATTTTTTAATTTATCCCATTTTATACCACCTTTGTTTTGTGACAATCCCTGTATGTATGAAACACTGTTTACCTTTTATGATTGCTATGCAGTGTGAACTCGTTATGGACACTAATACTAAAAACATTGAAATTTTTGGGTCTTAGCGTTTCATCAACAAGTAGAACATTGCAGATGGTGGGTATTCTAGGTGGCTGTTTCACTTAGAGAGCAAGTAAAATTGCCCATGGGGGGTTTAAATTCAAATAAAGGACAGGTAGAGGGAATAGTGATTTGAAGCTAATACCAGAGCAGTGAAAAATATCAAAACTAATCGTGGGCGGGTAAAAAGAGCAGATGGCAAAATAATATAAAATATTAAATATGTAAATCTAAATAAACAAAAACAAACATGAGCAATAAAATAAAAAAGTAACCTCTAATTAGTGGTAGTTCAAGTAAGGTAGTAAGGGGGTAAAGTAAGGTAGTGAGGGGGTAGAAGAAAGGAAAACATAGAGGGAAGGAAAAGTTAGAGCAACATCTACAGGATGATTGATATAGAAATCTTTCTCTGCTACATGTTTTCTAAAATTTTAATATTCAGTACATAAATATAATTTTTATTGTAATAGTACACAGTGTGAATCACAAGATAAAAATCCAATGATTTGAGGTAGGTATAAGTTGCACAAACTGCTGACTGTTGTCTTTTTCATTTTCAAGAGGATGAATATATTTGGTGGTATAGAATCTACAACTTCCAGGTCCTTGACCTGGGATTTGTTAAGTCTGAGAGAGCAAAAATGAAAAATGCAGTCAGTGAAAGTGTTCTTATAAAATCAACCTGAGATGATTTTCCTATTCCGTTTCCCAAGTTACCCTGACTCACCAAGCATTTTGAATTAAGAAATTGGATGAACAAGGCAGTATAGTCTACTTGTGTACTATTTTTCACTACACACAACATATCACTATTTTTGTAACAAAACTATTTTTGAAATGGTTTGAATTTGCCACATTCCTTACCAATAGGCATGTCAGCATTGTTTCACAGTGAAATGCTGTTTAAAATATAATGTTTCAAGCACTAATTTCTTTTTCAAACAAACTTATAATAAAAATTAAATGTACTGTAATTTACAAAGTTATATCAGTGTTCGTAATTTTCTTAAGAAATTTTGGAATTTATTGCTTGAAATACAATAATTTATAACAGTATACATGTAAAATGCAACTGCTTTATGCAAATGGTTGCTAATTTTTATGGCTATTTACTGTTTCAGTTGGTAAACTACAGTGGGACTGCAGTTATACGCTGTTCTCTCTACACGGCACAGCAAGATAACACGCAAAGAACACAACATACACACCGCCTCGTTGTAAGAGTGGGAGCAGAGGACAAAGATGATCCTCATGAAATAAAAGTCTCTGAAGACAACAACTACACAGCAGTGTTAGTGTTTTAATGTCTTTTTTTTATTCACTTAGATTATAGAAGCAAATTCTCTTACAGAAGTGTTGTGGAGATCAGATTTCCCCATTTCATGCCAACTGTTTGTCACATTATCTTCATTATGGATTATATTTTGCAGATCATTCTGCAATCCCAGTAGTTTGCTATAGCTAGTAAGGGCCTCATTTACTTCCATCATTATGTACATTAAGGAAGAAGAAGTTACTCTTGCTGTATACAACAACGAAGTATATTTCGAAATCACTCCAATGATCCTTTTACAGACAAGTGCTCGTTTTTCTGTTAGTAGTGAGTAAATTTGTAAATTTGAGTTCAAGGCCATCCAATGTCTCAAAAACTGTAGGGGAAGAATAAATGAGCAAGATTAGGGTCTTGGAAAGAAAGTAAATACATATTCAGAGTTTAGAGGGAGTATGTTGTGTATAATAGGTGAGAATTTAAATATACCAGCTGGTAAGAATATAGGATTATTACTAAAATGCATTATAGATTTACTAGAAAATTAGTGGGGAATGATGTCTGTGCAAAACTAGTGGAGCAAAATATAACGAGCCAAAGGATTTTAGATGGCTGTTATAGTGTTTAGTAAACTGGTGCCTGAAAATTAAAATGGATATGGGTTTGTGTAACTGGTCTAATGAGACCATTAGAGAATGTCTCGTAGGGATATTAGGAGAAATATCAGAAGGGCATTTCCACATAAGAAGTGAACAGGCTTGGAAATTAAAAAAAGGTAACCTGACCATAATTTGGGAGAACTAGATGGATTACAAAGGCATAAAGGGATCATCGTAGATGTGCTAAACATTTATACATATGCACAAATGTTAGTTCAATTGTGGAGGCCTTCGTTATGATAGAGATCACAGATTGAAATGCAGGAAAGACGTTAAGGTTTGAGAACCACATTACCCATTGTGCAAGTTGAAGTAATACTTTCTTGTCAGCAAACACTGAGCAAAGGAAGTGGTTCACAAACTTAGCAAAATAAGTTTAGAAAACATTATTCACAGGAATTTCGGATGTGAGCTCTTTGTGTCAAAAGTGACGAGGTTGCCAAGTTGATAGCGTTACACTAAATCTCACCAAGGCATTAGCCAAAATAGTCATAGAATGCTAGTGAATCAGATTAAAACAGTTGTGGTAAATCAGGATGTATGTTGTTGTTTGGTCTAATTCTTAAGAGATGGGAAGCAGATTCAGGATTGTTGTACATTGTTCTTATGTTTTTGCATTCTGAAATTAAGTTGTTTGTAGATTATATAATGTTGTGTAATAGAATTAAACCTTGATGGATGTGAACAGCTGCAGAGGGATCTGTACAGGATATGTAGTTGGGTAGGACACTATTGAATAAAGACAAAATATGTCAAAAAGAGTCATTTGTTAGGTTCACAGATAGAAAATAATGGTTTTGTTTGCTTATTGCTTGTTGAAGGGATAAAATGCTAATTTTTTTGGCATCTTTGCAGACAGGAAGGGGTGATGATAGTGGGTGCATGCAAGGTATATATAAGTGATGAAGCCAGAATGGATCTTGGGAGAAGTGTGTGGCAGGGAAGCCGAAGTTTGCCATATGCAAAACTAGGAGTATAAGGAAATTGCCATAGGGATATTAGCTACAGTATAATTAATAATATGCTAGCTTTTGGCTCTTTTCGTCAAATTTTAAATTATATCATTAAATTATTAATATTGATAATGGAAACAAAGAAGCTGCTGTTGGTCTCTAAAAATAAGATAGAATATGGAAAAATAACCCGTCACTTACCACAGATGAAGGCAGGGGGGCGAGATGAACATGTAAGAAACACAAAAACAAACAAATTGCACATGAATCATGCGGTGGGTTTAGGTGTGATCACATCTTTCCCCCTGCCATAAGTCTCTCTTCTCACATTACTAAGGTTTCTCACTGAAATATTGAGCAATTTGTTTGTTTTTGTGTTTTTTTAGGTTTTCATATCGCCTTCCTGCCTTTGTCTGTGGTAAGCGATGGGTTATTTTCCCCTATTCTATCTTATTAATAGTGAGTAAGAAGTACGTTCAGATCAACTGCACAAGTTATACTTAAACTTCCTGATGCTTTACAAAATAAACTGCTTGTTTCACAAAGTTCAGATTCTACAAAAATGTACAGTAGTACGAATTACTCTTAGCGCCATGTAATTGAACCAGTGAAATTAAGTATAACCATAGTATAAAGACTAATACCTTGACCAAGCTAGGTTATGGTTAACATAATATACTTCACAGTCCTCGTTGTTGACTTCACGGTTATCTATACTATGTAACTAGCTAAAATTACAGCTTTGTGATGGCTCATGAAGTTTTGTCGTAAAAAATATTATGTACCATGCAAGGTGTTTTTTGAAAGGGTGTAATTGACCAGATGTAAAATTTCGCAACACACACATGAAAAAAAAAATAACAATCCAGAGGCCTTTTTTAGAATATTTTTTTAGCTTTATATGGTATTTTAATTTGAAATAAGCTACTTTAACATGACCCACTATACCCTTTTCAAAATAAACTGATAGGTCTATCCTCAAGGAACAAAAAATGCCAATAAAGCCAAATGTGGAAAAAAAATGCCAATTACTGTACACACTTTCAAAAAATGCTGATTCAATTAAAGAAATTAAATAATCACTAAAATTTTAATATTTAAACTTCTCACACTATTATCAAACATCTTTTTTTTTAGTTATTAACAGAAAATGATTAGGTAAATCTTTAAATATTTTAAAAAAGAAACGGTTCAATTTATTTAATTTGTTTTTAATCATATACAAAATTTCTCATTCCAGTTTTCAGTACTTTAACATACTAGAGTTTTTAATATTACTAATTCTGTCATAAGAAAACTTTCTATTTAATGCTAAGCCTTCTAAAGTTTTCACCCTCCATAACACAACAGATGTTAAACCAGTAGCCTTTCTTTTTCTCCAATATCTGTAACAACTTAATCCAATGTTAAACCTTGTGATTTATGAATTGTGAAAGCTAATTGTAATGGAAATTGTTTTCTTCAACAAGTGATATTCTGTCTTTTACAAAATTTAGTTGTTGGTGGAATCTGAACATAACCACTATTTTCATAAGTGGAATGAAGATAATTTTCAAAAAAAAAAAAAAAATCATTGCCACTTATGGCATTTGATCAGGTGGACCTATATTTCCTTCGCAAATAACATATTCAACGTAATCTTTAGCTCCATTTACTAATCCTTTTTTGATCCATAAATTAGGAAGTAACAATTTTAAGATCCAAAAGACAAATTTATAAATGGTTCAATCCACCTAATAATTCAGCGCTTGCTGATTTTTTTTGCAGAACAATAATCTTCTTCTTCTTCTTCTGCTCTTGTTGATGACGGCGTCAAATATGAGGCCAATGCATTGGCAGAACAATTATGAACTACTGGAATATAAGCAACAGGTTGATTCAGTTCTTTTAATTTTTGATGATTAAATTATTTTACATCTTTAATTTGTTGCAAATAGTCTAATGGCATCGTTGAAAAAAATATGTTCTTGTAATGTAAAAGGTTGCAGATTATGTGTAATTACTTTTTCATAGTCTTTCATTGTACTCTCACCAATCCCAATATGATCAAGTATATCTCGAAATATTTTTTGAGATTCAGTTTGTCAGAACAGTGTGGATAAGAGAAAATATTTTTGAATATTTGATGTGAATTATAATTTTCCTTCTGAGAAGAATTCCTTGAATTTTACCACTGCAAAGTGGTCTGTCATTATAATAGGCAGTAACTGTTAGACTTAAAAAAAGAAATAAAAAAAGTACACAACCAATCCGCAAAAAGGTTTATTCTGTCTAAAAGAAATAGCTCTTTGTAATCGTAAATCATTTTCCTCAAAAGACTGTAACCAATCATACTCATTTCATACATAAACGGAGATTTACACTTATGAATTTCCTATTGAAATTGAGCAAATTAATTTAAACTGAACCTAACTTAACCTTGATGTTGACTGTCACCATCTTTTCTTTCTCCCGCGATCCTACATTCGTTGTGCCAATATCGATAGTTCAGAGATACCATTGTATCGTTACAACCCCGTTTGATGTCTTGTAGGTGAACAACATTATTGACAAAACATTTCGTTCATCACTATGCTAACTATAATGCACAGACACTCACCGAATGAAAAGTTATCTGGTGGTCACCCGACTTATCCATACTATCACAATTTTACAATAATAGTCTTGTATAGAATTGAAAATAAGCACAAATCATGAAAAATTATGAAAAAACACTCCTCTATTTTAAACCTTGTTCCTTTTATTATCCATGTCCTACTGAACACTACGAGTACACGCCTGTGCCTTGCCTCGGGGCAACACCACGATGCACTACATACGCGAACTGACATTAGCAAGCTTACACCTATCCCTGCGCTTGTATTTTTGTTTCTAGGAAAAAGGAAACATTGTGTGGGTCGCTAACATGCGCACAATAGCAGAGTACAGTTGGCTATATCCTATACCAAGTTGAGAAAAAAGGGCCGAGAAAAATACTACTCCGCCACAGCCGAGGGAAAACTTTCTTCCCTTCTGCCGAGAAAACAAAACAAACATGCCAGACTTGCCTATATTAATGCAGGAGAAGTGCGCTCATATGGAGGGTTTGACAGTACTCAATGATCCATTTCCAAACAGTGCTTGACACCCCCCCCCCCCCACAAAGTACATGTCAGTTTGAATTTAACCCTGTTTCTCCATTTATCAAACAATTCTAAGACTCATTTTTTCCTTTCGCCTTGTCCATCTGGCTTCCTTATGGGTATTTCTCGCTTCGCCGAACAAAATTAACTGCTGTATCTTCCATTTTGTGTTATTTCTACCCTCTTTCTTCTTGTAGGTATTTCTTGCTTCGCCAAACAAAATAATTAATCACTGCTTCTTCCTACGTCTCTTCCATTTTGCTTTCATTCCGCTTGCTTCAGTTATATCCACACATTTTCTCCACAAATCCATTCTTCTTTCACTTTGTAGTATCATCTATTCTGCATAATTTCTTTCCTTCCACAATGTCCCTCGTGTTTCATGCCTTCAAATAATAAGTGGGATTCCTCCACTACCATAGCCTGTTCCATTTTGGGGTTTGCTTCCTGAAGGTTTCAGGCTTTACTGTGTTTGTCTCCTGAAGTGCTTCTTCTCCTTCAGTAATTGTTCCTTGCTGTCTTTCATCCTCTTTCACATACATTATTACTTCTTTTGCTACAGGATCTTCTGTAACCCTTTCGCCAGCCTCTTCAAAAGTCATCTCCTGAACTTCTTGCTTACCATCATCATTATTCTTCACAATTTCTCTTCCCTTCGATCTACAAGTTTCTTCTGAAATCATACTTACTTTTTCTTGTTCTCACCAGCGCTTCAGGAGAGACTCACATTCCGCAAACATATGATTCATCTTTGCTCTCAATGCTTCCAGACTATCACCAAATTCTTTGGTCCTTAAGTGTTCTGTCTCTCCCCTACTCATTTCATATTTCGTCTCAGTACTCCTGTATTTCTCTCTCGCAAAACTTCTGGCACTATCATATTTAACTTTGGCTCTTCAACAACTTCTCTGGCAGCTTCCATACAACACTTTCTGTCTGTGAGGTAATCAACTTGTAATATCTCTTCTTCATTCCATTTTGAGTGCTTATCTTCAACCAATATTTCTTTTTTAAAATTTGTTGAAATTTGTCACTTATGATATTTATACATGATTTTTAATGATGTATGGACCGGATGACACTTCCCCGACTCGTGGAAAGAAGCAACATTAATTCCCATTTTAAAACCTGGCAAAGACAAATTGTTGCCAGGTAGTTATCGTAGTATTGCCTTGACTAGCTGCATGGGGAAGACACTGGAGACGATGGTGAATCGCCGCCTTGTCTGGTGTCTTGAGTCTCGTTCTGCTGAGTCGCTTTCTGTATGGATTCAGGAAGTTCCACTCCACCTTGGACAACCTGATCCTCCTGGAGGCGGCAATACAGGATGCGTTCATCCGCAGCCAACACCTTGTGGGTGTTTTTTTCGATATTGAAAAGGCCTACGATACTACCTGGTGGCATGTTATTTTAAAACAGTTACATGGATGGGGTTTTAGGGGTAACCTACCCTGTTTTTTAAAATCTTTTTTATCTGGTCGTTGTTTCCGGTACCGAGTGGGTAGTGAAGTGTCTGATCTTTTATTCAGGAAAACGGTGTTCCTCAGGGGTCAGTTTTAAGCGTGACGCTCTTCGCCATTGCTATAAATAGCATTGGAGCCATTATAATGAGTCCCATACGGTACTCCTTATATGTGGACGACTTTTTAATTTTTATTGCATCGTCCAGCCTGAGAAGCGCAGAGCGGCAGTTGCAGCTTGCGTTGAACATGCTGGACGAATTGTCAGCGCACACCGGTTTTCATTTCTCCGCTGAGAAAACCTGGTGTGTACTTTTTACTCGCAGCAGAAGCCTTTTACCAGAGATTCACCTTACCTTGCGGAACACCATTTTAAGTTTTACCGATACTGTTCGGTTTCTGGGCCTCATTTTAGACAGTAGGCTCAACTGGCTTGCGCATCTAAAGGATGTGAGAGCCAGCGTCTTAAAAGCTCTTAATCTTTTAAAATGTCTGTGTGGCAGGTTGTGGGGTGCTGACCGTTCCTGATTGCTACAATTTTACAGAGCCTTTGTACGGTCACAGTTGGAATACGGCTGTATCGTGTAATGTTCGGCACGGGACAGCTATCTAGGTATATTGGATAGTGTCCACCATGCTGGAATTCGGCTTGCCACAGGTGCATATCGCACCACCCTATTGCCAGCATTTGTGCTGACTCGGGCGAGCCGCCGCTTACCATCCGTCGGCGGCGACTCATGGTGCGACACTACCTGCACGTTGCCATAACACCTGGCAGTCCCGTGTATGATGTAGTTCTACATCCCAACTATGAGCGGCTCTATACCAACCGGCATAGAGCCACTAAACCGTTCAGCTACCGTACAAAGGCTATTTTAGAACAATACAGATTCGAGCTTCACTCTTTTTATCACCAGGGTTGGAGTAAATCTCCTCCCTTGCTTTTAAAGAGGCCCAGAACAATTTTAGACCTGTCTCGGTTTAATAAACTGTGTACCGCTGACAGTGTTTTTAATAATATTTTTAAAGACATTTTAAATCAGCATCACACCTTTACCCCGGTGTATACAGATGGGTCTAAGCAGGCTAACGGAGTTGGCTGCTCCATAGTGTCCCCTCGAGCAACTTACACATACAAACTTGACGGCAGGTGCAGCGTTTTTACTGCCGAGTGCTACGCCGTTCTAAAGTCGCTCCAGCATATGAAAGTAAATCGCGATAAGTGTTTCATCATATGCTGTGATTCCCTCAGCTGTATTCAGGCCATAGGAAATATGTATCCAGCTCTAGTCCAGGACATCCAGGACGCCCTCCTTTCCCTCCAATCTCGTGGAAAGGAGGTATTATTCTGCTGGGTACCCGACCATGTGGGAATCAGAGGGAACGAGGCAGCTGATGAAGCTGCCAAGTTAGCCTGCGACAAGGTCAGAACCGACTTTGATCCGGTCCCAAAGTCAGACCTTGCCTTGGCGGCGAAGAGATTTGTTTTTGAAGTTTGGCAGAGGGCAGTGGCTGGAAGTTGAGGATAATAAGCTCCGGCTGGTCAAACCGACCGTTCAGCCATGGAGCAGCCCCTTCCAGCAGGCGAGGAGGGATGAGGTTCTCCTTACTCGCCTCCGTATAGGGCACTGTCCTCTAACTCATAGTTTCCTTCTCTGCCGGGAGGACCCACCGGAATGTGATGCTTGTGTCGTACCTTTGACGGTACGCCACATTTTAACCGAATGTGTACTGTTTTTAGATTTAAGGGCAGACGTTGGTTTAGCCAACGATCTGCCCCTTATTTTATACAATGACGGTGACAACGTGGCTAAGGTTTTAAAGTTTTGTACCTTGGCCGATCTTGTCCCAAAAATTTTGGGCAGATTGGCCTAGGTTTTAGATTTGATTGGTGGCCATTTACAACCACCAATCCAAGTATTGTTTTTACTTGCGACATTGCTTATATGGCTGCCCCTTTTACAGCCAGTCTGTGTGGCCGATCTCTTTACAGTCGGCCACGCAGATGGTATTTTAGTTAGTATTTTATTGTGCTGTCTCTGTGGCCGACCCCTATACAGTCGGCCACACAGACGGCAATTTTGCCACGTTGTCACGCCTGGTATTAGTTAGGGTGCTAATAACCTCGATGTTGACGCACCCTAAAGCCGGAAAACAACAACAACAACGTTTCTGCACTAGCACTAGCACTCCTTGCGTGATTACAGTCACTGTATACTCATTATGAAGTACTTTTCATACTTCTCGGACTTTTCTGTGGACTTGTTTCATTACATTACCCGACACGCATAATTACTGTTACTGCACCTAACTTAACCTAGATGTTGACTGTTGCCATCTTTTTTTCTCCTGTGATCTGCTAATATAGATATTTCAGAGATAGCACCGTATTCTTACAAACATTACAAATTTTGTTTGCCAACTCCTCAAAAAATTGCTACCAGTAGTGACAGATAATGTTTACAGCCATTGTGCTTACATTACTAAAGTCAGAGCATTTGAAAGCAGAATAACCACCAGTATATTGCATGCATATAAGACAAAAAATGCTCCTATTAAAGAATGTCAAATAAAAATAATCCGCTGTTGTCACTTACCTTGAACTAAGCCTCGAATATCTTGAGCACAACTTGTTATTCCACTGCACCAAACAGCTATTACACACAATAGGATAGCAATAACACAGAATAACGCTCTTTTCTACATTGCAGCACACAGCCAAGTGTTGGCTGGCCGATTGTCGAATATTTCTAAATAGCAGAACTCTGGCAGACACAAGTAATTATCATGCAATACTGGGCATTCAAGATGAGAGGAGAACAATACAGAAAAACATGGAATATTTTTATGAACATAAAACTTAGTCCACAATCCGAAGGTTGGTTGGATCCTCTTGAAGGAAGCATACTAAGCCATTGTGTCCGAGCTAGGATGGACAGTTCCTTTATTCTGGGACCTACAGTTTAACATGGAATCTGAAACATGGAATGTCCTGGCGCACCTCATATGATCAAACACAACTCTTAACCCTTTGACTGCTGTAGATGCGTTAACGGCTACTACTGCGCCCAGTTGCTCTAGACTGCTCTGCACGTGTTAAAGTGCAAGCCACTTAGCGATATTACCCTCCATGTTGAATGCTTTATATTGTACATATAATTTCATTATTTAGTAAGGTTTTCTCACAGTTTAGTTTGTAGCAACATTGTTTTCAATTAAAATTGTTTCAATGGTGGCACTTTATGCAGATGGCAGAACTTTTATGTATACCCATTATGTACAGTGTATTACTAAAAAAAAATTGCCTTTTTTTGCAAAAATAATGATTGGTGACATATATAGAAATGACTTTGAATTGTTATGTTCAATTTCAAGTCTAAATATGCAATAGTTTTTTTTTCAAATAGTGTACCACAAAAGGATAAAAATTTCGCCTAGTGTAAGGGCTCACTTACCTTGTCCTAGTAATATTGTACTAAAGTTGTCTCTGAACATTAAATTGATATCAATATGAACAATGGCAGTGTGCAATACTGATGATAGAGATGTCGAACTCACAAAATTTACAATTTTGTCTGTGGTTCATATAGAAACTGATAGATGGATTTTAACTAGACTACTCATAATGATAGGATACTTATCTCAATGTGGCTATCCTGATCTGGGTTTTCCATGGTTTTCCCGGACCACATCAGGCAAATGCTGAGATGGTTCCTCACAATAGCCCATGGGCACCTCCTGCCATATCCCATATACCCCTTCCAAACTATTAGCCTTTCAAATAGGTGCATTGCACCCTCCGCCACACACTTTTACTAAATCGCGTAGTAATAATAACATGTTTCAAATTCTTAATTATAGAATCCAAAACTGTTAATTTTTTTCTATCTGCACATTGTTCTGAAACTAATTAATGGATTTCAGTGAAACCTCATGGCATACTTTTTATTCTGGTTGGAACCTATTTCACACATAGGCCAAAACCCTTAATTTTCAAATTTTTGTTTTGCCTATGCACACTTCTTACAAAAACTATTGAACTGGCTGATACAAAATTTAGCATAGTGATGGCATATTTTAACAGTTAACATCTAGGATACTATTTATCCTGATTATTACCATACTTTGTCCATATCGCGGGACAAAATTATGAATTTTGAAATTTTTGTATGAGGGTTGGGGCATAAATCATGGTAACTATTTTTTTTCTGGAAGATACCAGTCCAGTTGGAAAAATGTGACATACACTGATGAAAGGACAAGGTGTTAACTACATGTGTGGACAATGAATAGCACTGAAATATCATAACACTAATTTATTACGGTAGTATACAGGGCAATATGGCTTTCATGGTGCAAAAGGATGACAACACAGTACACATAATGTTGACATGACAAACCTGGGCCTAAAGACCCTCAAAGTAGTCCACTGCTACTGTCACCACACGCTGCCAATGATGTGGCAGGTGCTGAATACCATCAGCCTCAGCACCTGTTGTACCATGTGTGAATCGGGCCACCTGTTGCAAACCACCTACGACGTAGTGGTTCCTTAATCTTGCGAATGAGATCAAAGTCACAGTGCGAAATGACGGGAGAGTATGGTGGGTTCTCCAATTCTTCCCATCCCCAACGTCACAGTAGCTGCCCTACACACTGCTTTATGTGGTTTTGCATTGTCGTGCAGGATTATTGCAGTGTCCAAAAGCTCTGGATGTTTATCCCGAACGCCCTGTTGTATCTATCACACCAGGAAGTCCCTGTAGTACTGTGCGGTCACTGTTCTGGCATGAGGAACAAAGTGGCAAACAATGACACCTCTGACGTCATACGCAACGATCATCATGTGTTTGATTGGGGAAGGATTCTGCCGGAACTTTTGCCTCCTTGGTGATCCAGCATGTTGCCACTCCGCGGACTGACGTTTCAGTTCTGCTACATATGCTCTGGCCCAAAATTCATCCGATTATTCATGACAAGAATTGATCGCTCTCCTGTTGCCAGTGTGTGAGGTGGTCAGAGCATATTCCGCACACAACTTTGAACTTCCATCAGTGCATGCGGCACCCACCGCGACGTGATTTTGCGTAGGTGCTGGTCATTACCCAATATCCTGTGGACTGTGCATTTCTTGTAGCCACTTTCCCTCTCTAACTCCAGTAGTGTCCATCGTCTGTCTTCAGCCATGAGCTGCTAGATGACGGCACGTGCCACGTCGGTCCGCACACTGACCGGTCGTCCCGAACGTTGCTCATCACTGGTTGACACACGTCCTTGCTGATACTTTCCTACCCTCCGTGCTACTGTACGGTATGGTAGGGCATTATTCCCAATGGCTTCCACTAATTCACTGTGACATTCCATTGCATTTCTCCCTCGGAGAACGGCTATTTTGATGTAAGCGCGCTGCTCAACACGGGTTATTTCCATCTCGCACGACACTTATCAACTGACTGATTTCACAGCCCTCACTGTACTACTACCAACTATCACAGAGCCATCTATTGTTCTGTATACACACTATGCCTGCAGAACTTCCTCACGACACATATACGTTTGTGATCTGTTCACATATCTCCAAGAAAAAAAATAGTTGCCATGACTTATGCCCCAACCCTCATATATCCATTTGTTATTGTCTTGCAGAGCTATTTCATAATCAGAATGCCTACCACAATAAGTGCAATATATGCGGTGATGATGTGTTCAGCTTTGAAATTATATTAAACGTTTTATATCACAGTTTATATAGATACAAATAAAGCAATCTGTTTATACACACACCATGCAAAGCTCTGACCTCGCATTTTAGAGGACATAGTTCGTATTCCTGTCCAGCATTCCTGATTTGGGTTTTCATTGGTTTACCGAAATCACTCAAGGTGAACGCCAGGATCATCATCATCTAGGACAGCTTCCAGCCACTGGCCGGATCTGCTGGGAACAAAAGCCTCTTCAGCGTTTCCTGTCTAACCACCATTTTTCTTCTTCCACTGTCGTCAAATTTCCTCATCTTTCCTCCACACATTTCTTAACGTCTTTAATCCATCTGTCCCATGGTCTTCGTCTAGGCCTCTTCCCTTTTAGCTCCATGTCCAGCATCTTCCTTGGTAACTTCATTCTCTTTACATGTCCGTACTACTGTAACCTAGATTTTTCAATTCTCTGTTGTAGCGGTTCTTCCTTTATGATCTCCCTGATTCTCTCGTTCCTTATTCTGCCTCTTGTTACTCCTACTCTACTCCTCTGAAATTTTGTTTCCACAGATCGTACTCCTTCATCACCCACGTTTCCGACCCATACGCTAAAATTGGCACAAAGTATGTTTTATAGATTGCCTCTTTGCTCTTTTGTGGGATACCAGACTTAAATACAAAATCCATCTGCACATCTTCCTCTTTTGTTTATCTCCATCCTGTTTCCTCCGTTTTCTTCAATACAGCTTCCCAAATCTTTGAAACGTACCACTCTATTTAGTTGCTCCCCTCCAAGTGATATGCATGTCTGTCCTGTTCTTCTTTCTTGTTATCATCACTTCACTTTTTCTCGCAGAGAACTTCATGCCATATGCTGCAACTACTCTCTCCTACACATCCAGCTGATCCTGCACCTCTCTTTCACCCTCTCCCCAAACTAATAGGTCATCCGCAAATACCATTGCTTTTATCGTTCCTTCCCCAATGCTGTGCACCACCTTCTTCAATATTTCATCCATAGCTACGATAAATAACAGGGGCGATAAGGCACTTCTTTGTTTTAGTCCATTTTTCAAATGTAACCTTCCAGTCATATCCCTTCCCACTTTGACACAGCTCTTACTGCCCTCATATGTATCCTTCACTCTTTCCACTTTCTCCATCTTCACTGACATTTTTCTCAGTCCTTCCCACACTTTGTTTCGGCTGAGGCTGTCATACGCCTTTTCAATGTCCCGGAAGGCCATCACCAGATCTTTGCCATACTCATAGTACCACTCATGTAGCTGTCTTATTTCAAAAATAAAATCGATATATGACCTTCCTGGTGTAAACCCATATTGTTCTTCCCTAAAGTTCCTTCCAACCGCTCTTATTCGGCTTTACAAAACTTACTAATATATCTTGGCATAGTGGCACGTCAGGGTAATACCACGGTAGTTCTAGCAGACACACCTCTCCCCTTTCTTAAAAATAGGTATTATTACCCCTTTCTTCCAGTCATCTGGAATTCTTCCCGCATTCCACACAGCCTGCATCACCCAGTAGAGCCACTGTGTGCCCATTACTCAAGCAGCTTGTATCATCTCCACACTCATTTCATCCACTTCGGGTCCTTTATCTCCCTTCATTCTCTTTATAGCATCCTCCAATTCCTTCCATAAAATATATTCCTTTTCCTCTTGATATTGTTCCTGTTCTTCCTCTCTACCCTCATTTTCATCGCTGGCTCCTGAAGCATTCAATATATCCTCAGAATACTCCCTCCAGACTTCTTTATGTAATCCTTCCCCTCCAGTAAGTTGCCATTCTTATCCTTTATACTACAGTAGAACTCCAGTTATCCACATCAATTGGGACCGGACCCCATTCGGATAATCAGAAATTCGGATAATTGGATTTTTTCTAAAAAAGTTCTATTTTAATTAATTATTGGATGTATGTTGAAAATGGGAGAAAAACAGCTTTTAATTAATTAAATGAAAAGGCATTCTTTTATATGTTAAGCGTAGGCCTACTTACAAGTGCTGTGCATTAGTACAGTATGTACTGTACTGTAAATAAGTTATTGCTTGCTGAACATCTTGGTCAAGATGAGCTGTTTGACTGTACGCAACCGTTTTCGAGCAGCCTAGTCGCACAAATGCTTGACAGTGAGAACTTGCACGTGGTCAAACTTCCATTCAGATCAGCGCTGATGGTCCCGTGTCTGGTTCAACTTCGGTATAAAGGTCAACTTCTTCCTCAACACTTTCTTCTCTCACACTTTCAATAAGTTCATCATCATTTAGAATTTCATACCCAAGGTCTGACGAATCTATGTCTTCAGCACTAACTTCTGAACAAGCTGGAATTTTCAAAAGAATGTTTCTGAATTCTTCAAGTGACACGTCATCCACATCTTCTCCTGTCTCTTCCCTTTCTTTTTCTTGAGCTTCTTTTTACTTTTCTTCTTTTACTTTTCTTCTTTTCCTTTTCTTCTTCAGCTGGTATGCCTTTCAACTTGTTCCACGCACATCTTAATGCGACTGCCTTCACCAAGCTCCCAAGCTTCCATCACCATATAAGCGCAGTCTTTCAAATTTATTTTTTTTGTGATTAACCAACACACTTTCTTCGTCTTCGCCCTCCACCAAAAGTCTCCCTGAAATTGCCTTCTGTAATGGCTTCGATAACAGGGATGGAAATTACACCGTACCACTCTGCTGCAGTCATCCAAACTTTGGGTTGGTTTTTATAAAACAGGGGAAGCTTTTCTTAATTTAAAAAGTGATTCGGATAGTCAGAGTTCGGATAATTGGAGTTCTACTGTACCTGCTTCCATTCTTCTCTTCCTCCTACTTTTTATCATGGCATACAACACCTTCTTACTGTTGTCACTATCCTCTTTTAACACTTCCATCCATTTCTACTTTTCTTCCTGTATCAATGTTTTTGCTGCTTTATTTTTGCAGCTGTATACACTTTTGATTTCCTCTGTTTTCCTTTGAAACAATTCCCTGAAGGCTTTATTCTTCTGTAGCACAGCATCCTTTGCCCTGTCATTCCACCCTGGGGTTTCCTTTCCTCTTCTACCAGCTGTCCTACCACACACTGCTTCGGCTGTTTTTACCAAGGTGGTTTTAAAACATTCCCATTACTCCTCCGAAGACTGCAAGTCGTCACTTGGTATTTTCTGGGCAAGCTGCTTTTGGTACTCTCTCTCCTGCACTCGTCATCCTTCAGTTTCCACACTCTTATTCTTCTCTCCTGGTTGTCTGATGTTCTTGCTCCCTTCACTATCTAAGGCTTCTAATGGGATGACCTAGTCAACAATTGACATCAGAGACAAATCTGTACTATACCATGTTATCTTATGGCTTTCCCTCTTCTTGAACCAGGAATTACCCACAGTCAAACCATTGCATTTGCAGAACTCCAACAGCTTTCTTCCTTCTGCATTTCTGCTGCCCCATCGTTGTGTCCAAGGAGCTCTTCGTATCCTTTCCTTGCAGTACCAACATGAGCATTGAGGTCTCCCATAATAATTTGGTTGCTCCTGCCAAGCTGCTGCTGCAGATCATCTTCAAAACTTTCCTTTTCCTGCTCAGTGCAGCCTGTCTGGTGAGCATAAACTTTGATTAACTCTATGTGCTTGTCCCTAACTTCCATTTCAACCTTTATCATTCTGTCATTTATTCCTACTACTTCTTTCCTTAAACCTTCCTTTATCACAAGTGCCACTCCATTTCTTTTTCCCTCACTATTCCCAATTCAGTACAGCCTATCATAATTTCTTCATGCCCTTCACTCTCCATCTTGTCTCTGCTAGTCC
Source organism: Vandiemenella viatica (assembly GCA_031002005.1). Taxonomy (NCBI): domain Eukaryota; kingdom Metazoa; phylum Arthropoda; class Insecta; order Orthoptera; family Morabidae; genus Vandiemenella; species Vandiemenella viatica. The sequence goes on along the minus strand of JARYHS010013630.1, from coordinate 325,170,422 downwards.
CAGTATTTCCAGTTTCCGCCTTTCCATCAAATCTATGATTTCCTCGTTGTTTCCCGTCAATGTTCTTATGTTTAAAGTTCCTAGTCGTAATCCTTCTCGTTGTTCTTTTCCATTGCCAAGTAACTTTTTCAGAGGCTTTTCTTTATATTTGAAAGCAATCAATTCATTCTCCAGTTTACCGTCGGAGAGGATGGGTGGCCCATTCAGCCATTTTCGCCAATCTCAAGGTCTCCTTCTCTGCCGAAAACTGCCTTTGAGGACTTTGCCCGTATTGCTGGGCATGGGTTCCACGCTATACCCTGTGGGACTGGGTCCTTGCCTGGACTTAGCCACCCTGTTACTCTGGCCTGCTGGAGCTAGGATGTCCACCCCCGCAGTGTGGATGCACCAGATAAGAATTGCTCAAGTGGAGTATAGGGAAGGGGACCCTAATCCCTTGAGCCGGGTTAATAGTTGCGTATGATGCCACAAACCAAAGGCCAGAATGGTTGCTTCAAAAAACTTGTTGAATTCTTTCTGTTGCTTGCTCCCAGTGCTTTCTCACATCTAATGACCTCTATGTCAATTAGGCACAAAGCCATTCACAATTATAGCTGTGGACAGAAGAATTGGCGGGTCAGTGTTAACGCGCTGTTGCCGTACTTGAGGACAAACTCGCGATGCGCTCTCTTTCTATCACCTGAAAATTGCAACGCTGTGCGGCCTGTGTTGCCTAGTCCAAGCGGCAGCCCACCCCAAACCTTCCACCTCCCTTTCAACACACAAAAAATGTGTGAACCTGTGAATCGGAGTTAGAAAGTGTGTCAGTGTGAGGGTGAGCTTGCTCGAGAGAGAATATTTTGATTTTAGCGTTTTGCGATTTAAATAATTCGTTTTAGTTATTTATTAATTACAGTAATTTAGTGTCCTAATTTTACCGAACAAAAAGTGCAGTAAATTGTAATAACGGTAATTTAGCAAGAGAATCGTGCTACTAAAAATGGATACTCAGGAAGAGAATTATTCTCCTACTCCAGGTGTTTCCGGACTAACGACTCCAACAAGACGCACGTCATCGACAGCAGAACCACCGCGGCTGAAGAAGACAACAGAGTTTCGCCGGCAGAGTAAATCTATCATTCACAGTGTATATAAATATTTCAAACTCCTTGTGGACAATGATGGTGAAATTTTGTCTTCTACATGCACGCTGGTAAGAAAAGACTTGAAAAAATATGGACGTACTTGATGTTAATGAAATAAAAAACTGTAGTGATTTGTTACCGCAAAAAACAACCATATTGCGAAGAAATTTAGGGAATGTACAGGCTATTTGCGCTGAAGCTTGTGGTGTCAGTTTGAGAACTGTCCAGCGAGTGTGTCGTGAGGGAAAATCGCCTACGTTTGTTTCTCCAAAGAAAAATGTGAAACAATACAGCACTATAACAAAGCTTAACGACTTTGACAGGGACATTGTCAGGAGAACAGTACACGAATTTTACGACCGTGGTGAGTACCCTACCTCAGAAAAATTAAGAAAAATATTAAAAGAGAAGATAAATTTTACAGGATCTGCACGATCTGTAAGACGCATATTGAACAATATAGGGTTTAAATACAGGCGTCAGAATGATGGTAGGCGATTTTTGCTTGAGCGAAACGACTTAGTGTCCTCAAGAGTCAAATTTTTGAGGAAAATGAGCTCCCTTCGTAGCTCAGGTGACACGCGACCCATTTTTTACTTAGATGAAACTTGGGTAACTCAGAACCATTCTTTAAAAAATATCTGGCAGAATTCAAATCAAAGTGGGGGCTTAAAGGTACCTGTCGGAAAAGGGGCAAGGCTTATTGTTTTGCATGCGGGTTCAGCAAAGACAGGCTTTCTCCAGGAAAGTAAGTTGGTTTACAGATGCAGCAAAACCAACAAATCTGAAGATTATCACTCAGAAATGAATACAACGACGTTTAAAGATTGGTTTCTCAACAGATTTTTGAATTTTTTGGAGGAAGGTTCTATCATCGTCATGGACAACGCCAAATATCATTCGGCAGTGATAAACCGAGCTCCAACAACCAAATCGCCGAAAGCTGATATAGCTGCTTGGCTAACAGAAAAGAAAATTTCGTTTTTGCCTACGGAGACTAGAGCTGAGATGCTGGAGAAGGTTCGCATGAATAAAGAAGAACCGGTGTATGAGTTGGATGTACTTGCAAACGAAAGAGGACATGAAGTAGTCCGATTACCCCCTTATCATTGCCAGTACAATCCGATAGAGCTCATTTGGGCCCAAGTCAAAAGAGAAGTGGCGGAGAAAAACAACACTTTCAAAATCGCCGATGTCGAACGTTTGTTGCATAAAGCCTTGGAAAACGTCACCGTCGAACAGTGGCAGAAATGTGTTTACCATACCGAAAAACTGCAAACAGAAGATTTCGAAAAGGAAGTGGTCCGAGATAATGTAATCGAGCCTCTTATAATCAACCTCAACGAAGATTCAACGACAGAGAACGAGAGCAGCGAAGAAGTGGAAGATGATGATGATGAAGAAGAAGGCGTTGATGGAGATGAATAATGACAAGTAAGGTATTAAAGAACATTTAACATATTACGCAATAAACTTATCAATTACTGAGCAACTTTAATAGCTTGTACTTAACAGTTTAAGATACTATAAACATTTGCTGTGTTAATGTTATTTAAAACCCCAAACTCATATTTAACTTGTTTTATTGTTGGTAGTAAGTTACGATATTACTGTTGGGTATTATTAATTTTGCTTAAAAACATTTGGCTTTCTAATAATATTCATGATGACAATATAACATTTTTGCTTACTTTTATTATGGTTGATTTTTATAAAAAGAACTGCAGTGGCCATACTTCTTTTCTACATATAAATTTTTGGTATACAGCAATTTTAATTCTATAGTCTATATATATATATATATTTTGTCGTCAATTTTGCAAGTTTTTCAGTGCAGAGGATAACAAAGTATAATTTTGATTTTAGTTGTAAATAAAATTTAATATGTGCTTAGCCACAAATAAAATAAAGAAGAGTAATTCAATACGTTTTCTTAATTTCTCGAGAAAGTATTCTTCAGTTATATCAAATGCATTTACACGAACATAACTTTCTTAACGAAATGACATAAATCAATATTTTATCACAAAATTTCGATTATAAATTATTTAAAATACAGTATAAACTATTACTTCAAGTAAAAAGGTGAATACAACTGTTACGCGCGTGGTTTGGCAACGGCGCATTCTAGGAGACCCGCCAATTGTTCTGGCCAGCACTATAGTAGCAAGATAGTATCATAGTGATGAAACAAATGTGGTAAAATTATTGCATGCAATTTAAATGGAGAAAAAGATACAAGAAAATGACAATAAACAGGACTGCCCCTTTGCATTTATCTAATGAGCGAATATTTCTTTGATAGTTTTTATGTGAATTAATATATTGAATCTCAAGTCATGCATGAAGAAGTTGTAGGTACAGCTTGTCTGTAATAAATTTATCTCCAGTTTTCGATTTTTTTCATGTCGTTTCCTCATGCAATTAACATTTCTGCTAAACTATATACAGGCATCTATCCTGTTGAAAACTTTATAAACAGTACAAACTAGTATTGAGTTTAGACCAGGGATGGCCAACCAGTGGGCCGCTTCCTGCCTACCGTATGTCAGCATGTGGCCCACAGAGCTGGATCATTACACACGTAAACTTTCAGCAGTGATATCAAACATTACAACACTCAGTTACCTTATACTGATTTTAAATCTATATCATCATTATATATTATAATTATATTTTTAATACTTCATTAAATACCATATGTATGTTTCATTTATAGTGTTTTTTCTTCTTCATGTATTTTTGCCAAGAAGAGAGAAAGTGCAGCCCGATGGAATATTCTATTTCTAAAATTTGGCCCAGCTGCTGAATATGTTGGCCACCACTGGTTTAGACAGTGTCACTATTATTTCTTTGTCACTTTTTTTTTAAATCAGATTTCAATTTTCTATCCCCAATTGAGATAATGTTGCAGAGCTGGATTGAGAAAGCTTGGGGCCTGTAGCAAATGTAATCACGAAACCCTTGGTTTGCTTTAGGTATCAAAGTCTAGGACATAAAATAAAACATCACATTTACAAAACTACCTTTCATGATTTAATGTGAGCAAATTTAGAGATAGCACTAGCCAAATCAATAATTCTAAGCAAATCATTTGAGACTTGGATATTATTGCCCATGGAAGTTTCTAACTCTTGCTTTGTGGCTTATCTGGTACTGTAACGTTGGTACATTTCAAATTTCGGATCATACTATAAGCTATCAACCTGTGAAAACCTTGTCAAAATCAATTCAGCAGTTTTCAAGTTATGCCAGATTATAGACTTTTTTTTATATATATATATAATGTTTGGTACCAGTTTAAATTTCCTTTATTCATCATATTTTGAGTTGAGTTCTAAGATTTTAACTGAAAATCCATTCAGGATCTGTTCTGTAATTTTCGCTTAAACCCATAAATAAGGGAGCGTGCATAAACCACGTAGCTCCATTTTGGCCTCCTGTGAACCCCCCCTCCCCCCCCTCCACGTAGCACGTAGCTTTTTTCCCTTTTGATTCCAGAAGACCTTTTGTACTGTTTTCTCTTGTCAGACTATTGTAAATTACATATGGAGATAATTAACTGAGGGAAATAAATATTCACATGCTGTTGTGAGTTCAGTTCCTCAATTTAACTGTGAAAAATGTTATGAAAGTAAAGCTACGTGGCCTGGCTCGGAATTTCCCCTCTCCCCACGTAGCCCAGCGTAGCCTTTCAGCTAACCCCCCCCCCCCTCCCCCCGACCGAGTTACGTAGTTTGTGCACAGTTCCTAAGCAACAAACAGATACACCCCTTTTTACAGATTTATAACATCATAGGTTTATAGCAAGTACTAATGACTTAGTTTTATTCTTTGCTATAGACTGTAAAACTATTATTTCAGATTCCAAGGGATGGGAATAATACATACAGCCAAAAAACACATAACTGATGAGTTGATAAGGAAGAAAAGGGAGCGAATGTTGGAAACATTGAGAGCTAGAAAAATAACCTCACTATCTACAAGAGATGAGATGAACGTGAGTATTTTTACCTGTTTGACAAACTTTTTCTTACTCTTGTGGGACCCTTTGGCTGAAAAAATGTCACAGATTTAAGTTTTTAATGATGTGGGGATTATGTTTTTGCAAAGAGCTAACCGCATTTTGGAATGTTCTTACTACATTACCCATCTTTTGTGGGATTAGGTTAGATAGTATCACAGTGATGAAAAAAATTTATGTAGTTCTGAAGGGGAAACATTAATAAACTGCTGAAATTTTATTATTTGGGGTGAAACATTTTAGCCCGTAACTGTGTGAGATGCAGTTACGAACCTATAAATCCATCCCGTTTATTCAGTTAACTACATATAAAAATATTTTTTCAATATCTCCATTATTTGTTCTGACAGATTAAAGAAGAGGCTGAAGTAGAAGCCAAAAGAATGAATCTGAATAGTGTATCATTGTGTTTCGAAGCATTCCAAGAATATCCTGATGGGGTGTTGCTACCAATATGTGAGCCTGTATTTTCAACGCCCATCAATAACATGAGTGAGTACTCTTTTTGATGTTTTCGCAAATAGTTTATCACATCAAATGATTGTACTGAACTTGGTGCAATTGCATTGATGTATATGAATAAATTTGTTCATTTTTCTTTCTTTATTTTTGAAAGTTGTATTTTAGAACTGTAATGTGCTTGAAATGCCTTCAATTTGATTTTTTTTATTAAATCATGATTTCTTTATCTATCAGAATCTTATCAATATTAACACTTTCAATGATTATTTTTTTATGTTTTGTAGAATTATTTTTATTTTTTATGTTAATACTAGCCACAAAGCCTATCAAAATGACAGGTTTAACGGAGTATTTAATTTTTTTATTGTGGCTTACTTAAATAGAATTGTTATAAAATAAAGCTCAATGTGCTGTAATTTCTCGTCCCTTGTGATGTAGCAAAAGTTTATGTTGTCACCTTGTTCCAGTTTGTGTTTCAGCCTAACCAAAATTTCCGCCAATATCGCTGGTAGAAAATCAAAGCTTCAATCACACGCGAATTAATACATTCCCTGTATCGCATGCCAGTGTCGTCATGCATCGCAATACAAACTTGATTCAAAATCTTAACAGTTTCTTACATCTTTGTTATTGTCTATGATGAAGATAAAGGTTTTAACGCCTGACGCAACTTGCATTCGGCTGAAAATGAAGGATGCTAAAAATAAATCTTAACAACTTACGTTATGCCACATTATATTAGTTTTAATTGTGGTATAGGCCGCATAGATCGTGGTCAATTTGGAACTTCTTTCATTCAAACCAAGTAATGATTTAAGTAAAAACAGCAACTGATAATGAATATGCCATTTCTTAGCAATTACTTAAATAAATAGAATTGTTATAAAATAAAGCTAATGCAATTCCTAGTGCCTTGCCCTGTATGAAAGGTTTTCGTTGCTATCCTGGTCCGGGCTGCATTTCAACCTAACCATTTACTAAACTTCCAGCCAGAGAAACAATACTCAATCACACGCATATTAATACATGTGCTATATCGCATTTTAGTGGTAATACTGCATCGCGATATGAACTAAAACAAAAATCTTTACGGGTTCTTCCTTTCTTATATTCGTGATTCAGATAGATACTAACATCTTTGAGTGGCTGACACAGTTACATGCGGCTGAAAAAATATGGCATCAGTAAAGGAAATTAAAAATAAATCTTAACAACTTGGTCAGACCATTGCTCGAATATGTTAGTGTAGTATGGGACCCACATTTTGAGTATCAAATACAGGATTTGGAGAAGGTGTAAAGAAGGGCTGCTAGATTTGTTTCTGGAAATTATCGCAGAATGCAATCAGTGACAGATATGATAAAGGAGCTGGAATGGGATTCATTGGAAGACAGGAGGATGATGAGGGTCATGGGAGTGTACAGGGCGTATACTGGTGATGAGGCATGGAAAGATATTGCAGTAGGTATGAAAAGTAGTTCATGGAAGGGAAAAGATGACCATGACCACAAGCTGGTACTCGATTTCAGGGTGTGGGGAGATTTTCTTTTTTAGGTAAGAGTGTCAGGGATTGGAATGAGTTACCAAAGGGAATGATGAATAACTTACCGAAAACATTAAAAGAATTTAAAGTTAAAATTTGTAGAGGGCAAATGTAGATGGGTGCAGGATAGGGGGAAGTTGGGTTTGTAGGGAAATTGCCACTGGAGCATGTGCTCCATTCCAATTAAATTAATTTTTTTTTTAAAAAAACTTATGTTATTCCACATAATATTAGTTTTAATTGTAGTCTATGCCCTACAGATCGTGATCAGTGCGGAACTACTTTTGTTAAAACAAATTAATGATTTAAGTAACAGAACACTCAAGAAAATAAATAAATTTACTTTTTTTAAAAAGGAAATTAAATTACCCATGTCCTCTGCTGTAATGTCAAGGCCAGTTCTAATAACAATCTATCAAAACTGCTGCTAACATTGCGAAAATTAAAGATTTAATCTTAAATATCTGTGGCCAATACTTTTACATAAAACAAATATACATAAATCTAAGCAACTAATAATTATTATGTCGATTTTAACACAATACATACTTTTATTTCATTGTTCTGTCAGTTAATTTATTATCGAGCGTGGTGGGAGAACGGTTAGCGATCTGCCCTCGCATTCAGGAGGATTCTGGCTCAAATCCCCTTCTGGGCATCCAGATTTGGGTTTTCCATGGTTTCCCCAATCACTCCAGGTGAATGCTGGGATGCTTCCTTCAAAAGGCTGAATTCCTTCCCATTCCTTGTCCCCAGTCCCATCCCGCCTCTAATGTCCTTGATGTCGACAAGGTGTAAAGCTACAAGAAATTTTTTTTTTAATTTATTCGCGGATGCTTAGAAATGTTATTAAATAACTGGGGATCAAATGGTAGTGAAATGCGTTGTTGCATGTCATCTGCAACAATTATATGTTGGATTCATGAAGAGAATTCAACTAGCCTCTTTCATTCCAACTCCAGCAAGCAACCTACAAGAGTTACCTCTGTTATGCCAAGTAATCCAGTGGAAGGTTGGGTAACCAATCCCAGCGGAAAGCTGGGTCGGAGAGCCAATCGATGTTGGAGGAAGCAAAGAAGTCAACAGCTTCAGCAGAGGAGAAGGAACACAAATCCCAACAGTGAAGGAGGTGGAAGAACTGTCTTTTGAAATGTAAATCCACACGTCTGATCTCGGAACAAGCGGTGTTGTGGTCAGTGTTTGTATACCAGGTGAGGTGTGGCTGAGAAATGAACTCTACAGCTCACAACTGTAGTTTTAACTTTAGATCGGTTCACAAACCATTCCCTAAGACAGTCAAGTAATCTATATGCATGATGCAAACTTATGGAAGTATTACTCCAGGTGGTAATCGGAAACATCAATCCACCATGCTGGTATGCCATGCAACTGGGCCTCAGGATTCTGGAGAGCCCAGAACAGGAGCCTTCTACTGGAAACCCACCAAGCAACAAGCTTAGACCAAAACGAAAATACTTCTTTGATACTCTTAATATCAATTCACTTGTGAAGGTTGGAAAACTAAAAGAGCTAACCAGAATTCTTAATGACCAGAAAATCCTTGTACATGTTCAAGAATCCAGATATACAGACAGTAATATGTGAGATTCAGAAGATTATAGGATATATAAAAGAAAACCTGGGAAGATAGTAATGAAGAATGTTTTCCACCTTGGAACTGCTTTCATTGTGAACAAGAGCATAGTGGAATCTGTCCAAAACTTCCACTCACCTTCTGAGAGGCTGTCTTTCTTGACAATAAGATATGGATATAAAAACTATACCTTAACCAATGTTCATGCTCCAATCAATGACGATAAAAGGAAAAATCCTGATATAGTGGAAGAGTATTGGGAACTTTTAGAAAACGAAATCCATAAGATTCCTACAGATAATGTCAAAGTGTTACTCGGAGATGGTGTCTGCCTTCTTTAAAAAACTGAGCAGAAGACAAACAACATGGCACTCCCGAAACCCAAACCTCGGATAATTCCAAATTGACTACGAGCTATCTCCTCCAAGAACAAAAAAGAGATCCAGAATGTCAAGGTGAGAAAGGGAACCAACGTTGAAGGTGACTATTACCTTACAACTATAAAAGTAATTCATCCCTCAAAACAGACATAGCAAGATAACAAACAGGAGAACTAAATTTGATATTAAAATGTTACGAAGCGAGTCAGAAGTAAATAAAAAATTCAAACAAAAGTTAGAAAACAACACTGCAAGGAACTGGGATGATCTGAGAACAAAAATAACTGAAGCTGCTCATGAATTACGTTCTATGAAAAGAAGCATAGATGGTGGAATGAAGAATGTGAAGTGGCCATAAATGAGAGAATGACAGCTTGGAAAAGGTGGCATTCTTGTAAAACTGATGAGAATTTCCAAACTTTCAACATTTTCCGAAAACAAACTTCTAAAACTATAAGAAACAATAAGAGAAAGCATGAAAACAGTAGATTCATACAAATTAATGAAGATTTCGCTAAATGTAATACGAGAAACTTTTACAAAATGTTCAGAGAGGAAACAAAGTATCAACCACCAAATCTTGGCTTTAAAGATGAAAATGGAAAAATTGGCTTAAACAACAAAGAAAACTGCAAAAGGTTGGTCCCTTACTTTGAAAAGACACTGAACTGTGAAGAACCTCAAGAAAGAATAGAATTCAGTCAGTTGCAAGCAAGCATTAAACCTCCAGAACCACCAGACGAGAAAGAAATGCATTACATAATCCAAGGTCTGAAAAACAATAAAGTTGCAGGGGAAGATCTGATTGTTGCAAAATTGTGGGAAGAGGTAAGTGGTCAAGTAAGGCAGGAACTGGCAAACATACTGCAGGAAATCTGGTGAACAAAATAAATTCCTGAAGACTGGAAGAACGCACTGATACATCCATTATACAAGAATGGTGACAAAACAGATGTGAACAATTACAGAGGAATTTTCCTGGTAGCAGTGACATATAAGATACTGTCAAACGCTCTTCAAAACAGAATTGAACCAGTAATAGACAAACAAATTGGAGAATACTAAGGTGGGCTCAGAACAGATTCTAAATCTGAAAACTGTAGTATGAGACAGGGTTGCAAACAGCAAAAACTATGTTATAGTTTATGTGGATAGTGTCTCATTACTGAATATTTTAAGGAATTTGGTGTTGACTCAAAATCGGCCAACACAATCAGGCAGACCCTCACTGGAACAAATTCAAAAGTGAAATTTATGGGAGAGATCTCTGAGAAATTTAAAATAAAAATTTGTGTCAGACAGGGAGATGAGCTTTCCCTAATTCTTTTCAATTGCATTTTGGAGAAGGTAATAAGAGTATGGGAAGAGAAATTCAAGGAAAGAGGATGATTAGGTTCGAAGCACAAAGGGGTTGGGGTAAACTGTTTGCCCTTCGCTGATGACATAGCAGTTCTCTCTAAAAGTATAGAAACTGCACTCTAACAAATCAACCTTCTGAGAGAAATTACATGAAAAGTAGGACTTCAGATCACTTTTGAGAAGACTAAATGCATGACCAATATTAGGGATTCACCCACAGTATTAAACACAGAGTATGGAAAAATTAACAATGTCAATAAATTTAAATATCTAGGTGGAGTAATTCAGATTAACGGGCTTGATAAGGAAGCAAACATATCAAGAGCAAGAAAACTAGAACTAGCATACCAACTGACTAATAATACATACAATAAGAAGAATCTCTCAAGGAAAACTAAAATCAAACACTGCAACACAGTAATCAAACAAGAAGGTATGTATGCCTCAGATTGCTTGTTCTCTATGAAAAATTGGAAGAAATAGAAGAGATGGAGAAAAGGAAAAGGGAAAGGAAAATCTTGAGAAAAATTTGGGGGACCACTAAAAATTAAAAATGGTGAGTTTAGACACCAAAGGAATAAATATCTATATACAAAGAAGACATTGAAAGGATGTCAGACAAGACCAGAAAGAGGAGAATCGGTTTTTTGGTCACATAATGAGAATGGACAGCAACACACAAAAAGAATTTTCAACTATGTTTACAAGAGTAAGAAGGGCAACCAGTGGATCCAAGGAGAAAAGAAAGATATGATTGAGATCGGAATAACAGAAGATTTAATACAAGACAGAGCAACTTTCAGGAGATTGATTCAAAATATCAAGGGTTTCCAGGAGAAGAGAAAATGTAATTACATATGGATAGAAGAAAGGACAAAACAGCAAAGTGAAAGGATGAAGAATTATTGGAAGTCGAGAAAAGAAAGATCGAAATGAATGCGTGGGATTACTTTTCGTGGTCCTTAGATGGTCAATATCGAAGAGAAGAAGAAAGTACATAACCAAGAACAATGACATAAAGCGTGACGTTATAGTGTGACGTCATGGCGTGACAGGTGATGTCATAGATGACCAAGAGTTGCTTATTATAATATTAGATATACAAAATATAAGTTTCTAGCTGAGCTAGGAAAATAAATTATTGCTTTGATTTTTGGCTATTGTGAAACATATTTATATTAGGCCCTCATGGAAAATGGAGAACATGATTGAAACCAAGATTCAATTGAAAGTATCTGCAGTAAATGTAGAATTAGGTGTTGTTTTGTTAATTCTGCAAGAAACAGCTGATGCGTTAAGTTACTAATGGTTTGTCCACTTAATTTTCAGCATTCTTCTGTAGCACCACATTTAATGTTTTTGAGTTTGATAGCACCTGAGATATATACACTACGAAGTTATATGATTATGTATCTTATGAACATTATTAGCAGTGTTTCAGATTGCAAAGCCCATTTAAATTCAATTAGGCTGTACAGTTTTTTAAACCTTCAGTTTTTTTTATATGGGGTAATGCATAACTTTGTGTAACCTGCAATGTCATCTGTTTACTGGTTGTAATTCAGTTAAAACTATCCAATTTCATTAACAATTGTGAAGTGTTGTGTGTTAAAATTATTCATATTTTACCATGAAATTACAGCCTTTTTTGTCTTTTACAGAAAGTGCTCTTACTGGAGAGCTGAAAATCTGTAGAATTGACAAGAGTGTCAGCAGTTGCTTAGGTGGTGAAGAGGTTTTTATCCTAGTTGAAAAAGTTGGGAAAAGTGAGTGTTACAAAATATGTATGCCATCTGTTAAACATGTTTTGAGATTTTTCTTACTGAAATTCTGATTACTTAATATGCTCCACATTACATATTTTTACAACTCTTGTTATTATTAATTTTTATTTAAACTGTGCTTTTATTTTTGCAGAAAACATTAAAATCAAATTCTTTGAACTAGATAGTGATGATGAACGTGAGGTATGGCATGATTATGGCAGGTTCACAGAACTTGATGTTCACCATCAATATGCGATTGTTTTTCGTACTCCTCCGTATCGAGATACGGACATTGACAAAAATGTTGATGTTTGCCTTCAGCTGTACAGGCCAACAGATGGTGATTGTAGCGAACCTATTCGTTTTACATACAAGCCCTCTGATAAGATTGGTAAGTACTTGAGTGTTTCATAATTCTGTTGGCATAACTGTAAAATGGTGGATAACAGTGATAAAGATTGATAATTTGTTTGGTTCAAGCTGTTTTCTGTGCTTCTGCTCCTTCTGCAGGAAGTTATGATAATGTATTGTAAAGTCACAACTTTCTCATTTTATTTCTCAACACTGCTCCAGTTGCCATAGACACAAGTACTAGAGTTTATTTATAGAATGCAGAAAACACTAGGAGTACTCCAAATTCTTCATTACTATATACATCCCTTAACCGAGTATTTTTACCATCGTTTGTATGACAGGTATTTAAATTTTTATGTAAGCGTGGAGGCTTTCTTGGCGTAGTATATAGATGAAATTTTCTCTGGAAACTAGCCAAGTGAGAACGTTTGTATAGCATGACGAAAGGCCACCTGCAGATAATATTTCTTATTTGTATTTAGTATTAAAGATGAAAAGAGGAAATATGTTATTTTAAATTTAATTGTTGAGATTTTAGTATGTATTGCCATTTTTGCTCTTCTAAAGCAGTTTTTAAAACTTGCTGTGCTTCATTTATGTGATGGGTTTTCTTTTTCTGTTCTAGTTTGAGCACATCTTTAGACCCTTATTCAATCTTTTAGTTATGTAGGAATGGCCTTGTGCTTGCTAATTTAATCATATTTAAAATAGAAAAGAAAATGATCATATGCCATTTTTTGATGAAACAGACACATTATAAAAAAAATGAAACACACAAATTGTGTGCAGATACCAAAATGAAAAATTTTCTACCAGGTTGTATTTAATTTTATTTTTCACTTCTTCTTGTTTCATAACTGTTGGAATCATTATTTTTGGTTATTTAAAACAGTGGTGAATAAATTTAGTACAGGTGTATGGAAGAGAGTTAGGATTTGATATTGTTGTTTAGCTAAAGCTAGCATTAATTGTCAATATTCTATGTGTTTCTTATCTCAAACATCACACACTGTTATCTGCCTTCCCATTTCTTCTTATTTGTTGGATCATGTTATAAGCTTCTTTCTTACTCAGTTTCCAAAATGCATTCATTTCATTTCCTTAATCATCAGTAGTATTTTGTCTGGCTTAAATCATTGCATTAACTTAATAATTTTACAGAATTGAAATTATGATCTGCTGGTGGCATGCACAGTTATTAGTATAAGAGAATTTGATATTTACATAAGAATTCTTTTTGCCAAATGCTCATGCCATTATGACAAGGGAAAACAATCACAAACTAACAGGGAGGATAACATAAAACATGTAAGTATGAACAACAGTATTTTACATCAGAGTGGAAAGCCTAGGAACACAAAAACCTTAATTTTAAAGGATGAAAATGCTTACTTGATTTTTTCCTTAGTCCACTTGATACTCTTATATAGTGTTGACCTGCCACCCCCCGTATTTCCTTAGTCGAGGAGTTCGATATTTTTTCCCCATCACTCTATCTTTGCAGTTATAGTAAGTGTTATAGTGGAAGAGGGTACATGTCACAATGTGATTTGTTAGGCAATAATGTTCGTGGGGGGTAACACTTTTGCCTAAACTGTGAACAATTAAGTTCTTGACTGTGTGACCCTTCCGGTACCTTTAACAGTTATAAGTCAGCCGCCACGTATTCGTATTATAAACCCCCAAATACGAAGGGTATCATGAAATGATTTCACTTGACACAATTTTAAATCACACAATACTTGCTTTCTTGAAATTAAGTTCACTTTTACAATATTGGTACCAGAAACGTGAATAAAACATAGATCAACAGTTCCATTGCAGATAACAGATTAAGCACATTCATATGAGAAGACGAACTCACTAATTCCCCCCCAACTTTAGTGAGTACCCAATTGTTATAGCATGTTGAAACTTGCCGCGCAACCACTGCCGCTCGGAGCGGTTCGCCCGCTAACTCGTGCGAAGTTACGCGTTTGATTTCCAATTCATGGTCTTTTATAAGCTTGCCATGGCCTGTGACGTCATTAACTGTTTTTCTTTAATGAATACCTCGTAAAGTACTAAATAGTTTGACGTGCAATTTATACAAGGGCTTCATGTGATCATATTCTATCTGTTTTAATTTAGCTTAGCATTTAAAAGGGTTTCTTTAAGATTAAAATTGAAGTCTCGTATGTCACTGGTTGGCACAATTCTTTCGCACTACAACAACAATCAGCGACTATCTATCTTCCAAATCCTAATAATCTGACAAATGCTTAAACTTTTCGCCGAAACCATTATATATTTGTAATCATCTCAATTTAGGCTATCTGCTGATAAAAATTTCTCAGCTGTATTCCTTTTAGTTGAAAAGATCATCTTATTCTCTTAATTAAAACCACTAATTAAACTTTGCCAAATTAGTTGATTTTAATATCAAAATATTTGGAACAGTGCTGACTATAGCTGGTGATAAAAGTTCAGCTGTAGCTGTACTCAATTCAAATATATTTCAAATCTTAAATTTTTACTTTTCTGATCATGTGTTTCAAAATGTGAACAAACCAAAATATCTCTTAAAATAAATTTTTCCCAATATAATGAATACACTTCAAAATGATTCTAATGATAGTGGAAATGAATGCAGGAAAATTCCTTCAAGTTGACTGTTACTCTTCACGAAATTTCTAAGTCCAACATGAGCGATTTCGAAATCAATGAAGCCAGCGATGAATATGTGTGTATGCATGTGAGCAGTGGCGTAGCTGGGACAACAAGGGCCCCGGTGCAAAAAATTTATTTTGGGCCCTCAGGCCAGATGGGCGACTTTTTTTTTTTTTTGCTTTGTGTTGCTGGTAGGGGCCCCCTGAGCTGAGGCTGGGGGCCCCCTGAACTGAGGCTGGGGGCCCCCTGAGAAGTGAGGGCCATTAGTGAGGGGTTCCCTGTGTCTCAGGGGTCCCCTTAGACGACGACGGTAGAGCTAAAAAAAAAAAGGTCACCAGTTTGCCCGTGAAGGCGCGTGGGCCCTCTGAACTGCGCTTTGGGGCCCCCTGAGCGTGAGTGCCCCGGTGCACTGCACCGCCTAGCCCCATAGTAGCTACACCCCTGCATGTGAGTGTGCATGTGTGGGGAGGGGGGGGAGGGGGCATGGGGTTTGTGTGATAAGTAGACAATTTATTAGTTAAGGAATGTATAAATTCTGAGTTAAGGCAGCTAAAAAAAAAAAAATATTGGTTTGGATTAGATGAAATAATTGCATTTATTATAAAAAAATAAGTGATAGGTTTTCTGTTAGGTTCTTGCTGGAGGTTAAAGTCCCGAGTATTCCCTGGTGCCAAAGATATGTTGGTAGGCTAGATATAGTCTATGCATTTTAGTAGTGGTTGTAGTATCAGCAAAGACTGAGAGCTTTCACTATTAAAGAGTTCTTGAGATTCGTGGGACCTGGCCTGGTCTAGTTTGCCAGAGTAAAATGCTGGCCCGTGACCATCATTCTGATGGAATGTTAATTAGTGGTGAGAGCCAGTGAAATGGAAGAAGTTAAGTTGGTAAATGATGTGTGTAATTGTGCAGGTGGCATATCTGATGATGGGAATAGTTTCTCCTCCAGTTAAATGGGCATAAGTAGTTGTGACTGATGCATGCTGCAAGTTTTGCATGGAGGTTTATTGCATGGTTAGGTATGTAAGTGATTATTTGTGCGCCAACATGTTCTGGACATTGGCTGTTCTACTAGAATCGTTTGTTATGGTTAGACTGAAGATTTTTGAGTAGAAGGTTTGTGGTGAATCTGTTAATTTTTTATTCTCTTTTTCATTTTGCAACCACTTGAGATGGAGACCTGTGGACAAGAATCCTGCTTGGTCAATGTGAGCAGTAGTTTACGTTAATAAGAACATCGATTATATGTACAGTTACATACATTTATTGAATGATTGCTACTTGATTAACCATCCCCATTAATATGGCCTTTACTACAACTTGTCTAGATCAGTCGTGGATTGTAACTATGGGATACCTCAATAATGTAATGAATTATCACCCTCAGTCTGTCAGATTCATATCATGTTCTTGTTGCAATACTGCCTCATAAGGGTGATGGGATTGCTTTGATATGTGGTACAGTTTGATTGATTGTTGGGCTTGCAGGCTCATATGTATTAAGAAATCACTCTACGGTTTGCTATACACCTCTTGATTTATTCACAATCCACATACATATTTCCCTGTCACCACCAACAGTTACTTTAATTACATGATAGTGGATAAGGCAGTTCGTAACTTCTTCTCCTTCAATTACAGGTACTCCCCACGCATTAGAATGACAACATGACACACTCCACTCTGACCAACTAATCACAATATATTCTCAGTTCATCCAGAAGCACTTGTCTGAATTGCTTAACACGTACACTGCTGATCATGTGCCAACGTGTGGTGAGATCAGTGCTAGAGTGCAAATCACGTGCTAGCGCGTGGTGTGGAGCCACATGCTCGCACTTCTACATTTATTCTTTTCTTCAGTCAGCACTATATGTTAAGTGTCTATTGGTATTGGCATGTAGTAAAAGCTATCAGCAAGCTTTAAAGGCAAATAGTTTCGAATTTACAGATTTATTAGTCATATGAAATTGTATTACTGGTTGTAGAGCTGATAGTTTTGTAGGGTCTTCAGGCCCCAAAAGAAGAAATATGGAATCTAAAAAGCCTCTGACAGATGATGAAACTGCAAATTTGTTAGCTGAGCTTTCGGACGAGTACATGAACAATATTAGTTATGACTGATGAAGAATTCATTCCTCCTCAAGGTGCCCAACGCCCATGACATTTTGGATTCTGAAGAGGAAGAATTCCAAGACGTGCAAGAAGTGACATATCATCAGCATAATTTTGCTTTGGTAGGAAATATAATTTCTGAAAATGACCCCACAACAATGGAACAATTTCCTTTCACTTAGTTAGAGTAGCAAATATTGTTTGCAGTAATAATAAGACTGTAACCAAATTATAATTTTTACATTAAATATTTGTTAGTAATATTGTATCATACAAAAAAATACATTTGGTCACTTATTTTCATTAATGTGTAATGCTGCATTTAGGAAATAATTTTACCTCTAGTGCCTATTACGCTCTGGCGCGTTGTCAAAATATTCCATCAGGAAAGGCCTAAATATTACTTAGTAATTAATATGGATTGTTAAGAAACAAAGGCGCTAAAAGAGGATATATTGAACATTAGGATAGGATAAAAAACCACCGCTTACCAAAGAAGGGGATTCCTGCGGCGTTGGTACAGTAATTACTATGATACACATAAGCTCACTTTATATCACTTTAAAATATATTTTTTATATAAAGTAAGTCGACTTATGGGGAAAACCCAACTATACAGTGCAGCATTAACTAGCAACATCTCCTCAGGTGAGCAGCAGCGAATGTGTTAAGAGACACATTACTTTGCGTTTCCATCGCTCCTACACACTTAACAACTGTAAGCAAATCCTGTGACCATTATACATTTGCGCTGCACCTGTGGCTTGCCTCCACTTCTCACACCAGCTGGCTTCGGTCTACTTAAAACAACTACTCCACCGTTTCTACACCGTGCGCTTCTGCACTTGACAGTGCTTCATGAGAAACTGAGTCTTAGCAAACAGTTAATCTTGCTTAAAACATTTCTTCGACCCTCTTATACTGCAAAATATTTTCCACTGGCTCGATGATATCCCTATTCTTTCCTCTGTTGCTGTTTACTTCAATTGGACTGGTCTCTGTACCACTGCTCTTCTCTTCTGTACTTCACATTGCTTCATCCTGTTTGTGACAGTGTTCCAGTCAATGATTTTCCTTTCCAGCACTAGGTTGAATGGTGTACTGATAAGACTCCATCCATAATCTAAACTTCATCAGCGAAGATGACTGATCCTTAATTGGAATTAACCACTTTAATGGCTTATAGCCCATTTCAATGCAGAAATTGTTTGCCTTCCCACACAATTGTGTCATTCTTAATCGATCATTGGGTACTACTTCTCTACTTTATTTAGCTTTCTGGATGTGTATGCTAGTGGGACATCCCTTCTTCCATTTTCTGGCTTAGAAACACAACTAGCACACCATTACTTGCAACTGAAAATGACAAAATTTCAAAGATAGTATAATGTTGTTGCGCTACACAACATATCTTTTAGGGTGCAAAAAACATCTTTGTCAATTTTTTCCCATTCATACGCTTTCCCCATTCATTCACTTTCCCCATCTGTAATAATTCATGCAAAGACTATGCAATTCAACTATCTCCCTGAATGAAACTTATGTTGTATTCTGCTAGGCCCAGAAATCCTCTTAACTGTTTCATTGTTGTTGGTGTTGGAAACTTACTCACTGCTTTAACTTTACTCAGGTCTGGCTGTACCGCTTTGTCCGCCAAGATGTGCCCTAAGTGTGCTTGCTACCTTATGGAGTAGCAGTTCACATTTGTGTGGCTGAGTCTTATCTGATGCTTCTGTAATCTTCTAAACACTACAGCCAAACTATGTCGATGCCCCTCCAGAGTACTGCTAAACACTATCACATCATAAAGATATATCATCACATTTTTCTCTTCTAGCC
Source organism: Vandiemenella viatica (assembly GCA_031002005.1). NCBI lineage: Eukaryota > Metazoa > Arthropoda > Insecta > Orthoptera > Morabidae > Vandiemenella > Vandiemenella viatica. The sequence continues at coordinate 325,151,216 of JARYHS010013630.1, read as the reverse complement.
CTGTCATCACTATCGACAGTAATCTTCGAAATGTTGTGGCTGCATGCGTCAACCCCACAGGGAGACTTGTATATTCAAAATTACCATTTGGCATACAAATGGTTGTTTTACCACTGTCGGCTTCAGCTAACTTAATCTAATGATACCATTTTGCTAAATCGAGGGTTGAGAAATACCGCACCTTCACCAGTGAATCCAGTATATCATCCATCAATGGCAGTGGAAATATGCTTTTAATTATAATTTTATTCAAATTCCTTCAATATGCAATGATTCTCCACCTTTTTTCCATCAAGTTGTAACAGCCTGCAAACCTAACTTTAACTGGAATTGTATTTTATGAAGTATTTGTAGCAAGTTAGAATGTGATTGAAAACGGTTTTGTATATTTGTCTTGTATTTTATTGTAAATCGGTGTAAATGAATTTTGTTTTGCGAAAAGAAATTATGTAAATACGATTTAATATTTTTAAGGACAGAACTATGCAAGAGAATTACTTCAATTTTTGTAATTGTAGGTTTTAAGGTGAGCTACGATCTTTAAAGGATGATTTACTACTGTTTCAAATGATTTATGTGGATAATTTTGTGTTTAAGTATCTTTAATTTTCATTTCTAAGCATTTTGTATTGATTGTAATTGATTAAATATTAATTCTGATTGTTTTTAATATGTTTTCAATTGTTTAAGTATTGTTAATGTTTGAGAAGTATCTGTTGGAAGCCTTTGTAGTGTTCTAGAACTTTCGATGGAACTTATATAATGTGACCAGCAGAAACTAAAAGAGAGTTTTACAAACTCGGATTACTTTGGCCAAGGACAGTGTTGAACAAACAGTTTGGGTAGTATTGTCTTTGGTTGAAATGTTGACTGTAATCGTTGTAGTGTTGTGTTTATATGTGAACAGTATTTTGAAGTCCGATGGATTACTAGCAAAAAAAAAAGTTAAAATTTGAAACTTGCTCGTGGACTGGTTATTTAATATATTAATTAAAACCACGTACCATCTAATATGGCGACCGTGACAAGGGATATGGAATAATTAGACGTCTGTGAGATGTTAATTTTGTAAAAGACTCTGCAGCTAATTTGCAACATGCAAAATCAAATTTTCGGGGTTATAGACTGGCCACGACGACTGGGAAACTTATAAAGTCAGCACACTTCGAAGAACTATGAGGATTGAGATCCTCATTGGTTTCACGACAAAGTGTGGAGAATTTCTAGGAGTGATATATTCGGCGAATACTTAAAACCTGATTACATGTGGAGGTTCGATACCTGGAATCGACAATGGTATCCCGACGACAAGAGGTGGAGTTTTTTGGCCACAGGATATGAGCTTTCCTCGACGCATGGATGCTTAGAAGATTGACGTGTTTTTGTCAGTTTTATGTATTGTGTGTGAAGAGTGTTATTAAGTGTTTATAATCAGTGAAAATAAGTTTTGTTTAATTGAGGAAAAGTACTATGAGGAAAAATAAAGTGTTTAGTGGTACAAAATTGATGCCCGAACTGTAAGTGCTGGATATTAATATATTTGTTTTTTCATTTTTGTTTATGGCAGCTTGGCAAAATTTAAATTCTCTTTAACTTTGCTTTTAAATTGATTTCATTATTAATTGAAAAGTAATTTAGATAGTAATAATATTCTATCCATAATGGATTAGTGGAACTCAGCGACTGTGATATTCAATTTCTTGATATTAAAAACAGCAACCAATCATAGTTTGATATTATTATATTTATTAACCATTACTGGTTTCGAACAAATTGTTCATCATCAGATGGTTTGCATTTATTTGAAACCGGTAATGGTTAATAAATATAATAACATCAAACTGTGACTGGTTGCTGTTTTTAATATCAAGAAATTAAATAATTTAGATAGTTTTGGGTTTTCAGAGAAATCCTGGAACTCACTTTTACAGCAAGATGTAGGGGCCTTTACCAAAGTCTGGGGAGGGGTGCCCTAATGTCGGCTATTTTATGAGAATTAGTTTTTGGAATGCCTGTTTTGGGGAGGAGTCACCACCTGTAAAATCTGTTTTTGTAAATAAGATTGTGTCATTAAATGTATATAAATAGTTGGTTAGTGTACTCCTGTTAGAATAGTAGATATAATCAGACCTGCCAACTCTCCCGCTTTTGGTGGGAGTCTCCCACTTTTTATCAAATTCTCCCACCTCCCAACTTTTACAGATTTTCTCCCGCTTTTTAGAATTGACATAAAATTGTAAGAAATAAAGGCTGAAAAAAAAAGCAGTCATAGGTGAAAGATCAGAGAGAAAAATCTAATACCGCCGCAGCGACTATCTCCATGTATTACGACCTTAGAGGAGATTACGACCCACGATGTCATTCAGTTTTGAAGGAGCAGGTTTTGCGACGCATGTGCGGAGGCACGCGGTATGCTAGGTAGCATCTTGCGTGGCCGCGCGCATGCGCTGCCTTGACTTTCTCGTTACTGAACGAAAGGGAGGGTAGAGAGAGAATTTTTTTTCGTGTCTGTTGATATTGTATCGTGGAGACTTTTGTGCGCGTGTGTTTCTTTTCTTTCCAGTCCAGATGTCGTCAAAGGATTCTAAAAAGAAAGTATCTGACTGTGTTTACCAAGGCCTATTCAGAGGAATATTCTTTTATTGTCGCTTCAAAAAAGGATAAATCGTCTGCATTTTGTACAATTTGCGCATGTTATTTTTCGATTGCTTCCGGATGTAAGTATGATATTACTAAGCATATCGCCCGGAAAAAGCATACGGATAATGCTCGGACAATCGATACAAATAAAAAAATAGATTTTGCCAACCGACAAAATGAATATTCTGTTATTCGGGCAGAATCATTATTTACCACATTTCTTGTAGAGCACAATGTACCAATTGCATGTGCTGATCATGCTGGGCCGTTGTTCAGGAAAATGTTTCCTGACAGCGAGATTGCAAAGAAGTATGGCTGTGCACGTACTAAAACCACAGCAATAATAACATAAATGGGAAAAATAGAGAAAGATGCTATTGTTTCAATATTAAGAAGGTGCCATTTTCCATTGCTACTGATGGTAGCAATAAAGGTGATTTGAAGTTATATCCCCTGGTTGTCACATTCCATAATGAAATTTTTTTAAAAATTGAATCAAATTTATTATCAACTCCTGCCTTAGAAGGTGATAGCACAGGAATTAATATTGCCAATTTAATATTAAATGAATTGAAATCAAATAATATCCCATTGAAAAATTGTTTGGCTTCAAGTGCTGATAATGCTCCAGTAATGATAGGAAGAAAAAATGGAGTTGCAGGCATTTTATCTAATGAAATTGAACATTTGGCTGTTATTGGATGTTCATGTCACCTAATCAGTTTAGCAGCTAAAAAGGGTGCATCCTGTTTTCCTACAAAAATTGAAGAATACGTTATTGATATATATTATTATCTTGAAAAAGGCTCTAAACAAAAAGACAAATTAAAATTCTTTCAATCCATGCATGATGTTGAAACCAAAAAAATTTGAAGCACATATGCACACGTTGGCTGTCATTAAGTCGTTGTATAGCAAGGTTAGTTGAAGAATGGAGCCCACTAACATCCCTTTTTAAAGAAGAAATTCATAATAACAGTAACAGCACTAGTGTATTGCAAGACTATAAAATTCCTAAATTAAGTGTTCAGAATAGTTTAGCTTCGTCTGAGATTAAGGAAAAGAAGGTATCATCCAAGGAGATAACGTGTTCTTCCAATAAAAGGAGTTCAGATTCAGTTTCATCATCTCAATCAGCAAAAGTAAAAAAATTAAAACTTGGATTATGCAGTTCAAAGTCTGAAACTCGTGGGATTATCTCATGTGAAGAAAGATTGTTTCTATTTCTTTCCTCAGATCTCAACAAAGCATTGTGCTTTTTCTTGTTGAATACCCTGCCGCTGTTTGAAACACCAAATATTCAGCTGCAGTCAACTACACCACATATCCATCTCTTGCGGGAATTATTATTGGATATGCTGAGAAACTTTTTTTCAAGGTTCCTTTTGCCGAATGTTGTCAAATCTTCTCAATTACTTGACATCAATTATCATAAAAAAACTAATAAAAAAAGTGACTCAGATTTAGTGATTGGTAACTCTGCTTCTAGAATTGTTGCAACTTTAAAGCCTGATGAAAAAGAGCTTTTTTTCTCTACTATCAGAAATTATTTTACAACTGTGTGTGATTATATAAGGCTTAAATTTCCTTTTGCAAGTGATATCCTTATTAATTCTGAAGTTGCTGAAATTACTACAATTGCAAATGCTTCATTTTCCAGTCTGAAATTTTTTGTTGACAAGTTTCCTTGCCTTCTTTCAACTTCAGAAGATGTGGGTTTTGACACAGCTGTAGATACATTACAAAACGAATTTTGTGCATTTCAGATTGATGATTTACCAGATGAAATAAAATCTGATGGACGAATAGATGTACAGTGGTCAAAAGTTCGAAAATTATCAGACCCTGGAGGAAAATTCAAATATGGCACTCTATCTAAAGTGATGCTTGGAATTTTGACCATCCCACACAGCAATGCTGAGTGTGAGCAAATTTTTAGCTTGGTGACCAAGACCCATACACAGTTTAGATCTGCACTTTCGAATCAGACTAGGAAATTTAACGGTGCAAGTCAAGAATGCAAGAGGCATGCTTTAAAAAAGAATTCGATATTCCTTTTCTGAAAAGGGCAAAGTCAGCAACTTCTTCTTCTTTAAAAGAGTAATGCCTTGCATTATTGTATTATACTTGTAAATAGGACTGTAAATAGAACTGTAAATAAGAAAATAAATATATAATCAAGGAATGAAGAAATATCATAAATTGTTAACTCCTAAATGAAAGCTGTCAATCAATATTTTATATAGGTAAGTCAATATTTTTTAATGGCAATTTTAAGATAAGTGTAATATAAAATATGTACTTATACGTTTAAGTAAGTAAATATTGACCCTATTGCGCAATTATTATATTGCATAAAAATGTCTCCTTTTTCAAATCTAGCATAAAAATGTCTCCCTCTTTTTCAAATCTAGAGGTTGGCAGGTCTGTGTAATGATCCAGAATGTTTAAGATGTAATAATTCAGATGTATAAAGCAAGTTGAAACAGTTCTGTCTAGAGATTTTGTGTTTTCATGATGTTGGGATGGGTACATTATAGTGACAAATGATCAGCTGTCAAATGTAAACAGACTGTTGTCATCAACAAACAGACAGCATGTGTGTAATTTCTATTGGATACATGACTTGTAGCTTAGGCTTAAGGTAATGGGATTAAATGTTTGTTTTCTAAAACAGTAACTAAGAAGATGATTGGCTCTGTAAATGAACATTTATCAGTGTCATGAACTAGGTACAGATGATGTATGTAATGAAGGCTTGTATATTTGGATTGTATAATTGTAAAGCAATTATAGTTGTTTAATTGCGATCTGTTTATATTGGCATTATGTGTACATACAACCTGCTTAACTTCATGAAGGATTCAATTTTAACTATGTAAAATTAAGTGAATCCTGGTGAGGGATTATGACAGTCCTCAAACCTAAACTTTAACTGGAATTGTATTTTATGAAGCATTTGTAGCAAGCTAGAGTGTGATTGAAAGTGGTTTTGTATATTTGTCTTGTATTTTATTGTAAATCAGTGTAAATGGATTTTGTTTTGTGAAAAGAAATTATGTAAATACAGATTTAATATGTTTAAGGACAGAACTATGCCAGAGAATTACTTCAATTTTTGTAATTGTAGGTTTTAAGGTGAGCTACGATGTTTAAGGGATGATTTACTACTGTTTCAAATGATTTATGTGGATAATTTTGTGTTTAAGTATCTTTAATTTTCATTTCTAAGCATTTTGTAGTGATTGCAAATGATAAAGTATTAATTCTGAATTTTTTAAAATATGTTTTCAATTGTTTAAGTATTGTTAATGTTTAAGAAATATCTGTCGAAAGCCTGTGTAGTGTTCTAGAACTTTCGATGGAACTTATATAATGTGACCAGCAGAATCTAAAAGAGAGTTTTACAGGCTCAGATGACGTTGGCCAAGGACAGTGTTGAACAAACAGTTTGGGTAGTATTGTCTTTGGTTGAAGTGTTGACTGCAATCGTTGTAGTGTTGTGTTTATATTTGAACTGTATTTTGAAGTCCTTGGGCTTAATACATTAATTAAAACTACGAACCATCTAACAAAGTCTATTCTGTTTCTTTGAGATCACCAATACCAGCCAGTTCAACTGCTTTTGCTCTCTACTATTATATCTTCTTGTAGTTGCCTTTCGATCTCTTTCCTCAGATTTACCTTGAGCTTTCAGGGAGTTTTTTTTTTTTTTTTCTGTCATCAGTCTTTAGACTGGTTTGATGCAATCCTCCATCCCTTCCTATCTTGTGCTAACCTTTCCGTTTCTACATACCCCTTACAACCCACGTCCTCAATTATCTGCTTCATATATTCTAATCTCTGTCTACCTCTACAGTTCTTACCTTCGACTGTTCCCTCTACTAACAAATTAACCAATCTCAACCACGTCTCAAAATATGACCTAAAAGCCTGTCTCTTCTTCCTGTAAGCTTCTTCCATAAACTTCTTTTCTCACCCATCATTTCCAAAACTCGTTCATTTCTTACTTTGTCTGACCACCTAATTTTTAGCATTCTTCTGTAGCACCACATTTCAAATGCTTCAAGTTTCTTTCTTTCCGGTATTCCTAAAGTCCATGTTTCGCTACCGTAAAGTGCTGTGCTCCACACATAGAGTTTTAAAAAGTTCTTTCTAATTCCTAGATCAATATTTGAAACTAAAAGGTTTCTCTTTTTCATGAAGGCTCTTTTTGCTAGCGCTATTCTGCTTTTAACATCATTCCTGCTTCGGCCATCGGTTGTAATTTTGCTTCCCAAGTAACAGAACTCACTCACTTCTCCTATAGCATCCGATCCTATTTTTATATTTAATCTGCTACTATTGGTATCATTTCTGCTACATTTCATCACTTTTGTCTTACTTTGATTTATATTCAGTCCGAAATCTTCCTTCAGTATTTTGTTCATGCCATTCAACAACTTCTCAATATCCTCAGCTCTCTCTGCTAACAAGACAATGTCATCAGCAAATCGTAGCATACTGATTTTTTCTCCCTGAAAACTTATGCCGCATGGAAATTTTTCTTTGACTGTCTTCATTGCTTCTTCTACATACAAGTTGAATATTAACGGGGATAGACTACAACCTTGTCTCACACCCTTTTTAACCGATGCATGTCTCTCGTGATTCTCTACTTTTATTACAGCCACTTGATTCTTATATAGTTTATAGAGTATTCTTCTATCTCGATACTTTAGACCTGACTTCTTTAAAATTTTGAACATCTTGTCCCACCTAACATTATCAAAAGCTTTTTCTAAATCAACAAATGCCATAAAAGTATCTTTGTTTTTCTTGATCCGCCCTTCAAGCAGTAATCTTAAAGACAGAATTACTTCCTTTGTACCGCGATTTTTCCTAAACCCAAACTGATCTTCACCTACTATCTCTTCTACTACACTTTCCATCCTTCTGTATATTATTCTAGTCAGTAATTTTGAAGCATGTGATGTTAGACTAATGGTGCGATAATTCTCACATTTGTCGGCTTGTGCTTTCTTTGGAAGTGTGAAGATGATATTTTTATTAAAATCAATTGGAATTTCTCCTGTTTCATAACTTTTTGATATCAGCTTGAATAATCTTTCGATTCCTTCCTCTCCTAGAGATTTAAGAAGTTCTGCAGGGATCTCATCAAATCCAACTGCCTTATTTGCTTTCAAGTCATTCAGAGCTTTATTAAATTCTGTTCTCAAAACAGGATCTCCTAAGTCATCAATGTCGACATCGCCTTCCTTTCCAATACACTATTGTTCAAGTCGTCCCCATCATACTGTTTCTCAATGTATTCCTTCCATCGGTTAGCTCTATCTTCTGAGCTTAAAAGAGGTTTCCCATCGGCAGCTTTAATGTTCATACCTCTTTTCTTCATTTCTCCAAAATTCTGTTTGATCTTTCTATATGCAACATCTACTTTTCCTACAACCATTTCCTTTTCTACTTCTTCACACTTTACTTGTAGCCATTACAATCTCTCATTAATTATTTTTCCTACTGCTTCGAGCTATATTTGTATCTAATGCTCAACTGTCTCTGTATACAGCAAGGTGACTCCTTCCGAATGATCCGTTGTCACTCCTTCCATTGCAATTGCTCCTCTGGTGATTCCTTTAATTGTAACACCCTCTATCATTCCACATCACTGTGTTTCCTTCGAACACTCTGATCTGATGAGGCAAATTTAGGCTCCAGAGAGAATCCAGCAACAACTCGGCAGGACTGCTTACATTATTTACATGCCAGCTCAATATAATTATATTCATTATGACTACCGCACTTTTCTTTAATCCCTGTTTCCTAACATCTTCAGACTGCTTGGTTTCTTCCCTTCTTAGTTTTCAGAGTCCTCTGTGGTCCATTTTCTCTCTGGAGCGTGTAAAGAGAAATCATTAGTGCCATAATACCAAAAGTAGAAAGTTGAAAGATTTGAAATGTAGTGCTGTAGAAGAATTCTGAAACTTCATGGGACACACAAAAGTACAATGATTGTTCTGCAAATGATGGTTGAGAAAGAAGTTTGTGGAAAAATCTCATAGAAAGATGAAATGGGTTGGTAGTTCACATTTGAGATTGAAGATTTGTTTTATGGAAAGACAAAAGATAAAATCATTATTAATTGTTGCATTGGTGCTTATACTCCAGAGGTGTTTTAACTGTTCATTTTCTTGTGGTTTATAGTAATTTGTACTTTAGATTTCTTATGTATACGTTTTTATGTGTAAGTATGTGAAGCAAATAATTGAGGCTGTAGGTTAAAGTTGGTGGTAAAGAGATTGATTCAGGATAAAAATAAATGCAACAAACAAATCGAGTGACTGATGACAAAAGTGCTGTTGAGATAATTAATTAAGGCAAAGTTTCTGACAGAACTCCTTCGATAAAATAAATCAGTAAGACTGGGATATTGTTGTTTGTGACACTCTAAACTAAGAAGTTATTGTTATTGTAAAGGTAAATTGGAATTTAGCTTTGAATGAGAATAGGTAACATTGCTAGGTAAAACAGCTTCCCATTTCAGTGTGCCCTGTCTTATTTTTAATGTTTAAATTTTTTCCCATCAATTCTGTTTCAGGTCAACAATGTTGAGTTTTTTATCCTTTAATATTTTTCAGTGCATGATCTTACATGATCACATGATCTTACATTTCAGTAGCTTTTTATTTCTTAAGATCCTTTCAAACTACTGTTTTCTTACAGGTAGAAAAAGGCAGAGGTCATCAATGACTGATGGATTTTCTCGTGCCATTCTTCAAGATGCCTGTCTAAAAATTGACAGTTTATTAGCAGATACTTACATGCCAGATACCACAGCATCCTTTGGAAATGTTGAAACTGTGTCAGGTAGTCTTGATGAACTACTGAAAGAGAATGCTGATAAATTAAATTCTGAAGAGTTCACCGACTTTTTTCAAAAGTTTTCCAACAGTGGTAGCTATGAAGGTAAGATTTAAGAGATTTTTTCCCCAGTACAATATATATGGGTTTGGCAGGAGAGAAGGGAGGGAGTGTTGATTTGCATAGCAAATATTAAATAAAGATAGACAGAAACCGTATTGGCTGAAAATGACCTAAGCGATAATTTCTCTTCTGTTCCCAACAGTGTACATGTTTTTGTATATTTGTGCTGCCTCTGATATAAGACTTCAAGATTGGCAAGATTCTTTGAATTTAGTGGTTTCAATGGGTTAATCATGAAATTATATCCACTTTCTAAAGATTTTTCATTTTAGTACAGTGCATGATGCATTCAGAATTGAATAAAATTAGGCATTACTCAAGTTGTGAATGTTTTAAACGGAGTCAGAATTTTAGAATTAGTTCTATTTACGAATAATTTGTGTAGTGTTCCTCACTGTGGACGTGTGATTACAGGATGATATCTAATATCTGTTACAATCTCTCTTCTGCACTAAAAGTTTTTATGTATATTTCTTAAAAATGTGTTTAACATAGTTTAAAATTTTTAAGATGATGAATAGAAAAATATAGCAAAAATAACCCATCACTCATCAAAGTTGGAGGCTGCAGTGAGTACACAACACGAGATGAACACAATACATACAATATTTTAGTTTAAAGATTATTCATGTAAGAAGGCCATTTGGCAAGGTAGGTGTGCACACACTAAAGCTTACCCCATAACTGCCTAGGCTTTGGAGAACTCATTGCTGTAGTGGTGGAGGTGGTGTGGGTAAACTGTTGTGAAGTGAACTATCAATATATCCTGGAAAGAGACTTCTCTAGTAAGTCCAGGTCAAATGGGCAATTCACTTGACAACTAGCCATTCCATCAGTTTCACTTGGACTTACTCCTGGCACGCATAATCTGCCTCAGTGTTGACATTACTCTATGGCAGGGTGACCTTCTTACCTCTGTCCACATCAGTCCTACTAATTTGCTGCAGTATCTATACTACAACAGTTGCCATCCATTCCACCTTTAACATTCCCCCCGCAGGGGCCTGGTACGCAAGTGCCAGGTACAGGTTTGGTGAACCCGCGGTGCCTGAGCTGGAAACTTGTGAGCGCCGCAAGTTCCCCACACTGTAAACTCCTACCATGCTTCAACGACCTCCGTAGGGCGTGGCAGTGGAATGTTGTGTGCCTAGGAGAACGGGGATCTTTGCTTAATAGCCCGGATCGCGAGGACGGTACAAACCTCTATTAAAAAAACCCCTCAACCACGAGGTCCGACATGTGCCGAGGAGGTGCATGGGTGAGAGGCACATCACTCGCTAGCGTGTATCCTCAGGGGCACCTGCGCACTTCTGTTGTATTAGCGCTTCCTTTTAAATTGGTTTTACTCGTGGGACCAAAATTCAGTTTTCCATAAAAACCAAAAAACCTTGTGGTAAGGGTGTGCCACAGACTAATCCCAATACACCCAGTTCTAAGCGGGTGAGGGTTGATAGCCCTCCCCCCCCCCCCCCGGTTCTGAAATAAACAGTAACGAAAAGGTATGTTCAATTCCGAATGCCTTTGTTGTAATGCAAAGAGTGGAAGAGTCATTTAAAAACTTTCGCCTTTCTTTATTCAAAAAGGATTACAGGGTCTGGTAGGGACCCTGAATTCGGTAAAAAAGATGAGGAATGGGGTGCTGCTGCTGCAAACATTCACCAGTAGGCAAGCGACCCAACTCCTTAACTGTGTGAAACTTGGGGAGTTTGCTGTTACCTGCGAACTCCACAAATCCGTGAATAGTTCTAAAGGCATAGTTACGTGCCATGACATAATGGAAATAGGGACCGAGGAGCTCGTTAAGGAGTGGGAAGATCAGAAAGTGTTCGAGGCATGTCAAATAATGCCAAGGGTTAATGGCAGTATTGAAAAGACTGCCACCTTTGTCCTAACATTTTACACTCCGGTCCTACCAAAGAACATCAAAGCAGGTTACATTCACCTGAACGTCTGTCCATATGTTCCGGACCCGATGCGCTGTTTCCAGTGTCAACGGTTCAGCCGTACGACGGCGTCATGTAAGGGCAGCCCCACCTGTGGTAAATGCGGCAAGGGGACACATGAGCCTGGTGTCAGTTGTACGCTACCACAGGTGTGCGTCAACTGCTCCGGTTCGCACCCGGCCTGGAGTAGAGAGTGTCAAGTGTATCTTGAAGAGTGCAAGATACAGGAGCTGAAGACCAAAGAGCGGATTCCCTATGGGGAAGCTAAAAAGAAGACCAAGTCGCTCGCCGCTCCAATTTTTGCAACTAGTTTTGCTAAGATGGCTTCAGCTCCCGTCAGGAAACAAAGTGCTGCTACCCAGACATCCGTTGCAGACATGAGCATAAGTACTATGTGCTCATGTCAGTGCAAATGCGGTGCAAAATCCACTAGGTCATAACATCTAAGACCGCGGATGTCATTAGCAGCACAACTGCGACCTTGACCACACCAGCAGCAGCGAAACAGGATCCACCAGCAGTGATAGCGAAACTAACGACACCTCCAATACAACCATGTGCTGTCACCGTGGTAGCATTGCCAACAGCTACAAGTGTGAATGGAGGTGACCAGAAGATCCGTGGTCTGAAGTTTAGATGGACCCGACTCAATTGGTGAAATCCCCCTCTTCGTCCCCTTTCAGACTAACATGTAGTAGGGAGAAGAAGGGAAAAGGGGCGAAGAAGAAGAACAAGCAGGTGACGGAGGAGTCAACTGAGTCGGAGTCGTCTGTCTCTTCGGAGTCAGGAGAAATAGAAATGCTGGTGGACGAGCCTGGTCCCGTTCCTCAGCAGGCAGTGACCGAAGACACACCCGAACCGGGGCAGGTGAGATTAAATAGGTAAGGATGGCTCCCATACTCCAGTGGAACATCAACGGTTTTATGGCTCACAAAGAGGAGTTACAAATCTTAGCACGGTCTGATCCTCTATGTCTCTGTTTGCAAGAGACACATTTCAGACCAGTTCACCAACCTGTGCTAAGGGGTTATGAAGTTTTCCGAAAGGATGATACCGATGGTGATTGAGCAAAGGGGAGAGTGGCTGTGTTTGTACGGAACACTCTCCACTCTGAACCTTTAGCTCTCACCTCTTCTTTACAAGCAGTAGCTGTTAAACTAAATGGACCGGTGCAATTGACTGTATGCTCCATATATCTACCGCTGGGATCACCAGTTGATTGTGGTCAGCTGGCTGATATTACATGGCAAATCTCTCAGCCTTTTCTCCTATTGGTAGACTTCAACGCACACAATGTGCTGTGGGGTTTGACCACCGATTGCCCCAGAGGTCGGGTGATTTGTAGATTATTGGAGCTGGAGGATGTATGCGTCCTCAACACCGGAGAAATGACTCACTTCACTACTGCTACCGGTACGTCCTCTGCCATTGATCTTTCTCTGTGCTCTCCTTCAATTGCGGACTCCACGCATTGGGAGGTGGATCGCGACCTCCATGGAAGCGACCACTTCCCAATTTGGTTGTACGTAGAGACTGAACGTCAAGAAAGCATTACGACACGGAAATGGAATATCAGCAGAGCTGACTGGCAGCTTTACAGCTGGTCAGTCATTCTTGAGCATCGCCGGAACATCGAAGCAAAGGTGAAACATCTTACAGATGTGATTCACCGGGTGGCTGATATCTCCATTCCAAGCGGCTCTGGAGTGCTGCGCAGAACGTGTGTCCCCTGGTGGAACGACGAATGTCGTTCCGCTATTAAGGGTCACAGACGGACCCTGCATCGGTTTAGGTTGCACCCGACACCTGACAACCTCACAGCGTTCAGAATCGCTAGAGCCAAGTCGCTTTGTATTATTGAGGAAAGCAAAAGGTCATGGCAGACCTTTGTGAGCGTTATTAATCGTTCCACTTCGTCAACAAAAGTATGGAAGTCAATCCTCCGTATATCTGGGAGGTACTCTCAACCGCCAGTATCTGGATTACTGGATCAAGGGTGTGCAGTCACCGTCGAGCGAAGCATAACGTAGCTGATGACAGAGCACTTTGCTGCCATCACTTCATCTGCCGGATTGGAGCATAAGATCCAGCAACGAAGAATATCTGCTGAAAGGCAAGTCTTTTACTTCGACTCGTCTGATGTGCAGCCATACAACAGCCAATTTTCATCTTGGGAGCTGGAGTCAGCCCTAAACAGAGCCAAAGACACTGCATCAAGGCCTGGCCAGATCCAGTACCAGATGCTGAGGCATCTTAGCAAAGATGCTAAAGGGTACCTCCTGGGTATTTTTTTAATGATGTTTGGACCGGAGGACACTTCCCCGACTTGTGGAAAGAAGCAACGTTAATCCCAATTTTAAAACCAGGAAAAGACAAGTTGTTGCCAGTTAGCTATCGCAGCATCGCCTTAACGAGCTGCGTTGGAAAGACACTAGAGCGGATGGTGAACCGCTGCCTCATGTGGTGTCTCGAGTCCTGTAAGCTGCTGAGCCATTTTCAGTGTGGATTCAGGAAGTTCCATTCCACCACGGATAACCTGATCCTACTGTAAGTTGCAATTAAGACGCCTTCATCCGCAGCCCCTTGTGGGTGTATTTTTTGACATCGTTAAGGCATACGATACTACCTGGCGACATGTTATTTTAGAACAATTATACGAATGGGGTTTCAGAGGAAATCTTCCACGTTTTTTCAAATCATTTTTATCACTACATTGCTTCCAGTACCAGGTCAGTAGAGAAGGGTTGGATCTTTTTATTCAGGTAAACGGTGTTCCTCAAGGGTCACTTTAAGTGTAACACTTTTTGCTATAACAATAAGTAGCATTTCATTCGTTATAAGGAGGCCCATTCGGTACTCCTTATATGTTGATAATTTTTTACACACTGGCTTCCGTTTCTCTGCTGAGAATACCTGGTGTGTACTTTTTAGCCGCAGTAGAAGTCTTTTAGCAGAACCTCATCTCACCTTGAGGAACACCATTTTAAGCTTTAGTGAAACTGTTAGATTTCTTGACCTCATTTTCGACAATAGGCTTACTTGGCTGCCACTCTTAAAGATGTTAAAGCCAGGTGTGGCAACCCGTGGTGCGCTGACCTCTCCTGCCTGCTACAGTTTTATAGAGCCTTTGTACAGTCGCGGTTGGAGTACGGTTGTATTGTCTACGGTTCGGCATGGGAAAGCTATCTCCGTATACTGGGTAGTGCAGGAATTCGTCTCGCCACAGCATTTGTGCTGAGTCTGGCGAGCTGCCGCTCTCCATCCGATGGACTCTCCTCATGGTGTGACACTATATGCATATTGCCGCAACTCCTGGCAGTCCCGTGTATGATGTAGTTATTCATCCTAACTATGAACGGTTTTACACCAATCGCCAAAGAGCAACCAGACCGTTCAGTTACCATACAAAGGCTATTTTAGAGGAATATCGGTTTGAGATGCCCTCCCTTATTCACCAGGGCTGGAGCAAATCTCCTCTCTGGCTTTTAAAGAAGCCCAGAATGATTTTAGACCTGTCACGGTACATTAAGCTGTTTACCGCTGACAGGGTATTTATTAGTCTTTTTAGTGATGTTTTAAATCAGTTTCACGATTTTACCCTGGTATGTATGGATGGGTCTAAGCAGGCTAACGGAGTAGGCTGCTCCGTAGTGTTCCCTCGAGCGACTTACACATTCAAGCTAAACAGGATGTGCAGCGTATACACTACAGAGTGTTACCTCTTGTTAAAGTCACTCCAGCATATGATAGTAAGACTGGGCCAAAAATATATCATATGCTGTGATTCCCTCAGCGGCATCCAGGCCTTGGGAAGCATGTACCCAGCAGATCGTCTTGTCCAAGACCTACAGGACACCCTCCGATCCCTCCAATCTTCTAGGAAGGAGGTCTTATTCTGCTAGGTACCTGGCCATGTGGGAATCAGGGGAACGAGGCAGCTGATGAAGCTGCCAAGTTAACCTGCAACAAGGTCATAGTTTACTTTGATCCGGTTCCAAAGTCTGACCATGCCTAGGTGGCGAAAAGATTTGTTTTTTAAGTTTGGCAGAGGCAGTGGCTGGAAGTTGAGCAAAATAAGATCCGGCTGGTCATACCTACCGTTCAGTCGTGGAGCAGCTCCTTCCAGCGGGCGAGGAGGGATGAGGTTCTCCTTACTCACCTCCGTATAGGGCACTGTCCTCTAACACACAGCTTTCTTCTCCGCCGGGAGGACCCACTGGAATGTGATGCTTGTGGCGTCACCACATTTTTGATGGTACACCACATTTTAATAGACTGTGTACTGTTTTTAGACTTAAGGGCAGACGTTGGCTTGGCCAACGATCCATCCCTTATTTTAAACAACGAGACCAGCAGCGTAGCGAGTGTTTTAAAATTTTGTGATTTGGCCGGTCTAGTGCCTAAAATTTTAGGTAGATCGGCCTAGTTTTAAGGTTGATGGGTGGCCTCTTTACAGCCACCCATCCATGTGTATTTTTTATGTGGTTATAATCCCTGTCTCGCTGGCCATTATACAGCCAGCGAGACATGTAGTGGTGTTTAATTTTTCTGCGAATCTGTTTGGCCGCTCTTCAGCCATCCAGGTGTGCTACGGCCTTCACAAAAATATACGTTTTAGTTTTGTGAACTATTTTATTTGCTGTCTGTATGGCAGACCCTTTTACAGCCAACCATGCAGACAGTATTTTAGTATATTTTTTAGCCACAGTTATAGCTGGTAATCATTAGGGCACTAATGACCTCGAAGTCGACATACCCTAAAACAACAACAACAACGTTTAACATTCCCTTTGCCTTGCAATCTGTAGTAGACACATCTTGTCTGATGCTAAATCCCTCTCCCAGTAATCCCAAAACCTATTGTAAGCCCTTATTTCCTGCTGTTATCTGATGGCTCTCATATATGTATATATAAATCTCTCATGCAGTCACCAAACCTCCATGTAACTACATTCGCGCATCACCTCCAAAAATAAACCACAGCTCTGCCTTTGGCACCCAGTTCTCTCCTGGTTTTGAGTTTGTCATTCAGACCTTTTGACTTGGCCATGACTTCCCTTGCTCCCTTTTAGAAAGGTGCACCCTGCTACCCATGATTCTTCCCACTGTCCCCTGCACTTTTTTTCAGACCATCCATTCTTAAGAATCTCTTGAGCCACAAATCCTCTCCTTCTGACCCTCCAAAATCAACATATGGATTTTTTCCACACAACAGACCTCACTGCAAAACCTGCAGCATGCTTTCACCCACTACACCATGTTCTAAACCTACGTCTGGGGTAAATCTTCCCCATCATTGGATATGCTACGTGTTCCACATCACATACTAACTAACCTGCCACCACTCACTACAAGCAACTCGCAATCAGAATGAGTGGCAGCAGTCAAACGATTCACACCCACAATGTATACCTTATAGTACCAGAACATGCCAATAACAATGATTCTCACAACCTCAGTGACTGCTTTACTCTGAGAGCAATCAGTTTTTCCTGAAACCACCATTACATCAGAACTTCGGAGAAGGGATTTGCTTACCAAAATATCATCAGTACCAGACATTCCCTTGGCCTCAATCACTGATAAAAACCCACCAATTAATCAATTACTTATCTTAGTTCACAGTATCCAGTAATAATTTTAACAAAATTTTTCCAAATTTCTTTATTTTTAAGTTTAACAGAATGTAGATTTTTTTTATCTTCTTTGACCTTTTACTGCTGCTTGAAATATACAATATCTTAGTCTCTTTCTGGGATGTATCAGCAGTCCATTTCTAAGCAGTTCACCAACACACTGAATTCTCCAGTGCTTATCCAGTTATGTGGTAAGCTAGCTTTGGTGTGTGCACATCTCCCT
This sequence comes from Vandiemenella viatica, assembly GCA_031002005.1. Taxonomy (NCBI): domain Eukaryota; kingdom Metazoa; phylum Arthropoda; class Insecta; order Orthoptera; family Morabidae; genus Vandiemenella; species Vandiemenella viatica. The sequence continues at coordinate 325,133,793 of JARYHS010013630.1, read as the reverse complement.
TGCCAAATGGTCCAATCCTTTTTTCTTGAATAAGGGTTTAAACTGAAATATGGCACATTTAAATTTGTCTGATGTGTTGTATACTGGTCGCAGTCTTCAACTTCGAGTGATGGGTTGTTTTATTTATCCTTTGTGTTTTATATCGCCTAAAAGCTGTTTCCTTTTTCATTAGTATCATTACTGAAAATTATAAATGCACTTGTCTCTTGATAGCACAAAATGTAAAATATCTATTGGATGCCAAGCTTGTCATTCTTCATCTATGGTACTTTACTCAGTTTGTACTGGGGGAAAAGGGTATTTCATTCAAAAGGATAACTGATATTAAAAAGTGTTGTACTTGATACATACATGGTTCCAGTAATCGACTCTAATTTTCTGAGTTGATGCTGCGTTCAGGATGACTTAGATTACAAGTAACCTTCTGGTCATCCAGATTTCCAATGCTTCTACAATTTAGATACATGAATCACGGCTGCTACTATTTCTGTTATCAGATAACAATCCATGAAGCTAAGAAATTAAGTTTTGGCTGTGACCCTCATAATTTCTACTCCATATTAACGTGCTTGATGGCATATTGTAGAAGTCATAAGTTTGGTAAAAAAAAAAAAAAAAAATACAATCTGCCAATAGATTCATCCTCCTGTATAAATTGCCAAATTATTTTTTTACTTCACCAAGCCTGTCTGGCCGTCCTGATGTAGATTCTCCCTGGTTTCTCAAAATCACTCCACTCCATTACTGGGATGATTCCTTCTAAATTCTATCCCATTCCTCATTTTCCCAATTCTCTTCCAGTTATGATGATGTTAACAATGTGTAAAGTTGTAAACAAATAAATAAAGACATAACTTTGTTACTTCATTTACTCTACGATGTTTAAAAATGGTTAGCCACAGAATCATGTAATTCTATAAGATAAAAATCACATTGATTCTGTAATCTTGTGCTGATAATTCAGCAAAAAGTTTATATTTCTCATCATATTTCTGATAAGCTTTTATCGCAGAGAGGCTCTCATTGTATTCCTTTTGATTTAAATAATTTGGCAATATCTTACAGTGGATCGAAACCTAAAACCTAAGAATGGTAGGAAAATAATAATTTTCTTTTTGTTTTTGTTTTGTAGTAAGAGTTCCCCAAAGTCAGGGGCATAAAGTGAAAATTTTATTGTTTCATATATGGAAGAAAACATTCAATTTTGCTGAAGCAAATTGTAGAATTTTTCTCATGAGTGGATTAAAAATACAATTTTTGCTACATAATCACTCAGTTTTAAAAGCCGAAAAATGAAAAATAACAACATGTTAGGTATCCTTTAGTTCACCAAAAGCACTCTCACTAGCAGTAAAATATTCTATAGATCGATTGTAAAGTTGCTTATGCTGGACTTAGAAATTTCGAGAAGAGTAATTGTCAACTTGAAGGAATTTACCTGTATTCATTCCCACAGTTAAAACTCCCACAGTTAGAATCATTTTAAAGTGTATTTATTATATCGGGAAACGTTTATTTTAAGAGATATTCCGATTTGTTCACGTTTTGAAACACGCGATCAGTAAAGTAAAAATCTAAGATTTGAAATATCTTTGAATCGAATAAGTTACAGCTGAACTTTTGTCACCAGCTATAGTCAGCATTATTCCTGATATTTTGGTAGTAAAATTAAATAATTTGGTGAAGTTTAATTAGCAGTTTTAATTAAGAAAAAAAATGAAATTTTTAATTAAAAGGAATATTAATTTGAAATTTATATCAGTAGATAGCCCAAATTGAGACGATTACGAACATATAATGTTTTCGGTAAAAAGTATAAACATTCGTCAGAATAATTAAGTTTTTAAAGATAGATTGTCGTGGATTGTTGCTGAAGCGCGTAAAAATTCTGCCAAGTTGGTCACATGATGACTTCAGTTTTAAGATTATATAAACCTTTTTGAATGTTAAATAAAATTAAAACAGAAGTCATGATAATAGAAAGTCCCTGTAAAAATTTCAAGTTAAACTATTTAGTACTTTTGGAGATATTAATTAAAGAAAAAGTTGCTGACGTCACAGGCTCTGAGAAGTCTATAAAAGCTCAGATTGTCTCACTCCGCTCTAGATTTTCAAAGAAGTAACTTCGTAATGTGTAGGCTCACTCTGGTCTCATTCTTTCGCCGGAAAGCGATCGCGCAACTCCGTGGAGCAAATTGTTCCACGCGGTAGCGGTTTAGGCAAATTCCATCATGCCGTAATACTCACTAATGTTTGGAGGACTTTGTGAGTTTTTGTCTTTTCGTGTGAATGTACTTAACCTGCAATCTGCAAAGAGACTGTTATTGGATGCTTTATTCACGTATCTGGTACCGACAATGTACGAGTGAACTATTTTCAAGAATATAAGTATTGTGCTACTCTGAAACTGTGTCAAGTGACTTTATTTCAATTACCCTTCGCATTTGGGGTTTAATACGAATGCGTGGCGGCCAATCTATTTAATATTATAGGTATCAGAAAGCTACACATGGTCATGAACTTAATAGTTCACAGTTCAGGTGAAAGTGTTGCATAACTCCCGTGCAGCCTTTCCGCCTGACAAACAGAAATATCTGGAAAAAATAATGTTTCACTCCAGTCCAGTTTAAAGTTTTGTGTTCCTTTGATAAATCAAAATTTAGGGGTAACTGCCCCGTAAATCGATTCACTTGTACTACAGAAGTGATTCTATACCCTCTGATTTAAATACTTTTTTTGTTATGGCTTAGTACGAAGATCAATCCAAAACTATTGAAGAAACCCTTTTTAGGGGGTGAAATATGAGTTGCCTAGTGAACATTTAGTTTTAGAATTCTTTTAAACTGAATATTATTTTCAAATTCTTCCCTAAAAATGCTAAATATCTACTGAAAAATTAGAAACAAAAATATATATTACTCATCAGTGCAGGTCAAATCTTATGGATATTTCTCATTATTGATAAATAAAAATTTACAGTGCAAATTAATTCAATTTTTTTTCTGCTTAGAAATGCCCTAATGAAAGTAAGTGTCCTGGTTGTGGTAATTATGTAATGTTTTTTTATTTCGTATGTTAAAAATTAGCCATTTAGTTTAATCAGAATTGATGTTTTCTCTATAAGAAACAACAAAAATTTTACTTTCCACTCCTGTCTTTTGCGGTCTGTGCCATAATCTAAAAAGATTTTAATGCAGCTTTAAAAAAAACACACACACACACACACATTTTATGCCTAAATTTTAATTTACTTTAACAAATCACATCATCATAGTAATAAATGAGGGCCCAATTATATCTGTGGTATAAATGTGATAAATTGATTTATTGGTTAGATGCCATAAAATTTCGTTTTTACATAGAAATGTAGAGATCTTTGTACTTCTATTTGGACTGAACGGTAATCCCTTTTTCAGATTTTTATGTTTAAATTTTAAATTTCTAGTTGGAAAGTTTAATAACAATGTGGTGGTTCAGCCTCTTAAAATTGAATCGAGAAAATATTAATTATTTTTTTTCCTTTCTCACGAGAAAAATTTTATAATTTGTTTTGTTAAAAATGATTGCCTTTTTTTGTATGGAAAAACGAATTGTTTACTGAACACCCAAACTTTGGGCAAAAGTTTCATTGTGAAATATACTTACTTTATCATGGATAAAAATAAATACGCCAACCTCTAATTTTAGTACAATGTCACGTGTAATAGTTTGTATCCTTCCTCATTAGTAAAAATCTGTGCATTATCAAATGGAATCATTTGAACTGTTATTTAGGTTGTAAAATCATGAATTGTAATATGAAGTTGCTACGTGGTACAGTCAAACTCTTTATTCTTGGTTATGTTTTTTCATTATTTGCAAATAAAGAAATTGTGACAACTTTCCGTACTCGTGGCTGAAAATTTCACCATTTATGGATCAAAAACTAACATTATTGTTATTTTCACGATTGAATGCCTGTTTATTTACTAGCTATCAGAACAGGATATCATAACCTTTTATTTGTTGCTACCTCAATGCATTTGAAACACTTGTTCTTTGTTGAATGACATCTGGTTACACACGATGCTCTGGATTTCAATAAATCATATGTCTCAAATTGCGTTGCTCTTTTGACTGCTTACTACTGTTTGGACATTCATCACAATACAGTATTTTTGAGTGCATTGGACATGTTCTTTCAACCACTCATTTTCTCCGCAGATTATTATATCGACTAAAATAAAAATAAAGTCAGTTCCCACTTAGAAAAAGGTTTTTCGCAATTTAAAGTAAAAATAGAAAAGCTTGACTGTTTACATTTCTTTTAATATCAATGAATCGGCTATACGATCAATCAAAAAACCCATAGAAAAGAAATACTTTGGCTTCACCTCACTTTTAGCCCACTCTGTTGGCTTAAGTCTGTTGTGGCACTGTATTGGTGTCTGGCTCTTGACAACAGGTTAGCTGGTTCAAGTGCTGGTGACGGATGAAGCTTTCATCATTAGGCATAGGAGAAGTGGTGGCATGCAATTCTTAACCACCAGATTATGCACCAAAGTCCTGGGTTAAATGCCAAACCTCTCCACAAAGTGTACAGAATGAGGTCATGCTACTGATGGCGATTCATCCATCAGATAGAGACGTTAATCTCGGCAGCCCCCTTGGATTTTTTCAGAAGAATAGGCACCGGGTTTTATGCTCAACCTTCTTTCATCTCTTGTTCACAACACAAACATAACTCTACACTGTACACGCACACCATCACATCACAGTGGGGAAGGCAGTGGGAAACCACCGTTTTTCATCTTCCCAGATGTTCTAATGGAGAGATAAACATTCCACATGGTAATGGCCTCACCTGGACACGGTATTCATAGAAGAAGACTCTTAATATTTGCAAAAAAAAAAAAAAAAAAAAAAAAAAAAAAAAAAAAAAAAAAAAAAAAATTCTTGACCCAGAAATTGAAAATTAAAAGCTGCTTTAAACACATGGATCAAACATGGCAATCAGAAGAGACTGCTCGTTAGTAGCGCTCTAATTTGTGAGTAAGTTAAATAGCTTTATACATTTTTTAAAGAACATTACATTGAACATTTGGATAGAGGATTTAAAGCTACCAAAAATTGGTTTAATAAGGTCAAAGTGTGACAATCACTCCAAAACATCCAGTTGTTCTATAAACTTGGAACATAATCCCTATAATCTGATAAAAATTACTATTCCATATTCATGGTTTCTGTATTTTTGGCACATTAATTGAATGTAATCCCCTCCACCTCCCTGAAAATAAGGTGCTTTGACTTTATATACAAATATTGACTCCTCCGATCTTGTCTGAAATATGTCACGAGTAGTATTTCATTGAAATAGACATTGTAAAATACTTATTCAGTAACGTCTTGAAGAAATAACTCCTTTATTCCAAATTATTTCATTCTGTAAATCTGTTTCTTTTTATTCTCCTAAGTGTATCAGTTGCAAAGCATGTAGTTGCAGTGAACCTGTAAGACTGTAAGCTGCACTGGGGTTGTTGCAAAACATACTGCCGTAGATTTAACTGTGATCGTGGCTAGGATGGTTTTAGTTCGTACTTTGCTACATTAACTTGGTCGCCACTTAGCTTGATAAAAACCCCAAACTAAGGAAGGGTAATAGATAAAGTCACAAGTGTATATATAGTCACTATGTTCTTCAAACTTTAAACAAAGTCACAAAACTAAATTGACATTGAAAAACTTTTCCAAAGAATTTTATCTGCAGATTTGATTAACTCATTTGAGACAGACCAATCTCACGACCGCTAACTGAATTTATAGCTACATGAGGTGTTCTAGTTTCGCTATCTTCAAAGTTACACACGCCTGCCCAAAATCAGCAACCGCCCCATTACGCACCTAATTTACGCCACAGAGATGCGCAGTAACGCTCTAACTGAATCATGAAGACTGGGAGGAGGAAAACTTTGGGCTGCTGTTTATAGAAATATCTGTGGGAACTCAAAGACTTTCAGTTTTCCCACAAGAATCGTCCGATTAACTGATCAGATACCAGTTACCAAGCTGGTGATTTCATCAGATTTCTTGACCTTGACGACTTAAAATTTCCTATTGCTCTGAAATTTTGGGAGTAGCTAGATCCTCTAAACAGCGTTAATTCTTATCCTTATAAAAATGTTCGTAGCTTTAATAATTTAGCCATAAAAAATCATTTTCTAGTATTCCCTGAACCTGTTAATAACTCTTACGGTTTTGCATTTATGAAACTGAAACAACTTTCATTTTACTCCTAGTGGACTGCACTTTTATTTGGTATCTCTCAAGACATGTTTACCGTTTTCAAAAGAGTGAAATAAAATTCGTAAACCAAAAATAGAATTTAGCTAATTAATATTTCCTAAGTCCTTAAAGTTATCAATCTGAAAGTGTCTTTAAACAATTCTATGTATTCAAAAATGCTTATTGTGAAAATTTGAAGTCTCTAACTGATTTCTATAAATTTTTGTAAATATCAATCCAGTGAATGCTTTCTAACCAAGCTGTCTTAACCAAGTTTCGTTGGCCCCAAATATTTTTTATTATTATTATTATTTAATCTCAATGCAATAACTTTGCAAATTCAAATGAAACTTATTAGAAACTCTTTGTATTTAATTAAACTTTATTTTGAATACTATTCCTTTCCTTGAATTCATGTATTTGATTGAAATGATTAACTTTTCTTGAAGCATGTGTCTGCCCTCACCATATATTTAAAAACAATCTTTAGACTATACTAAGTTTTATAAAATTTTAGTATGTTGTTTCAGCAGAAATGATGTAACTTTCTTTCTACAAAGTGATTTCCTAACATCTGAATTTTCGAATTTTAAAGTGGAAAATTATGTATTTTTATACTGGTATTTCACTTTTAATGTACTCAAACTTTATAATAGGATTCTCTAGCTACAAGATTTATTGTCTTTTAACTGTTAATTATTCTAAAAGTCTCTTAAAGTGAAGAAAAATATTGATTTTAGCGCAATTATATTGGAACCAAATATTGCATATCCAGATTTTAGATTAATTTCTATTACAGCTGTTTAGGGAGATTTATTGCTTCAATTTACTGTTTAAACTTGAATTATTGCCTACATTAGCTACATCATTTGTTTACTAAATCATTTGCTTACTAAATCATTTGTTTATTAAATTAACTCCAAAGATGACTTTAATTATGTGATTCAACTAAGCCAAACCAATTTCATTATGCAAAATTACAAAATTCTGAGTTACAAATCCTATCCAGATTACCAAGGAGACCATATTTAGTGATACAGTAGAACTCCAATTATCTGAACTCCAACTATCTGAATTGCTGAATATCCAAATCACTTTTCTAATTAAGACGAAAACATTCTGCGATTCGCAAAATAATGTTTCTGTCTACGCGCCTTCCCAGTGGCGGATCTAGAAATTTTCCAAGCCGGGGCAAAAACTGTACCAATACAGAAGTCAACTTTTAGTGAAACTTTTGGTGGAGGACGAAGATGAAGGTGGTGTGTTGGCTAACTCCCACCCCCCACACACAAAAATTGAAACATTGCGCTTACATGATGGCGGAAGCTTGGTTAAGGCACTCACATTAAGATGTGCGTGGAACAAGATGAAAGGCATACCAACTGAAGAAGAGAAGGAAAAGGTGAAAAAGGAAAAGGAAGCTCAAGAAAAGGGAAGAGACAGGAGAACATGGGGATGACGTGTCACTTGAGGAATTCAAAAACATTCTTTTGAAAATTCCTGGATATTTAGAAGTTAGTGCTGAAGATATAGGAGAATGGGTGGTGTGTGATTCGTCTGACCCTGGGTATGAAATTCTAAATTATGATGAACTTATTGAAAGTGTGAGAGAAGAAAGTGCCAATGAGGAATATGACCTTCATGTCGAAGTTGAACCATCAGCTAGTCAAACATGTGACGGCGTTGAAACTGCATTGAAGTGGATGGAGCGTCAGCCTGAGTGTGACCACATGCAACTTCTCACTGTCAAGTGGATGCACAACTCGGCTGCCCGAAAACAGATGAATACAGTCAAAAAGCTTACTTTGACCGAGATGTTTAGCATACAATGACTTTTATTTATCATACTCTACTAATGTAAAGCACTTGTAAGTACGCTTAACATGTAAAAGTGTAGGCTTTTAATTTAATTAATTAAAAGCTTTTTTTCTTTTTTTAAAAAAATTTCTGACATTGTCAACAAACATACAGTAATTAAATAAAATAGACCCTTTTTCAAAAAATCAAACTATCCGAATTTTTGATTATCCGAATGGGGTCCGGACCCTGTTGATTTGGTTAATTGGAGTTCTACTGTACTATACATTTTAACCCCATGTATTTTAACAAGTTTTATGTTGCATGTTGAGATTCACTTGCTTGATGTTCCTAGTTTAATGGCTTTTTTTTTTTTGGTTTGTCATGTATACTATGTCAGCTTAAATTTCAGTTTGTCACATTGTTTCAGAATAACTTAAATATGAGTGATGTTTAAATAATCATCAGTTGTTAGATACATTCAAATTTTAGAAGTTTTATTGCTTATAATGTATCACAAAATTCTGCTGAAAAGTATTGATTTCCAATTATATACTAATTTTTTAGTTTTTCTTCTTCTCCTCAGCCTAGAGGTTTGGAGAACCTCAACTTCCTTCTACCCAAAGCTATTTTCTTCCTATCTTCATTTGTGTTAGTCTTCCTCTCCTTTGGTATCCTTTAATATATTCCTTGAGCAAGATGGTTAATGTGCTTGAAAGATGTGGTAAATGTCCAACCTTCCCATTTATCATTTCTTTAATTATGTTTATATCCTAAATAAAAATTTGGCAATCAAGAATTTCATACCCACAGCAGTATTGGGTGGGAATTAACACTATTAACCTTAAAATGTACTTCCAGAACTTACTAGCAGAATCATATTTCACTGAAGTAAAAGTTATACATTTTTGTTGGAATGAAATAGTTTTCAAAATTTTTTAAAACTATGGTTCAAAATTCTTCTGTGTATAGATTGTGGGTTATGTAAGCCATTTGGTTTAACTTTTTAAAAGTACTTGTCACCAGTGCTGCTTTCTGATTAATTGTAATCTTGAATTGCGATATATTTGAAAGTTGGTGTGACCTAATTTGGACACTTATGCTGCTGATGTATTAGTGATGTACATTGTGTGTTTGGGCTAATCCATTTCCAGGCCCGCGTAAAGTTTGAAGACAAGGACAGCATCCGTACTGACTAGAGTTGACAATCTGTGTTGGTGGAATTACCTTCACTGTATTACCTTTTTTTTTTTTTAAAGTTTACGTTGCAGGAGACTGTGAAATGCTTCTTAGTGACAGTTTGTAACAGAACAGGCATAATGCCTTTATAGTAATTTTATTTAAGGTAATAGAATTTACATCTATGGATACGTTGGTTATGTAAGCTCTCTGAAGTACAGATATAGTAGGATTATCGCTGATGATGCATGGCGTGTTGATTGTAATTAAATGTTGATCCGCTTTAGACGTGATTTCTTAAGTGTTAATCTTTATTAAATGTATTGTAATTATAAACAATTTTCCTACCTTATAAAATAAATAAACCTGCAATCTTCGGATCTACCAAATGTCTGGTAGTTAATTTCTTCGTCGAGATTTAAGAATACATGATACAAGAAGATAATAAATTTTTAAAATAGCTACATGGCAATACCGCGACAGGACAGTGTGTTTTGAAGTGGGATTAATTAAAAGCATAATTAACCAAGGACACACACTGAAACAAAAGGTAGGAAAAGTGAATTACATAAAGTAACAATAATTAACAAGCGAGCCGCCATTACCACCGGAACGCGACAACCGAAGTGAGCCGACGATTCCCGAGGAGAGCCGATCCGCTCAGTATTAATAAGAACTACATTCAGGCAACATCTCGACCGGAGCGGAGAATCACCTTCATTTACGGGAGACTGCAAGGGCCGGCATTGCAGAGCGGGACGCAGTCCTAGAAGCTAGCAGTTCTTCTCTTCAAAAGGAAAGTGCCAATTTTTTATCTTTGTAAGAAACACAAGCTGACATGAGAGAATTTTCATATGATCATTTGCATTGAAAAAAAAAAAAAAAAATTAAATTATTTTCTTCCCGAGTAAAAGTCAGTTTGAGTTAATATTGAAAAAAAAATTAGTTTCAACTTTCCTGGGGAATTTTATTAATTAATATTTGTTACCTTGTTTGCATTTCATTGCATGCAATAGCGTACACCTTGTTTAACAATAACTGTGATTGGTGTTGGAGCAGAATTTATGTTTCCATCTTAATTTTTTTGTTTGCTTGCTGGTTCGGTGGATACTTTTTTCTTTGCAATCAAAATATTGTGCGAGTGTATTGAAAGTGTTGACAACATGGCTACAGAAGAGAGTGAAATGGTGGAGGGGATGGCAGCAATAGGAAGTGAGTCCTTGAATGACTCAGGTCCTAAGTTCACTGATGGGTCAGTTCGTGCTATCTTGGTACAGTTGAAATCTTTTCAAAATAGTATGGAGTCAATGAATGACAACTTGAGGGCTGATTTAAAATCAGTAAAAAGTAATTTGAAATCAGTAGAAAGTAATTTGAAATCAGTAGAAAGTAATTTGAAATCAGTAGAAAGTAATTTGAAGGCTGAGCTTGGGGGTCGATTGCAATCACTTGAGAGTACAGTGGGAAATTTAAATATGTTGGTAGAAGACAATGTTCGACAATTAGGGAATGTCCAATTAGAATTAAGGCAACATAATGTTGATTGTAAGGAACAAGCTGAACGACTAGCGGAACGGCTAACTAGGTTAGAGCATAGTGTGAGTAGGGAGACAATACTGTTACGACAGAATAACGAAGTACTCAGTAAACAGTTAGTTGTCGGGGAAGAAGTCAATGTAAGTCACGTGAGGCGACTGGAGGCGGTAGAGGATCACTGTATCCTTTTGGGGAAACACATCAAAGAAGATAAAGAAAAGGTAAACAGTGTGGTCGCAAATGTCGAGTTGATTTCACAGAACTTGGGTAAGTACCAATTATCCACAGCAGCGTTGATAGAAGATGTTACTAGAGTGAAAGTTCCGGCAGTAGAAAGGGAGGATGTATCCAATGTCAGGGGCCATCATTCGACTTCAACAGCAGCGTGGGTCGAAGAGAAAATTGAATGGGAACAATTTGATGGTGATGGGCATATGCACCCCATTGAATTCATTCGGGACTTTGAGGACTTTGCACCTTTCTCCGTTGCTTCTGAAAAACAGCGGATCGAGATGGTTCGTTGGTACTTGGCCGGAGGAGCGAGGCGATGGGCCGACTGGTTTGCTGGCAATTGTAACACATTTAATGAATTCAAGAGGGAGTTTCGACAACATTATTGGTCGGTGGATAGGCAGATAGCCGTACATAGAGAATTGTTAAGGGAAGAAACTTATGTGGCCGCTAAGGGGACGCAGAAAGACTTTTTCATGATGTGTGCGGTCTCATGCAAATACCTCGATTCGAGTGAAGTGCCAGAGCATAAAAAGATAAGAGTGATATCATGGGGAGACGCAAGAACTGTGCGACATAGGAAGGAATGCTGGGCAGCCTTGGTGGGAATGACTAGTGTGTGTGAGAACCACACCGGGAATTCGAGGGGAACGCCGGTAGGTGTGAAAGAAGAGGATGTTGTAGAAGAGTACCGGAATGATGGAATAAGAGGAGTTTTCAAGGTGGTTTCTCGAAAATCTTATAAAAGTGTAAAATTGAATGGGAGTGCGGGGTCAGGCACTGATTGAAAGTGCATTTATATGCAGACAAATCCTCCACGTTTCTCACTTTTCTGAGGCCATTAGGGTCCAAAAGGAGGTATTTTGTTTTTAACTTACGATTAGAAGTTCAGCTTCGACATAGGCAAAGTAATAGGACCAATGTGAAAAACAATTAATAATAAGAATAACTCATGTCATGTTGTGTTTCGTAGGTGAAGTGTTAGCCGTTGTAGCCCTGTGGCAAGGTGTGCATTTGGGGGACAAAGAAAAAAAAAAAAAAAAAAAAAAAAAAACACTATGAAGATCAATATCAACTTTTGTTCAACGAGTGGTGTTTGATTGTCTTCTTCTTTGTTTTGTTTTTTTTGTTTTAATGTTCCATTGTATTTCTTTCTCCATTTATATGTGACTTCAAGGTTTGTGCAATAATGTTAAAAATTATTGTTATTAACATAAGAGTAGTCGAGTGGCTGCCAGCCAAATTTTTTGTATTTCATAAGTCATTTCATAGTCTGATATGTATAATCATTTCAATCTTAGTTTAAGGGTTACCTGGCGACGGAAGTCGGGGCTTTGTCAATGCCAACTTCCGCCTGGTTCCATCGGTGGGAGTGTAACAGAACAGGCATAATGCCTTTATAGTAATTTTATTTAAGGTAATAGAATTTACATCTATGGATACGTTGGTTATGTAAGCTCTCTGAAGTACAGATATAGTAGGATTATCGCTGATGATGCATGGCGTGTTGATTGTAATTAAATGTTGATCCGCTTTAGACGTGATTTCTTAAGTGTTAATCTTTATTAAATGTATTGTAATTATAAACAATTTTCCTACCTTATAAAATAAATAAACCTGCAATCTTCGGATCTACCAAATGTCTGGTAGTTAATTTCTTCGTCGAGATTTAAGAATACATGATACAAGAAGATAATAAATTTTTAAAATAGCTACAAGTTGAAAATATGAAAGGATGGGGAAAATGAATCCATCACTAGAGCTGTATTCATTACTGAGTAACGGGTTTGTCACCTGACTCGAAGTACCGAATCATTACTCACAAATTCATTTCGTTACTCGCATGTTTTGTTAGTCACATTTGTCTTATAGATACGAAAACGTTCCAGCTCTCACAGGTACCTAATTTTGACAATGTAAAGACTAATTTTGTAGTTTCTATTTTGTTTAACATTAAAATTTACAGTGCATAATTTGTAAATAGAAAACTTATATGGATAATTTGAGGTAGTTACTGATTTTTCATTGATCGTTCATTAGTGAGGCTTATTCATTTCAAACATTTATGAAATGTGTTTATTTTAAGATTTGATACCTTCTATTTTATTTTATAGTGTAATTTACAATATAAAAGAGCTGTCTAATAGTTTGTGATATACATCTCTCCATTTATTTTGTTCTAATAATATTTAATTGCAATGGAGTGCACGCTCTAGTGGCAATTTCCCTACACACTCATCTTCCCCCCTTTCCTGCAACCAACTACATTTGCCCTCTACAAATTTTAACTTAAAATTCTTTCTACATTTTTGGTAAATTATTCATAATTTCTCTTGGTAACTTATTGCAATCCCTGACACCTTTACCTAAAAAAGATAATCTTCCTACACCCTTGTGCCTGAAATCGAATGCCATGTTGTGTTCATGGTCATATTTTCATTTCCAAGCATAACTTTTAATTCTTACACCAATATCTTTCCATTCCTCATCATCAATAAACGCCTTGTACAGTCCCATGACCCTATTCACACTCCTCCTGTCTTCCAATGAATCCCATTCCAGCTCTTTTATCATATCTTTTATTGATTGCGTTCTGCGATAATTTCTAGAAACAAATCTAGAAGCCTTTTTTTGCAGTTCCAGAATTCCATAAACAAACAACAAGGTACAATAACTTTATTCATTTTGCCTGGTGTTTGTTATTGTATTATTACTGCAGGGTCGATGTGATCAATGTGGTACTGGCTTTGATGTCGAATGTTTGTTGTAACCGCGAAGCAATAACAACGAATCCACCGAGCGTGGCGGTGTAACGGATAGCGTTCTCGCCTCGCATTCGGGAGGACGGCGGTTCGATCCCCGTCCGGGCATCCAGATTTGGGTTTTCCATGGTTTCCCAAATCACTCCAGGCAAATGCCGGGATGCTTCCTTCAAAAGGCCATGGCCGAATTCCTTCCCATTCCTTGCCCCCATCCTTGCCCCACATCCTTTCCCATCTCTAAACACCTCGCTGTTGAGAGACGTAAATACAATAATAAAAAAAAAAAAGAATCTAATCGCATCTTTGTCCTGTACCTTTGTTATTGATTTAAAAGTTTTGAATATTGATATTTAAATAAGAAAAGAAAGGGAAATTAACCCACCACATACCAAAGTGGACGGATGCGATGAGAGAACACTAATGCTGACAAACAAACAACACAATATTTCGGCATATGCCTTGCTCACAAATAGAAAAAACGGGCCATTAGGCTCGGAACGTGTGTGCACACCGAACGTTACCTAATGACTAATGAGTCAGCATTAGTGTTCTCTCATCGCATCCGTCCACTTTGGTATGTGGTGGGTTAATTTCCCTTTCTTTTCTTATTTATATCGCCTAGAAGCCGCTTCCATTTTCCTTAGTTGCATCGAAATATTGATATTTGTAATATGAAACAAAGCAGGAGTCAGTAGCACTCTGGCTGAAGGCCCGATTTGATGGTATTTTCATATTTATTTTAACAAATCTATCACAAAAGAATGAAAACACTAAAGGAAGACAGTGGTGAAACCTCCTATTTAAAAATGAAATACTTTGATGGTATTATAATATTTGTTAAATAGATGTCCCATTATCATATCAGACTTTTATGCAGGGTTTTGAGTAGGCTACTTTAAGAAATAACCGTCATTACTTATTGTCACTAGATATGTCAGTCAAGCGAAAGGTCTTTTTTGTTGTATGCAAACAGGTGTTTGTTTTGAAATTAGATTATTTTTTCATATGCAATATTCATTTCAGTAAATCAAGTGAGCATTCAGAGGTTTTCCGTAAGGTCCATGTGCTAATTACTTGACTTTAAGTTCTATCCAAACGAACAACTCACCTAAACTTATTTTACTAAATAAATAATTTACTTAAACTTTACCAAGTACGAATGTGAACTGACTCGATGCGAATGCGATGCTTCATTATAGTTTGTATTGTATCAAAAGTAAGGAGTAACAAAACGATGTGATACGATAGTAACGAAATTATCCTGTATGCGACGCGACTCAATGCCATGCATCATGCTAGTGTTCGATTGTATCAAAGGTAGCGAGTAACAATTCGAAAGTAATGGGTACTTATTGGTTTAGTAACGAATACAAATGGGTACAGAATTTCTAGTTACTTTTGCAGCTCTACCCATCACATACCTTAGATGAAAACAGGAGGACAGCAATGATCACTCAAAGACAAACACATTTTACTAAAATTTGGTGTAAACAGCTTATTTGTGTTGAAGAGAAAATTGGGAAAGTATTGTCATCGGAAAAGTGAATAAAAAGTATGCATATACACTATAAATTACAAGGAAACAAGAGTCTCCTGATAGCGAACAATATGGTAGGGAAAAGAATCACTGCTTACTCCAGATGATGGTGAGACAGTGTCGACACATAAAGATGTCATGCACACTCATGAAACATTGCAATTATGGGGCATGCAACCCTTCTTCAGCAGTAGAATAGGCGGATGCAAAGGTAATTGTTATTGGTTAACTGCAATGAATTGTGGCAGTTAAGCAGAGTGTGGGGGTATGTTCAAGAATGGTGACAGGGAGTGGGTATACTGAGTTGACAAAAATAAATACCCAAACTTCACAAACAATTCATAAACACTTATCACAAGTGGACAAAAGGAGATGACAGCAAATATTATTAAATAAATAAGTAAAAATTAACAATAATTCAGAAAAATATGAAATCAGATACCACCTTGTTGAGCAACTGTTCATGTTAAGTATAGTTAGTGGAAGGGGTAGAAACATAAGATAGAATTTAAGTACAGAAAAGAATAAAATTTTAAAGGATCTCAGGATGTTATGTTAAGTTGCCTGGTGCTTAGTTTTTACTGGTGGGTCAGTTCCCACCTTCCGGCTTTCGAGGGGCTGCTCATACTGGGGAATAATTGATTTGAGGATGGATCAAATATAAATAAACCTTTTGCAAAAAAAAAAAAAACATATAAAGGGTGAGTCAGTTTTACCTGATGGTTTTTTTAAAAAATTGTCACACAGTGAAATTTTAAGATGTAGCAACTTTTTTTATTTTAATAGCAATGAACACCTTATATGCTAGTTTTACAGAAATCATTGTGAAATATAATGTCCTTTAAGTGCTGACCCTGATTTTTGGCACACTCATGGACTCTCTGTGTGAAGTTTGTCATCACTCTCTTCACCATGTTATGGGATATAACATGAGTCTCTCGCCCAATACCATCCTTTAATTCATCCACATTACTTGACTCATTGATGTATACTTTGATTTTGTGGTAGCCCCCACACGAAAAAGTCACATGGACTAAGATCAGGAAAGTGTAGCATCCAGTCAACATCTTCTCTATCGAATATCACTTTCCCTGTAAATTATATCCATATCTCAGCCATACACAAGTTCGAAGTGTGAACTGTTGTCCACCTTGTTGAAACCACATATTTTGACAATTTATGTGACTGCAATGAATTTCCAGGAGGAGAAATTCACACAACATGGTCAAATAATGCTCAAGAGTTCACAGTGACAGCTCTCCCATTTTCTTGACACCAAAATTCTCCAATGCAGCCCACACTGTAACTCTTTCAAAATACTTTTGCACTTCTTGAGGTTTAATAAGGGACCATTAACAACAGTTCTGATTACTAATACAGCCGTTCAGGTAAAAATGATCCTCATCCGATGTTAAAATCACAATTGCAGATTCTTCATCCAACGTCTCACTCATTATGCCAGTAAAACATATCCTTCTCATAAAATCCTGAGGCTTCACTTCTTGGGCAGTCACAATTTTGTAGGAATGAAAGTTTATATGTGTAAAATGTGACGAACAGAAGAATTCGATAACCCAAGAAACTGAGCATGTTGTCTTGCAGAATGGCTGGGGCTGATGCACACTAGAGTGTTTCATTTTTATCCAAAGGTGTAATTATGAAATGACTTTGTTTACACCACAAGTCTCAGTGATCTGAAAGATATTTATGCCAAGTTTCAACAAGATTGGATAAAATTTTGACCACTTTTATCTCAAGGTAGTGAAATTTTTAAAGTTGAAGTTCTTTGTACTAAAGGGCTTCTTCTCATGTATTTCTTTCATCTTCTGCAGGTAATTGAACTTCAAAATAGGAATCAAAAGAGCTATTTGGGTGCTAGAAAAGGTGTTTAATGTTGAACTTTTAGGATCTCAGCTGCCTACAAAGGAACAGAACATGTTTTTGTTGTTTTACCATCACATGGAAATGAAAGAAACACTTTCAGATGTAGCTAAATCTACTACTACTAAACTACAGGAAGTTTGGTGGAAAGCAATTATCCCTGGTAAGATTGAGGAGAATATCCATGCTGGTATATAAAAGCTGTATAAAGAATAACAAAATCTGGATAAAGATAAATCGAGAAACACGGGTAAAGCAAATGTGAAATGACAGATTTGGAAAGGTTCTCTCTTCGAGTTATTTGACATTTCCCAGCAAAATGTGATGCACATGACTAGCATACCACAAGAAAATAAATATCATCTTAGGTCACGAAGGGAATAGTGTATGAGTTTGTCAATGAGTGGAGTAGACAGTGTTTTCCCCTTGAAAATAATTTTTTTGGGAGTTCAGAAATCTGTGGGTTTTACTTGATAAGAAGTCATATACGACAATGCTGGAAGAAGAAAGTCCCGTGCCTGATTTTCTAAAAGAACAATGTATGAAAACATTAAACACCTCCTCAGTGTCCTAAAAGAGGGAAGTCATCAAAGAAAAGAATAGAAAGAGACATTACAACTGTCACTCCTATACCTAGGTGGTTGGTGTGAAAAGACTTCAGTTCCAGGATGCCAGGGACTCTGCATCAACCAGGGTGAATGACAAAGACAATATATGCGCTTAAAATTGTCCTTTTTACTCAACGAGAATTGAAAGGAATGAAACAGATTGATACATTTTGTCTGCCTTGTTTATGTTCGCTGTTGGTACAATGCAGTTGGAAGCCAGTGGGCTCCAGAGAATGATTTGGTTATGCTACAGCTTCTGAGCATACCCAGATGCAGATGTCAAAAAGGTGCTCTCATAATTGCGAAGAGACAATTTTGATATCTGTCAGAAAGAAACGTAGGATTGGCATATCGAAGAACGTATTACTTAGACTGATGGGGAAGATAACTGAGTATTTAGAACCAAACCTGCAAATAAAAAGGACTCTAATAATTCGAGGGTAAAAACCGAGTTTTTGAAGAAAAAGACGAGTCTTTTCGTTACTAATAAAACACGTTCTTTGAATTGTTTGAAATACATGACATGACATACTCCATTGATTCTCCAAAAAGCCATTTGAATCCTCTCAAGGAGGTAAATGATAGAGCAGAAAGAGGAATTGTTCTGACAAAAAAGTTGAATGAATCGGCCAAAGACGAACATCAAAAACAATTCTTGTTTAGAGAAGTCGTGCATCGCAGAAAAGTTATCACCAGGTGAACAAAAAACGAGATTGCATCATTCAGAGTTAATTAATGTAATACATTTTTGCCTCTCATACTTCCTAATAATCTCTAGTTTTAGTATTATTTTAAGTTTATGATTTCTAGTTTTTCTCATAAATGTAACAAAAATTAAAAAAGTCATATTTTTTCCTACTTTTAAAAAACTTATCAAAGTGTGCAATCCCTAAATATTAACCAGTCTTCTTGAAATTTGTATAAATATCTTTTACATCTCTGATACTCGGGGTGTAAGCAAAATCATATGATAGTCACACCTTTGGAAAAAATGAAACACCTAAATGGACACATTCATCCGATTATCATTTCTTTGCATTGAGAATCTGCAAGATCACTGCAAAAAAGTGATCGTGCAGATTCTCGATAGCAAGTTAACAGTTACCTGATGAAGACAACAGGGGACGTTGTCAAAACGTTGTCATTGTTTCATGAATATATCCAGCTGCAAAACCATGAAAACTATGTTGGCATTAACATTTTCCAACTTTTGAGTTTATATGAACCTTTTGCAATATTGACTTTTAAGTTATAGATATTGATCACTGTGTACCTGCTTAGTGTGTGTGTGTTTTTTTTTTTAATATATATATATATATATACAGAGTGGGCCAGAACGGACTCCCCAGTTTCAGACTCTCACTGTAGAGCGCGTAGGTGGGTTAGCAGAGTGGGAATAGTGGTGTTAGGTGGGGGAATCGACGCCATTTTCATTTCAGTAGTCGCCATGCAGTGGCTGGTGAGCATCGAGGCTTTGTCGTAGAAACATTCTTTAAAAACAATGATAGTGTGATCGCGACACAGAGGGCTTTTCGTAGGCAGTTTGGTTTGGATCGCCATGACAGGGTTCCTGATGCTAAAACCATTAGGAAATGGATTACTAGTGTACAGGCGACAGGATCTACACTTCCTAGAAAACCAGCTGGGCGACCTAAAAGTGTGAGGACACCTGGAAACATAACGGCAGTGAGAGCATCCATTGAACAGTCTCCATCGCGCTCTGCGCGGAAACATGCTACTGCCCTTGGAATATCGTCCAGAAGGGTAAGCCGAATTTTACACACTGACCTTCATTTACACCCCTACAAGATGATGGTCGTTCAAGAATTGAGTCCACAAGACTGGGTGAAACGTACAGATGCCTGCAATGAAATTTTAACCTCTGTGCAACCCGACGCTATTCTGTGGTCTAGCGATGAAGCGCTTTTCACCTCTCCGGCACAGTTAATAAGCAAAATTTTCGTTGCTGGGCGACTGAAAATCCTCGTGAACTTCATCAAAAACCTCTTCGTAGCCCCAAAGTGACAGTTTGTTGCGCCGTGTACTCCATATGCATTATTGGGCCTTACTTTTTTGAATCTCGAGGTTTAACTGTTACTGTTACCTCTGAGCGTTATTGTGAAATGCTGGTGAACTTTTTTAAACCTACAAAGGAATTGTATGGTCAGCAATATGACACACAAGCCTTTTGGTTTCAACAGGACGGTGCCACGGCTCATACCGCCCTTCGTTCACGCCAAATCCTACAAAGACTGTTTCCTGGCCGCCTGATCTCCTTACGAGGCTATGTTCCATGGCCCTCTCGCTCCCCGGATTTGAGCCCATGCGATTTTTTTCTTTGGGGATATCTCAAAGCTGAGGTTTACAAAGTTCGACCAAGGACCTTGGAAGCTCTTAAGGAGGTAATTACAGATGTCATCGCTGGAATATCAGAAGATACGCTGAGAAGAGTTTTCGACAACTTTTTTGAACAACTCAATATGTGCATCGCTCGCCAAGGTCGTCACCTGGATGAACTAATTTTCAAATCCGAATGAAAATAAAATGGCATTGAATGTAGTTTTGGGAAATAAAAATGTTTTAAAATTATCTTTGTTCTTTTTCAATTCACCCGTCAAATCAGGGAGTCCATTCTTCCCCACTCTGTATATTAGGTGAGCAGGTATGTGGATAACCTCCAGTCTTATATAAAAAAATTCAAATATAATTTTATATCATGTGAAAATTATCAGAAATAGTTATACTACAATTCAAAGAGTGTAACATTATTTTCACTGTAGAAACTTATATACACTAGATGACCCTTGCGAAAATTTCGCTAATAAAATGTGATGAATTGTGAGGTTGAATGCTTTTAATATAATGAAAAGTAGAAACGTACATTTGTAGCAATTTAAAAAAAAAAAAAAAAAAAAAAAAAAAAAAAAAAAAAAAAAAAAAAAAAAAAAAAAAAACACTCTGTATTTACGACAAATTGTCACTGCCCTTAACAGAATAAAACCAACCTGAACAAAATGCACACAACATATCAACATCTCTGAAATATTTGTTGGCGTGTAAATAAAATGTTTACATTGGAATTGTATAGCAAAACAACAGTGTTTCTGTAACAGGGGGGGGGGGGAAATCTGAAAAGCTTCTTATTGAATAAAAAAAAGTTTATTGACATCTCTGTAATATGCGCTGTTGCAATCTAGGGAGTTGGCTCTGAACAGTCTCATACGTGCTATTAGGTTCTTCGGTGCTTTAATTTATATATATATTGATTAATTAAAAAGTCCACCAGAAGGTTATGTTGAAGATTTGTTTATTTGCTCAAAACGAAGTCAGCGATATTCACAAGCATAGATACAATATAGAGATGCACTTCTGAGCTGTCGCAAATAAAATCTCTGTGAACTCAACTTGAAAAACTAACTGGATGAATCTCTCTGTAAAACTGAATACTGAATGAATGACTACTGACTCTGTCCAGCCGATCTGTTTATATAGTCTCTATCAAAGTTACGAGAATTCTTCAAAGGCATCCTCCCGATATTTCTCGAACATTAACAATCACTCAAACAATCAAACATATTAAAAACAATCGGAATTAATACAAAATTACTTAACAACATTAAAAAATGATCAGAAATGGTAATTATAGATACTTAAATACAAAATTATTTGCAGAAATCATCTCAAACTGTAGAAAATTGTCCTGTAGACATCGTAACTTGCATTAATGCATGGAATTACAAACATTTAAGAAATTCTCTTGCACTATTCGGTTCTTAAACATATTAAATGGACTTTAAATAATTTTCATTCATTAAACAAAGTCTATATACACTAATTTACAAGAAATTACAAAACAAACATACCAGATCATATTCAAGCAAACTTTAGCTCACTACAAATACTTCATACAGTACCATACTATTCAAAATTCAGGTATGAGGGCTGTTACAGCGCTACCACTTTAAGCACCAAATTCTGAAAAATTCTTTCTTAATTTATGATTTTACCTAGCTGGAGACCCTAATTTTCAAAACTATATGTCATTTATCGATTTTGGCTAGATATCGAAGAAGATAAATGGCTTATAATAAATAAATAATAATAATAAAACACGTTGTGTAAATAATATTGATACTTTTGCCCTTTAAGGGTCAGATTCCAAAAAATTCCTTTTATAAAAGATGGTGTGACCAAAGTAGCCACCTTGGTCTTTAAAATGATACCTCATTTATCAATTTCGGTTAGTTATCAAGCGAGGTAAAAAAAAAAAAAAGTTTTGAGAAATGATGATATTTTTGCCCCTTAAGGTTGAATTTGGTGAAAGTTTTTTCTTAAAACATGATGTGACCATAACGGATAATTTAATATTTAAAACCGATACATCATTTATTGATTTCTGTTAGGTATCAAGGGAAATAAATAGCTCATGACAGAAAAATTCTTTCTAAAATTATTAATACTTTTGTCCTCTAAGGTAGGAATTTTTAAAAATTTCTTTCTTAAAATGTGGTAACAGAACCAAAGACATTACGAAGACCTCAGTCTTTTAAATGATACCTCATTTATTAATATTGTTTAATTGTCAAGGAAGATAAATGACTCGAGACACAAAAAACGAGAAATACTGAAATTTATTCCCTTTAAGAGTTCAATTCAGAAAAATTCCTTTCTTAAAATGTGATGTAACCACAGCGGAAACTTTAATTTTTAGAATTATACCACATTTATCTATTTCTGTTAGATAAAAAATGTGTTTTTCCCATTAAGGGTTAAATTCCAAGAACATTCTTTCTTAATATATGGTGTCACCAAAGCCGAGTCATTACTCTTCATACTCCTACTTCATTTATCGATTTTGGTTAGAAATCCAGGGAGATAAATGGCTCGAATTACAAAAAACGCATTTTAGAAATATTGACATTTTTGCCTTTTATGGGTCGAATTATGAAAAATTGTTTCTTAAAATATAATTTAACTAAGGCGGAGACCATTATCTTTAATATGATACCTCTTTTATCTAAATCGGTTAGATATTAAGGGAGATAAATGGCTGGTGACACAAAAATGAATTATAGAAAAATTAATACTTTTTGCCTTTAAGGGTTGAATTCCAAAAACATTCTTGCTTAAAATATGATGTCACAAAGCTGAGACATTACTTCTTATAATCCCCCTTCATTTATCGATTTTGGTTAGATTTCCAGGGAGATAAAAGGCTTGAGATACAAAATGCGCATTTTCGAAAAATTGACATTTTTTTCCCTTTAAGGGTCAAATTGTGAAAAATTCATTTCTAGAAATATAATGTTACCATAGAGGAGACCTTATTCTTTAATATGAAACCTCATTTATCTATATTGGTTAGATATTAAGAGAGATTAATCGCTCGTGAAACAAAAACGCATTGCAAAAATATTGACACTTTTGCCCTTTAAGGGTCGAATTCCGAAAACTTCATTTCTTAAAGTATGATGTGACCAAAGTGGAGACCATAAGCTTTAAAATGAAACCTCGTTCATTGATTTTGGTTAAGTATGAAGGAAGATACAGGCTTGTGACAAAAAAATACCTTATAGAAATAGTATGTATGATATGAACATATGTTACTGGGGGAAGATGGTAACTTGTGTTGGTTTGAAGTAGACACATTACACATCTCTTTTTTTTGTGTTAACAGATTATGTTGCTGCATTACCTACAAGTGATGTAACGTTAACTACTGATTCAGCTTATGGAAGAAAGTGGCAGTCATTTGATAGTAAGTGTAAATATTTGTATTGTTGTGTTGTGTTCTCTCTGGTATCTTTTTAACTAATTTGTAATATTGTCTGCATTTATGTTTTACCTGTTTTAATTGTGAATCTAATTTCCAGCAAGAAGTTCTCTCGACTCTTCCATGGCAAAGAAATTTGGAAGTGTTTCTATTATGGAAAAATCTAGTGTCATAGAGGAAGTGGTGGTGAGTAATTGATAATTGTCGGGAGCAGATTCTGTATTGTAGGAATAAATTGTAGAAAATCTATCTCCTGGTATTATTTGTGGGGAGTCCTGAAACATTCAAAGAAATATTAGTTTATCCTCAATTCTTTTGTCAAAAATTAAACTTTCACCAAATGAATCAACACCAAAAACATTATTATAAGTTTGGGCATCATTTGAAACTATGGACGGCCGCCACCTGGCGTCACGCTGACGTAATGCAGCTGCGCTTCGCAGACTGTCCAAAGGGCCCGCCTCACCACATGATTTCTTACATTCTTCTCCAAACTGATAAAAGATGCCTGGCTAGCAGCTGCATCACTGGCACAACTTTATCATTTCTTCTAGTAAAATTCATCTCATGACTATACTCGTAATGTAACTAAGTTCCATGGTTCTGATTCCATGTCTAACTGTAGGTACACTCTAGAACTAACAACCCTAGTTGTAACACCGATGTGTCTCTTCATTCCTGCTTTATTCTTCAGAGTTATAATCAAAGGAGTTTGCAAGTACACATTTTAATTCAATAGTACCGGTTCTTTCTGTTGCATAGAATGTAAATTTCAGCACAATATCCTATATTATTTGTCTAAATTCTCAAATCTCATGCAACATACTGTGTCTTGCTTTGGTACATGAGAATCAAACAACCAAAATTTATTTGTATTAGTCTCATATTTACAGAATATTGCCACAGTTGAGGAATTTGCTGTGAGCAACCAACTAAAGTTATCGCTAAGAAACAATACCAAAGTGTTTTTTTAGATCAGGGAAGCCATCAGGATTGCAACCATTCATATTGTTTTCTACAACTGAGATGTTAACTCTCTTCCTATTATATGAGGCATGTTTTTTTTAAGTAAGTACCGTTTTGAAATTAAAAAAAGTCGTGCAAATATATCTCAATAATTTTATTTTTACATGAAAGCCTATACCTTACTCTACTTTTCTACATAATTCCCTTCAATATTGAGGCACTTGTCATAACGTAGTACCAGTTTTTGAAAACCCTCCTCATAGAAGTCTGCCACCTGACTTATTAACCACTGCATCACAACTGTTTTGACTTCGTTATCATCTTCAAGACACAGACTGCCCAGGTGTTTCTTCAAGTGCAGGAACAGATGGTAGTCACTGGGCACCAGATCAGGGCTGTACGGAGGATGATCTAGAGTTTCCCATCAAAAAGATGTGATGAGATCTTTGGTCTGATTAGCCACATGTGGACGGGCATTGTCATGCAGCAAAACAATGCCCTTGCTCAACTTGCCACGTCTTTTGTTCTGGATTGAACGGCGCAGATTGTTCAGTGTCTCACAATAAGCTGCTGCATTGATTGTCTCATTACGAGACAGAAATTCCACAAGCAATACTCCTTTTCTGTCCCAAGAAACTGTGCAAATGATTTTCTGGGCATAAATCATTTGCTTGAACTTCACTTTTTTGGGTGAATCTGAATGCCGCCATTCCATGGACTGTTGCTTTGATTCAGGTGTGATGTAGGCCACCCATGTCTCATCGACCGTAACAATTTGGCTTAAGAAATCATCACTGTCATTGTACTGCTCAAGGAAAGTTAATGCACTGCCTAAACGTTTGGTTTTGTGCACATCCGTTAACATTTTCGGTACCAAACGTGAGCACAATTTTCTGTAATTCAAGTGCTCGGTCACAATGCCATACAAAACACTATGAGAAACATTAGGAAAGTCATCACACAAGGAGGAAATCGTAAAGCATCTGTTTTCTCTCACCTTATAATAAGAGGACAACAATAGTATTGTCCTCTTTCTTTACCAAACTTTCATTAATGACCGAAGGACGCCCACTCCGTTGTTCATCATGCACATTTGTGTGGCCATATTTAAATGCTCTCACCCACTTTCTCACCATTCCATCACTCATAATGTTTTGTCCGTAAACTGCACAGATCTCACGATGAATATTGATCGGTTTTAGGCCTTTAGCACAATGAAATCTTATAACAGCCCATACTTCACAGTCGGCAGGACTCATGATTATTGGAGGCATCTTAAACACTCAGTGAACAACGAAAACAAGGAAGAATTAGACTGTAATGGCGTCAGTGCATAGGCAAGAGATGCACGTACCCAGTGCGCATGCGCGGAACGCCGACCGTAGCGCTGCAGCCACGGTGTGACAAAATGGTGCTTACTTAAAACATACGCCTCGTATGATACCTGTTGTTAAAGTTCACTTGGATCTAGGTTTTAAGTGTTAACTTCTCCAGCCTGTGGGTATTTTTCTCCACCCCTACCCCTTCCCCCCCTCCAGTTACAATGCACTCAGAGTCACTTTAGTCCATTGGCTAGGTTCAAACAAAAAATTCTGCCTAAACCATAGCAACAATGATAGTATATTGCTTGTCAAGAGATTGTAAATCAAATCTTCAATCAGCTTGATGAAATGATCTGTTATGTAGCAAAATTTTCATTCAAATCTAATTTATTTTTGCGTAGAGTAGATCCACTGTCATTATATTAAAGTGTTTAGTGTAGGCAGTTTTTTTTGTAAAAGTTTGTTTTAGCAATATGTAGATTTACTATCCATCAGGTTAAATGTGTTTTGTTATGTTATATAACGTACGAATTTAGCAGATTTGATTTAAAGCTGGGATTTATCAGTTACTTTTAGTTTAGGTGCACAATTCTATCAGGTATAGGGTATATTTTATGATGCTTCATGAAGTTGATATTTAGCATGGTTTAATTAAATGGTTTTCTGTTAATACTCTTATGACTCTGGTAACTGTTTGTAGGCTTTTTCTCCATTTTGTAGGTTTATTATCTGGTAGGGTTTGTGTATTTTTTACTGCGCAAGATAAGCAGGAACCATGTAAATAGTGCTCTACCATAGTCCCCTTATAACTCAGGATTTGCTTCATGCATTTTAATGAAGTGTGAACTAAGAGCTAACCATATGCTGAACTTATAAATTAATAAGAAGAAAAAACTGAATGAAAATTTGATAAGTGTTATAAGGGTACAAATGGAATGGTGTGATGTTACAGCCTGCTGAATTTGACTCTTCTAAGTGTCTACTTCAGATAGGGTACTGAAATATAAATTTAAATCTAACCAAATATTGATCCTATTAAAAAAAACTTGCATACTTTGGGTCAATAGGTCTTGAGTTATAAGCTTACTAACGTCTTATCAAATGTAATAAAGTATGCTTTAAACCTGACCAGAAAAAATGTTATGCATAAGTAGATACATTTCAACCAGCAATAATACTTAGGGAATGAGTCATTTGGTTAGAGAGATGTGCACATGTCGAAGTTTACCCCGTGGCAGCAGAAGATTGGGTGAACTGTTAAGAAGTGAACTATCGATATGTTGGGAATGACTAAGATGACAAATTAGAGAAATGAACCACACTTACCTTATATGATGTGGGGTGTTAACACAAATAACAGACAAAAACACACACGCTATAGTAATTTTTGGGTCTTAACCATTTATCAACAAGAGAACATTGTGGAGGGTGAGTGTTACAGGAGACTGCCTCACGTAATACAGATGGCCAGGAAACTCAAACAGAGGATAGGTAGAGAGGGGTTGTGATTTAAAGCCAGTATCCGAGCTTCAAAACTGATGTCTGGTAGGTGAAAAGAGCAAAGTAATATAATAAAATTAAATCTAAATATAAATAAGCAAAAATAAATAAATAGAAACTCTATGAAGTTAAACATCACCTCTTGGTTAGTGGTGAGGATGGAGGCAAGGAGAGTATGAGAAAAAGTGGGGAAGTTCCCACCATCTGAGTTCAGAAGAGCTGCTGCTATTAGGAATGACTCTGATAGCCCGTACTGTGAAAGAAGAGTTGAAATTATTCGTTTCATGGGAGATGGCATGGACAGCTACTGGCTGCTTTGAGTTCCATGTGAATACTGTCTGTCAGTTATCATTCATTTTTATGGCTAAGGGATTGCTGGTTAAACCTATATATGAAATTAGGTTGTGGTTGTTTGTTAACTGGTTTATTTCATGGAAGGTTTCACAGGTAGAGTTTCCTCTGATTGGAAAGCTTTCCCCAGTGATCGGATGCACATCTTGCAGTGGTGTCTATTGAATGGGAAAGAGCCTTGGGGTTTTCTGTTGGTGCCATGAAGATTATGTTTGTTGACTACAAGTTGGCTGACATTAAAAGATCTGCTGAAACTAGTTCTGGGAGGGGCGGGGAAGATTTTGAGAAGAATGGTTTTCATTTCTGGGCAGGTTTGCAGGAAATCATAACCCTGCCAAAGGATTCTGTTGATGGATTTGAGACCTAGATAGTATTTTGTGCCCAGAACTGTACGAAGGTTGGCTTTGGAGGCTGTAGGATGATTGATGGGCTGAGAAGGTTGTAATGTCGCCCATGAAAGCTGCTTTGAACGAAAGCTGGAGGATAGTTGCGAGATATCAATGTTTGTGAAATGTTATTTGAATACTGCATGAGGGACTGTTGGTTGGAGCATGTACTATTTCCCTGAATGGAAGGAGGGGAGGAAACGTTTGGTTTGGCGCGGATGGCAACTATCAAAATTGAGAAACTGTTGAAAATTGGTGGGTTTGATGTGACCTGAGGAGCTGAGATAGCCATTGGAGAAGGAAAAATCCACATCCAAGAATGTGGCCTGGGTGTTGGGGTAGGTCCATGTTAATTTCAGTGTGTTAAAGGTATTAAGATCTCACATCGGTAAATCATCACAAACGGAAGCAGAACCATGCTAGCCTTTTCACGGCGTGGTTATGACTCTTTTCAACTAACATGTTATTTAATTCTCGGATGGAACACGGAACCCTTGTGACCCTTCCACGGAACCCCATGGTTCTGCGGACCACCATTTACGAACCACTGCACTAAAGGAACACTCAGACCCATTGTCCCCTGAGCAGTACGGGACGTTGGATGGGTAGACAGGTTAAGTAGACTATTGCTGTTCAGTGAGGGAGTAATAACTCCAGAGCAGATGCCATAGCAGTTCTATGTAGCCTATGTTAATTCCAGTAAAAGAGATGGTACTTATGTTATAGGAGTGTATTTATAATGCCTTTTGCAGAAAGGCTCCATACATTAGAATAACAGGTTAATGGACGGTTTCTGTAAGTCACCTATGACACAGGAGACTGACTAGCAATACTATCAGTGACTTCAGTAAAGGGAGAGGTGAAGTCCTCTGTTTGGGGGCCAGTGCATGATGATCTGCTATGGCATCTCTAAATTCTCTTGAACTTAACTACTCTGAACTTTACTAGCAGAAGACCCATATATAGCTCCCTATTCTTCGTAGGTAAGTGCCAGTGCCTTGAATGTTACTATAATTGGTTCTACATTCCACTTAAAAGAGTAAAAAGTGGTGCATGTGATTAACAAAGGAATGATTTTTGGAGCTGATGTATGTTTTATATGCACTATGAAGTTACATGTGCATTTGTTGCCATGGCAGTAAACAAAAATTGAACTTAGTGAAATAGAGGACTTTATATCCACTGGGAGTCCCAATCCCATTAAAAATCCAAAAATAAACTGTACATATAATTCATAGATAACATGATCATTTAAAAAATTCTCTCCATGCATGGCAGTTTACCTGACATTTGCTGTGCCATTTGTGTAAACCTTACCGAATTAAGGTGTCACAAATCTCTGCTTCCTTGTATTATTAATCCTAATTCCTTCCAATTCTGCATGTGGAAGGTGTATTTAATTATGAACCTACTCCCTATTCTGAACTCCAGATATGGATTTAGTTTCTTTTTCATTCATCATCGCAGCATAGTAACCAGATAGGCTACTATCTTTTTCTTTATTTCCCTACGCAATCTTCCCCAAGTATGAGTGTCCATTTCCGTGAATACCAGCTAATGTTAGTAATTATTTGCAATCAGTATTCGCTTGGTAAGAAGATTGGAAACTCTTTATGCAACCACTAAGCTGAGAAAGAAAATATTAATTGTTGTAATTACTTTAGAAGATAAAATATCACATATTGTATGCCAAAACTGTTTATACTTTCATTTGCACATACGAAGTCTGTCCCAAAAGTATCCGACCTTCTTTCATCTTAGTGCCATATGCCGTGTATGAGTGTCAACAGTAAAGCTTCATTAACTCCCAAGATGCCACAGTTGTTGTTGGAATGTTTAGTTCAGGGGTGAACAACCCAAATGATCTTGCGGGTCACTTTGGAAATGCATCATAACTTTTGAGGCTGCATATAAAATTATATATTCACGGGAATATTATTTTAAAATCAAACCTCATTTTTTCTCATGATTTTGATAGTTAATTTTTGAATATATGGATGTACAAATAATGTATTTTTTAATACAGTTGAACCTGGTTAAGCAAGAGATCAAGGGACCACAATTTTTTTTTTTCGCTTATGGAGGTTTTTCACTAACCCAGGTTTTTTGCTTATACAGGTACAGAAGTGGCTTTTCTCACTTATAGAGGTTTAAAAACTACAACAAATATGTAATGATAAAAATATATGTATTGCATGGGTATTATTCAATAGAATTTGACATATATGCTTACAGAAAGAAAACAAAATATCTTGCACTAACATTTACTTTAAAAAATCTGTTAGTTTCTTCTGCGTTTCTGCATTATGTACATGTTTTACCAGTTCATAAATCTTGTCAAATATTGAATTCTCAAAAACCACCAAGGATTTAAAAAACTGGTGGAGTGTCTTCAGTGGATTCAAAGCTTCTTGCTTCTTTGGAATGTTATTTACTTCTGTATTCAAAATCTGTGATCGGGTCAGCTTCAGCATCACTGTAATTCCCGTCAGTACAAGTGCTCACACAATTCTTAACGATATCGGGTCATCGGAGTGTTTTCCGGCGGTAGCCACGTCATCTTCAATCTTTATAAAGTCTTCAAAGGTTGGCGTAAATGGAAATGTTTTATCTGGAATGCACTTGAAGAACAAAGCAGCTTTATTTACATTGTAAATATCGTTTGGAACATACCCTTCTAAAAGACTTGAGCTTCATTCCATTGATTACACACATCTTGGTCCACAGATTAACTTTCCCCGGCTGCGTTTTTGTAAGCTATTATCATGACGCTTTTTAAAACCCTCTATCCATTTCTAGCTGAATTCCCAGTTTTGTAGCAAATGCTTTAGATTTTTCTTTCAACATAGTTCCATCAAAGGGAACGTTCTTATTGAGGGTTTATTTTATCCATTCTAACAGGCATTTTCAGTGTTGGGAAATTCAGAAAGTTGACTCCTCTTAATATTTCCGTGTCCCTCAGAGCGCCGAGACTTTATAGAATCTTTTTATTTTATAAAGGTGATTCTGGTACACCAAACTCACTGTATTTCATTTCGCGATTTCCCGTTCTCGAACGAAGTCACTATTTGAAGTTTAGCACTTAACAACACTTTGATTTTTGGTTTTGACATTTTGAGTATGTGTCGAACCTTTTTTTGCCATTGATAGTTATCAACTGAAATAACAATTGGCGATTCAAACAGAATACAATACAACAATGTAAGTTAGTTCCATTAAATTTAATAATGGGTCATAAATAGCAATTGTTAAATATGTTCAACTGTCGCTTATAGAGCTAAAGACAAGTAACAGTCTCAGTTATAGAGGTCCATGAGGGAAAAATGCCTTTCTCTTATAGAGATTTTTGTTTCTCACTTATAGAGGTTTTAGAGGTTAAAATGATGGGACCTGACAATTACTGTCACTTGTAGAGTTTTCTTGCTTATCTGGCTCTCACTCATCCAGGTTTGACTGTACATTGGTTTTCACATTGTAAAATTATAATAAATACGAGCTGTTACCCGCGACTTCGTACGCTTGAATTTAGAATTGGATAAACAAAGCTGAAAGTTACCTAGGATTTTTTTTTTTTTTTTTTTTTTTTTTTTTTTGTCGTCAGTCTTTCGACTGGTTTGATGCAATCCTCCATCCTTTCCTATCCTGTGCTAACCTCTTCATTTCTACATACCCCTTACAGCACACGTCATCAATTATCTGTTTCATATATTCTAATCTCTGTCTTCCTCTACAGTTCTTACCTTCGACTGTTCCCTCCACTAACAAGTTAACCAATCCAGCATGTCTCAAAATATGACCTACCAGCCTGTCTCTTCTTTCTGTAAGCTTCTTCCATAAACTTCTTTTCTCACCCATCATTTCCAAAACTCGTTCATTTCTTACTTTGTCTGTCCACTTAATTTTCATCATTCTTCTGTAACACCACATTTCAAATGCTTCAATTTTCTTTCTTTCCGGTATTCCTAAAGTCCACGTTTCGCTACCATAAAGAGCTGTGCTCCACACAAAGAGTTTCAAAAAGTTCTTTCTAATTCCTAGATCAATATTTGAAACTAAAAGGTTTCTCTTTTTCATGAAAGCTCTTTTTGCTAGTGCTATTCTGCTTTTGACATCATTCTTGCTTCGACCATCGGTTGTAATTTTACTTCCCAAGTAATAGAATTCGCTTACTTCTCCTATTGCATCCGATCCTATTTTTATATTTAATCTAGTATTGGTATCATTTCTGCTACATTTCATCACTTTTGTCTTGGTTTGATTTATATTCAGTCCAAAATCTTCCTTCAGTATTTCGTTCATGCCATTCAGTAACTTCTCAATTTCCTCCGCCCTCTCTGCTAGCAAGACAATGTCATCAGCAAAACGTAACATACTGATTTTTTCTCCATGAAAACTTATGCCACATGGAAATTTTTCTTTGACTTTCTTCATTGCTGCCTCTACATACAAGTTGAATATTAACGGGGATAGACTACAGCCTTGTCTCACACCCTTTTTAACTGATGCATGTCTCTCGTGATTCTCTACTTTTATTACCGCCACTTGATTCTTATATAGTTTATAGAGTATTCTTCTATCTCGATACTTTAGACCTGACTTCTTTAAAATTTTGAACATCTTGTCCCACCTAACATTATCAAATGCTTTTTCTAAATCAACAAATGCCATAAAAGTATCTTTGTTTTTCTTGATCCGCCCTTCAAGTATTAATCTTAAAGACAGAATTGCTTCCCTTGTACCGCGATTTTTCCTAAACCCAAACTGATCTTCACCTACTATCTCTTCTACTACCCTTTCCATCCTTCTGTATATTATTCTGGTCAGTAATTTTGAAGCATGTGATGTTATACTAATGGTGCGATAATTCTCACATTTGTCGGCTTGTGCTTTCTTTGGAAGTGTGAACATGATATTTTTTATTAAAATCAGTTGGAATTTCTCCTGTTTCATAACTTTTGGATATCAGCTTGAATAATCTTTCGATTCCTTCCTCTCCTAGGGATTTAAGAAGTTCTGCAGGGATCTCATCAATTCCAACTGCCTTATTTGCTTTCAAGTCATTCAGAGCTTTATTAAATTCTGTCCTCAAAACAGGATCCCCTAAGTCATCAATGTCAACATCATCTTCCTTTTCCATTACACTATTGTTCAAGTCGTCCCCATCATAAAGTTTCTCAATGTATTCTTTCCATCGGTTAGCTCTATCTTCTGAGCTTAAAAGAGGTTTCCCATCGGCAGCTTTAATGTTCATACCTCTTTTCTTGATTTCTCCAAAATTCTGTTTGATCTTTCTATATGCAACATCTACTTTTCCTGCAACCATTTCCTTTTCTACTTCTTCACACTTTTCTTGTAGCCATTTTTCTTTTGCTATTTTGCATTTCCTATTTATTTGATTTCTAAATTGCCTGTACTGCTCTTTTCCTGCTTCATCCTGAGCATTTTTGTACCTACTCCTCTGATCGATCAGCTGCAAAATTTCTTCTGTGATCCAAGGTTTTCGGGCAGCTTGTTCCCTAAAGCCTAAGGTTTCTTTGCCAGCTTTCATTATTTCGGTCTTTAATGCATTCCATTCGTCCTCGGTTGAGCTCCTTTCACAGTTAATTCTTAGACCTAAGTCTACCATTTCTGCAAATTTTTCTCTTGTGCTAGATTGTTTCAGTTTATTCACTTCCAGTTTGTTCTGCTTATATTGCTTCCTTATTCGCTTAAATTTCAGCCTGCACTCCATTATTATCAAATTATGGTCAGAGTCTATGTCTGCTCCTGGGTACGCTTTACAATCTAGAACTTGATTCTTGAATCTCTGTTTGACCATGATATAATCTAGCTGATATCTGCCTGTATCCCCAGGACGTTTCCACGTGTAAATTCTTCTTGCATGGTTCTTAAACAGTGTGTTTGCCACTACTAGCTTATATCTTTCACAAAATTCTAGCACCTGCTTCCTCGTTCATTTCTTTCTCCTAGACCAAAACTTCCTACAGTATTCCCATCTTTTCCTTCTCCTACTATTGCATTCCAATCACCCATGACTATTAGATTTTCCTCCCCCTTCACATATTGAATTAATTCTTCAATTTCAGCGTATATTTTTTCTATTTCTTCGTCATCTTCCTGTGATGTTGGCATATACACTTGTACTAATGTGGTTGGGACGGGCTTAGTTTCTAACCTCATCAAAATAATCCTGTCACTAAACTGTTCATAATAACTCACCCGTTTCCCTACTTTCTTGTTCATTACAAATCCTACACCAATGACTCCATTGACAGCTTGTGTGCTAATTATCCTGTGTTCCCCAGACCAGAAATCCTGTGCGTCCTTCCATTTAATCTCACTAATCCCAACAACATCTAACTTAAGTTGTTCCATCTCCCTTTCTAAGTTTTCTAACCTACCTGCCCTATTCAGACTTCTAACATTCCACGCTCCGACTCGTAGAATGTTTCTATCCATTCTGATGACTCCTCCCTGAGCAGTCCCCACCCGGAGATCCGATTGGGGGACTATTTTACCTCCGGAATATTTTACCCAGGAAGAAGCCATCATGACATATGTAATTTGAGAGGATTACATGTCCTCGGGATACACTTTGGGTCTTTAATGCAGTGGTTTCCCGTTGCCTTCTGCATCCCCATGCCGTTGATCATTTCTGATTCATCCGCCTTTAGGGGCCGTTTCCAACCCCAAGGGCAAGAGGGTGCCCTGAACCGCTCCCCGCTCTTCCGCCCTCCTTTCGGAGGCCGTTGGCAAGCAGTGGGTGATTCCTTATACCGAGAATCTTTCAGTCGCTAGAGCCTCGTTCGTGCAAACAGGGTGCACCACGTGAAGGAGAGGTTGACATTTGGTTGGAAAAGGCTAGTATAGCCTCTCCCAAACCCTTACACCCCTACCTAGGATATGTTGGCATAATGATGGAAACGCTTTCGATACACCATTCTACCATTGAACCTGTCTTATTTATTTGGAAAAAAGTATCCTATTTCGTTCCTAGTGATACAAAGTATTTCAGTTCATTGGTCTACACATATAGTCGTCAAAATGTAAAAAAAAAAAAAAAAAAAAAAAAAAGAAAAGAAGAAGACTGAGACTTACTTTCGCATATATAATATTAATAGTTTAGATCACACAAAAACTGCCTGTGGAACCAGTATATCCGGAATAAAGTAAACACTTAGGGCACTATTCTATTGCCAAATATTTGCCAGAACATGGTTCCTTACTACAAAATCCTAGGCTTGGCTCAACTATGAAAAACATTTCATAAAAATTTTTACTCCATGGGGGTTTGAACCTGAAGCCTCACGGGAGTTTTCTTAAGAAGCAAGCACTTTACCACTACGCTGCCATTGCTCTCTAATTTTACGTATTACAAAGACATATAGATATTATACATTTGTCTTTCACAGTTCAGTTATTTTTCATAATTTAATAACAATATGTTCTTATCTATACAGAATATGGTATCCCAAGTCCATCCTAATGTCAAATAGAATCTCCTAGTCAAATTCATCACGATTGGAGTACCCGTTTAGCCCAAGAAACGTAGCAAACAGACAGACAGTATAGATATTTAGTATAGATATTTTATACAAGTGTTATGAACCTCGCGGGCCGGAAAAATGCATGCGGCCACCCCTGCTTTAGTTCATGTGCAGCGTGCATTTGTTTACAAAATGTTTTGTATGTTCGTTGTATTTTGCTATAGTAAAAAAAATGACTGAAAGATTAGAGCAATGAATTTGCATTAAATGTTGCTTTATACTCAAAAAGGGTTGTACGGAGACCATCTGAATGATGAAGACGGCATTTGTGAATGATGTAGACGACATTTGGGGATACGTATATGAGCAAAACACAAATAAAAAAGTGGTATAATTGGTTCAGACATGGACGCACATCTGTTAGCATCCCATGCTCTGGGTGGCCTTCGACGACAAAAATACCAAACAATATTGAACATGTGTGACTTGCGAGCAATGAAGATCATTGATTGAGTGTGAAAACTGGAATGTGATCTTGGAATACTGAAAACCAGTGTTTGGAAGATTTTAACTGAAAGTTTGCAAGTGGTTCATGTGTGTGTGTGAAATTCATTCCGAAATTGCTAACGGCGGAGCAGAAAAACCTTCACCTTGAAATCACTCTTGGAAGTGGTCAATAATGATGAAAATCTGCTTAAAAAAATTATAACTGGTGATGGAATTGTGGGTTTATGGTTATTATCCTGAAACAATGTGACAGTCTTGCAGTGGAAGCTGTCATCAGAGCCAAGGCCAAAAAAAGTGTGCCAAAGATGGAGAAATGTCAAGTCATTGCTGACTTTTTTTAAAATATTACGAGGGTGTTGTTAGTGTTGTAAAAAAACGGTTTTTTTTCTGGCTTGAAAAAAAAAACATGAAAAAAAACTTTGAAAAAAAAAACATGTTTTTTTTCTGGAACACGTTTTTTTTCACAACTACTAAATCTCAAATTTGTAAGGCAGTTATCGTTTAAAATGACTGTTTTAGAGTTTATTCTAAGTACTTATCTTAGTTTAAAATCTACTATATTTTTCTGGTTCAGTAGGAAAAAAAAAATTACGAAACTATTGGCAAAATTGACTGAAATTTTCTCTATGAACGGGGATTTCCCGAAGAGATTAGGTTGCGCGAGAAGGAATCCCCATTCCCCATTGGTTGGATTGATACTTGCTATTTGAAATAGTGCTGCCAGCCCTACAAAATTACCTACAGATCTTTTAAAAAAATTAGGAATTTAAAATTTATCCAGGTTTTTTGCCTTATTTGGCTTTCCTTATATTCGTATACTTGTTAACTATCAGAGTATAGTGGTACTGACTAATTAAATTGTCAGTAAGGGAGCGTGCATAAACCACATAGCTCCATTTTGGCCTCCTGTGAACCCCCCCCCTCCCCCACGTAGCCCTACGTGGCCTTTGCCTACCCTCCCCGTTTACGAAGCACGTAGCTTTCTTCCGTTTTGATTCCAGAAGACATTTTGTACTGTTTTCTCCTGTCAGACTATCGTAAATTACATACGGATATAATTAACTGAGGGAAATAAATACTCACATGCTGTTGTGAGTTCAGTTCCTCATTTTAACTGTGAAAAATCTTACGAAAGGAAAGTTACGTGGCCTGGCTCGGAACCCCCCCCCCCCCCCTCTTACCACGTAGCCCAGCGTAGCATTCCAGCTAACCCCTCCTCCCTCTGGACCGAGTCCCTAATTATGAATCGTTTCCTTGCAACCGTTGGTGTAAACAAACGATTGAAAAGAAGTAAAGCTCCTATTTTGTATGATAATAGATTTTAATTCAAACTTAAAAGACCGTAATACAGAACTATCGGCGCAGTCTTTATGCACAGTGTGTACTTTGCTCACAATTTAAAATTGCAATCTCAAAATCTTTTGCGTACAGTACAAGAACAACCAGTAAAAGAAAATTTAACTATTTCTGAAGTTATGGATCTAGAGGAGACAGAAGAAGAGACAGAAAATTCCGACACCGACCGAACTAGTGTTGGTAGTGCTGATACGAATGTGGTATTGACATAGAGGATGAATAAAATTATGTTACCTATATAGATACACGTATGAATCATTATTGGATAAAGGAAACAAAGAAACTGCCGCGAGGCACTGAAAATAAGATAGGATAGGGAAAATAAACAGTTACCCGTCACTTACCACAGATGAAGGCAGGAGGGCGAGACACGTAAAAACACAAAAACAAAAGAATTACACAATATTTCGACTTTTTAGTCTTCCTCATGTAGGAGGCGAGACATATGGCAGGGGGAAAGATGTGGTCACATCCGAGCCTGCCACATGAATGAAGCACAGGCGGAAAACGCGTGGTAGTGGAAGAATTGCCGGGACGGGGGGGGGGGGGGGGGGGTAGGGAATAGGCTTGACCAGCGATAAAAGTGAAACAAATGAATATAATGTCTGTGTAGCTTAGTTCAAAAAGTTATAATTGAAAATAAAGGGGGATAGAATAATTTAAAAAATATATATATATACAAAAAAATAATAAAATAAATAAATAAAGAGGAAAATATATATATATATATATATATATATTGGGAAAAAAAAAAAAAACTGTAAAATGAAATGAGAAATAGCAAGTGACAGGTTTAACGTAGGTTTAGG
This sequence comes from Vandiemenella viatica, assembly GCA_031002005.1. Taxonomy (NCBI): domain Eukaryota; kingdom Metazoa; phylum Arthropoda; class Insecta; order Orthoptera; family Morabidae; genus Vandiemenella; species Vandiemenella viatica. Next base: position 325,095,544 of record JARYHS010013630.1, on the reverse strand, counting down.
CCAGGGGTGTGTCTGGTGTCAAGGATATGTTGATAGGCTAGTTCCCATCTGCGGAGTTCTGAAGGGGTGGTGGTATTTGGAAAAACTCTAATAGCTCTGACTGTGAAACAGGTGTTGAGGTTGTTTGAATTATGGAAGTTCGCATGAATTGCCACGGGATGGTCTGGGTTGGAAGTATAAACTGTTTGCCTGTGGCCATTCATTCTGTAGGAAAGTTGTTGAGTGGTGAGACCAATGTAAGAGGCAGTGCAGTGGATGCAGGTGAGTTGGTAAATAAGGTGAGTGGTAGCACATGTGGCATGTCCAATTATAGGGAAAGATTCGCCTGTGACCGGATTAGAGTAAGTAGTGGTGGCAGGGTGCATGCTGCAAGTTTTACAGCGGGGTCTGTTACACGGGAAAGATCCCTGTGGAGGTCTAGAGGAGTCGGCAGGTAAATACTTGTGGACCAAGATGTTGTACAGATTGGGCGGTCTGCTGAAGCAAGTGCGGGGAGCAGTGGGTAGGATTTTGGGAAGGAGGAGACGCATTTCAGGGAAGGAACGTAAGAAATCATGCCCACGGCGGAGTATCTGGTTGACAGATTCCAGGCCAGGAAAGAACTGGGTGACAAGTGTTGGACCACGGTCAGCTTTAGGAGGTGCAGAACGAGGGTTGTGGCCTCAGTTCCATTCAGCACTTCTTGGATATGCGCCCTCCAAACAGTCTTCCCAGAACATCCTTTCTCATATCCCTTGCCAACTTTATCCTCTCCAAAAACTATTTCTCCTTCAACTCCCAGATTTACCACCAGATACGCGGCACTGCCATGGGTACCCGCATGGCCCCGTCCTATGCTAACCTGTTCCTGGGCCGTCTGGAAAATATTTTTCTGAAGAATTCCCCCCTCAGTCCCCTCGTGTGGTTCAGATACATAGATGATATATTTATGATCTGGACCCACGGGGAGGACCACCTCCTAGACTTCCTCAACTCACTAAATGATAATCACTCCATCAATTTCACATGGTCATATTCCCACACCTGTATCACCTTCCTTGACGTAGATATCACCCTACGACAGGGGACCCTCCATACCTCAGTACACATTAAACCGACCAATTTACAACAATACCTACACTTTGACAGTTGTCACCCCTTCCACATTAAACGTTCCCTCCCATACAGCCTTGCAATCCGTGGCAGACGCATCTGTTCTGATCATGAATCAATCTCCAGTTACTCCAAAAAACTATCCCAAGCCCTTGTTTCCCGCCAATACCCCCATGATCTGGTGGAAAAACAAATTTCCCGTGCCATCACCCACAACCCTCGTTCTGCACCTCCTAAAGCTGACCGTGGTCCAACACTTGTCACCCAGTTCTTTCCTGGCCTGGAATCTGTCAACCAGATACTCCGCCGTGGGCATGATTTCTTACGTTCCTTCCCTGAAATGCGTCTCCTCCTTCCCAAAATCCTACCCACTGCTCCCCGCACTTGCTTCAGCAGACCGCCCAATCTGTACAACATCTTGGTCCACAAGTATTTACCTGCCGACTCCTCTAGACCTCCACAGGGATCTTTCCCGTGTAACAGACCCCGCTGTAAAACTTGCAGCATGCACCCTGCCACCACTACTTACTCTAATCCGGTCACAGGCGAATCTTTCCCTATAATTGGACATGCCACATGTGCTACCACTCACCTTATTTACCAACTCACCTGCATCCACTGCACTGCCTCTTACATTGGTCTCACCACTCAACAACTTTCCTACAGAATGAATGGCCACAGGCAAACAGTTTATACTTCCAACCCAGACCATCCCGTGGCAATTCATGCGAACTTCCATAATTCAAACAACCTCAACACCTGTTTCACAGTCAGAGCTATTAGAGTTTTTCCAAATACCACCACCCCTTCAGAACTCCGCAGATGGGAACTAGCCTATCAACATATCCTTGACACCAGACACACCCCTGGCCTAAACCTACGTTAAACCTGTCACTTGCTATTTCTCATTTCATTTTACAGTTTTTTTTTTTTTTTCCCAATATATATATATATATATATATATATATTTTCCTCTTTATTTATTTATTTTATTATTTTTTTGTATATATATATATTTTTTAAATTATTCTATCCCCCTTTATTTTCAATTATAACTTTTTGAACTAAGCTACACAGACATTATATTCATTTGTTTCACTTTTATCGCTGGTCAAGCCTATTCCCTACCCCCCCCCCCCCCCCCCGTCCCGGCAATTCTTCCACTACCACGCGTTTTCCGCCTGTGCTTCATTCATGTGGCAGGCTCGGATGTGACCACATCTTTCCCCCTGCCATATGTCTCGCCTCCTACATGAGGAAGACTAAAAAGTCGAAATATTGTGTAATTCTTTTGTTTTTGTGTTTTTACGTGTCTCGCCCTCCTGCCTTCATCTGTGGTAAGTGACGGGTAACTGTTTATTTTCCCTATCCTATCTTATTTTCGTATGAATCATTATGTGAGACATTATATGATTCAGTAAGACTTAAAACACACTTGTAAAATGGAAGTTCCTTAAATAAAACTATAATTTATCAAATATATTGTTTTCTGAAAAAAAAAACAAAATTTAGAAAAAAAAACACGGGTGCTAGGTTTTTTTTTCATGTTTTTTTTCACAAAGCTGAAAAAAAAACATTTTGGTTTTTTTCAGTTTACAACACTAGGTGTTGTGTACCACAAATATGTTGTTGAAGGTCATACGATCAACACAGTATATTATCTGAATTTATGAATAGATTGCATGATGCAATTAGAAGAAAACAGCATCAGCTTTGGTCAAGCAGTGACTGACTTCTTCATCACGATAATGTGCCAGCGCGTGCATTGAACCTTGTTCAGCAACATTTGACAAAGTACAAAGTCATGTAGCTCCGTCAGTTTTTGTAAAGTCCTGATTTAGCTCCCTGTGACTTTTGGCTGTTTCCAAGATTAAAAATGCCGCTCAGAGGACACCATTTCAATGACAAAGAATCATTCAAAACTAATATGACAAATGCTCTAAAGGCATTACCAAAAACGAGTTCTAGGACTGCTTCCTAAAGTAGAAAGGTTGTTGGGGTGGGTTAATATTAAGGAAGGTAAGATACTTTTGGGACAGACCTGGTATGTCCATTGTTTGTAAAGCATAGATTTAACACTAAGGAATTAGATGAGAATTATTATGTGTCGCAGTCCCTTCACCTTGATTCCAGATGACAGCAGATGATTAAAATAAATACAAGCTTGTGCAAGATTTTTTAAAAAGTTTAATCAATAGGAGGATAAGAGGTTTCCCATTTTATATGTTGTTCTCCAATGTTTATGCATCTGTCCTGTTTTCCATTCACATGGTGAGACTATGCATGTGCATACTCATCCTCCTTGTCACGTACTTTGTTCCTCTTCCACATGGATAGGTTTATATCAGACACCCAAACTTTTGTGGACTGTGTTTGCCTCATTTCCTTCCCCCTTGTTCATCACTGCCATCAACTGTTGCAAGTTTTGGGTTTAACTTCTCCTAAAATCTAACTTAGTTCACAACCTGAAGGTTGGTTGGATCCTCACGAAGGAGGCATACTGAGCCATTATGTCAGAGGTAAGATGACCAGTTCCTTTACTCTGGGACCTAACGTGGAATTCGAACCATGGAGCAACCTAGCATATCTCATGTGATGAAACATAACTGTTAAAAATTCCTGCACCTACCGGGAATCAAACCCGGGACCGGAGCAGCAAATTTTTTGAAAGCAAGCGGCTTAACCCTCTGAGCTACCAGACCACTCAGCATCTCCTATCCTTCAATATATATTTTCAGATTTAATGGGAAATGAAAACAGCTGATTAATGGTTTTGGTCTCTCTCTTCTGTGGTTGACTGTATGTTGCATTGTAAGTTGTCATTAAGGAATGAGTTGTCAGTTCTTTTTGGCTTCCTGCACAATTCCAGTCATATTCTGCTGCTAACTGCTTCATGTTTGTGTTATCTGCTCTGTCCTGAATCTCCTTTGTATGCAAGAGTTCCTTTTTGCTTCCTGGCTTGTATTTTCTAAGCTGTATCTTTTATTCCATATCCTAACAGGCTTTTGAAGATTCATGCTACTGTTGATTATGCTCTTCACTGTTTCCTATATTACAGACTAGTAGCTTTAATATATGCAGAATTTCTAATTAATAAACATCCATATGACATAATTGAGAGATTTTGTGTGTGTGAGAGTGGGGGGGGGGGGGGGAGGGAGAGGCTATTTGTTTCTCTTGTGGATTATACATCTATAGGTTTTATAAGATGATTTTATTTCTTTGTTGGTGATGGCAATGCAACCAAGGAAGGACAGGGAAAATAATGCACCACTTGCCACAGATGAAGGCAGAAGTGCTAGGACAAATACAAACATGCATAGCCATGTGGCAGGTCTGGATGAGTACAAATATTTTCCCTTCTCATGTGTCTAACCTATGTAAGTATCAAAATACTGTAATGTGTTTTTGTGTTCATTCTGGCCCTGCTGCCTTTATCTGTGGTGTCTGGTTATTTTACCTATCCTTCCTTGTTTTTATATCTTTATGTATTATTCGATTAAGTATCACATTTTGAAGTATGTATTTATCACAATCTGGACTCAAAAGTCAAAGTGTTTGCCATACCTGTTATCGAGGTGTAGACAGTTTTTATGGAGTGTATTTCCTCTCCATAGTAACATGTAGTGAGTATTACTGGTGATGACTGTGATGGTGGGGTTTGTTCATTCTAAGGTGTTATGGATGAGAGATATAAGAAGACAATGTGCCGGCCATTTAAGACCTACTATTCTGAATGACACTAAAGGATCTGCTGAATTTTACATCCTCATCTGACAGTATCCATTGTGGAAGGGTTTGGAATTTAACCTATCTGATATGTAATCTGGTGATTAGGAATCTTGCATTACCACTTCTCCTACCTTGCCCAGCAATTGCTAATGATGAAAGCTTATACTTTGACAGGGTCTTGAACCAGCTAACCCTGCGGAAGGCAATGGACACCATGATGGTGTTGCAATTATCTAAGCCAACAAGACAGGTCAAATCTGGGGAACTGCACTGAATTTTAATGGAATTTATTATTACATAATATTCTTTGTTATCAGAATTTTAAAATTGTTGTGTCACTAATCTGATTTTTTTTTTAATGAATGCATCATACAGAGATAGTGATTAAAGACTATTTTTGTAGCCAAATGAAATAGTAAAATAGATATGGGAAATAAATTACAGTAACAGAGCAAGGTTCTTTACTGTACTCTACTGTTCTTGTTACAGGATGAAGAGGCCATACCACAGAAGATAATAGAAGAAATTCAAAGAAACAGGATTCAAAGGAAACCAATATTTACAGAAAAGATATTAAATATGTTTAGACAATGTTTGCCAGATGGAAACAGGTATGTTAAGTAACTTTTACCCAATATAGTGAAAGCTCATTGCTTGTACAGAAAGGTACACACACTTTGATAACGAATAACAAAAAATGTTGGTAAAAGTGGTTTGGGTACATTTAAAAAAATTGGAAAAACAAATTGATATTATACTTTGCAGTTTGTCATGAGGATCCCGTCTGTTACTGGTTATTGTAAAGTGTCACTTCAGTTATATTATTTACAATAGACTGAATGCCAAAAGCCATGGGATACCTCCTAATATTGTATGAATCCCCCCTTTTGCTCATGAAAGTGCAGCAACACAACATTGAATCAACAAGTTTTCCAGAAATTCACTGAAGAAATATTCAACCATGCTTCCTGTACAGCCATCCACAAGGGTGAAAGTGTTGCCTGCACAGGACCTTTCAATCATTTCCTAGATGTATTCGTTTGGATCCATGTCAGCTGATCTGGGTGGCCAAATCATTCACTGGAATTGTCCACAATATTTCTCAAACAAATTGTGAAATTTTGATTGATTCTGGTGTAGGGACATGATGCATAATTTTTCTGGAAAAGTCCATTATTGTTTGAACATGAAACCTGTTAATAGGTGCAAATAGTCTCCAAGTAGATGAACATAACTATTTACAGTAAATGGTTAGTTCATTTCGATATGAGGTTAATGTCCATGCCATTTAAACACAGCTCATACGAGGATGGAGCCACTACCGGTTTGCACAGTACGTTCCTGACAACCAGGTCCATGGTCTCTTGGAGTCTGCACCACATCTGAACTTTTCCATCAGCTCTTACCAACTGGAATTGTGACTCATCTGACCATGCAATATTTTTCTAGTCATCAAGGACCCAACTGATATGTTCACAAATCCAGGAGAGGAGCTGATGGCATTTTGCTAGTTGAGGTCCCAATTTTCTCTGCACAATCCACATGGACATTTCATTCATCCCAAATTGAGTATTGCCATTCTGTCAGCTCTGACACCTTGATGCAGACGTCACAGATCTCGGCCATTAAGTGCATGCGATTGACCACTTTGTTCTCCATGTTAGGAACTAACACTGGAAATTGTATGTTCAAGGCACACTCTTGACACTGGATTGAGGAATGACGAATTCACTAACAGTTTATGAGACAGAATGCCCCAAGTGTGTATCACAACTACTATTATGTATTTGAAGTCTGTTAATTCATATCATGCACCCACAATAACATCAGAAAACCTTTCACACAACTTGAGTGTACAAATGAAAGCCCAGACACTGCATGGCACATTTATACATTTCTTTGTGTGAAATAATATCAGAAGAGTCACACTGAAATTACTGGAGATGTTGCTCGTCATTTAATTTTTAAATTAACATATTGAAAATGTTTGTTCTGTATTGTATTAACAATGTCTTAGTTGTCTCTTTATTTAAGTGTTTATTTGAGTAGCTACAGACCTTGGCAAATTGTGAAATGTTTCCTATAACTTGCAAATTTAATAATCATTAGAACTGAGAATAATCAACTGAATAATCTGTGTTGGAGTCAAAAGTATTTTTCGTATGAAACTTGTAATGTGAAGTTAGTCTCCTTAATTTTAAAAAAGGAATTTTTGTTTCTGGTATTCTCTTGATCTCTCAAGAAAGTTTTAGAATGAAATTGTGTCTTTAGCTGACTGGGGTTATTTTTATTTGAAAACTCATAAGAGTTTTGCAGTAATAAAAATACATGCAGCTTGATTGAAATTTTAAATTATGATGGGTAGCTTAGAAATTCTTCTTCTGTGTTTCATTCATGCATTTACAGGTTATTTTCCCCTTATACTATCTCATTTTCAGTGATTAATTATTAACATACATTTGGCAGTATCACACGTTTCCTTCCCGTTGCTGATCATTCTGAGCTTTGTTAAGAAAACCTTTAACCTTTTAATGACAAATGCAGAACTGTTATTCCTTCTGAGAAGTAACTTTTAGTTTGTAACAAACCATTCCATGTGCCAGGAGCATATGCTACTTGCTGGCAAATCATTTTGTTAAAAAACAATTATCATCATAATTAAGGTTTTGGCTGGCAAAATATTGCTGTGAATGTTTCCATTTTCACTGAGATTCGGACTTTAGCTGCCGTATGTTTTGATTTTATCTTTATTGAATATATTTTGTTGACAAAATGTTTAAATAATTAAAAATATGTTTATGCACGTATTTATATCAGAATGTTTCTTATTTCTTACTTGATACATTACTTTTTCAGTGCTCTGCATGTGGCAATAATTCGCCAACAGATTCCAGTATTACTTAATTTGCTGAAGGTACTGATTCAGGAACCAAGATACTCTATTGTTAATTGTTCCAATAAGGAAAACCAGGTTAGCTATTCTTTCATTTTAATAGTTTTGGATTGTTATTTTAAATATATATTTTTAAGTTATTTATTGTTTTGTTCTTTGTGGGAATCTCAAGAAAGAGGAATTAAAGGAAATTATGAAAAGAAAAGAAATTTGACAAAATAATGGGGGGAAGAATAAGGGAAGCAGTGGAAAGTTGAGTAGGAGAGGAGTAATATGGCTACAGACTGGTAAGTCAACATTGAACTAAATCTTTGCCATAAAGTATTTGAAATAAAGGTATAGTGAATATGGCCCTGAACTAACCATTGCCTTTTTAAACATCAAGAAATCATATGACGGCATCTGTGGAGTGAAAATGTTGAAAGTAAATAAATAATAAAAATGGTTAGATGTATATATGAGGGATGAGAGTGTTGTGTGAAAATGAGTTTGGGAAGAACAGTATGATTCAGATTAGAAAATTGATTTGGGCTAGAAAGTGTTCTTTCAAAACTGCTTTTATCATTATTATGGAAGATATAATAAAGAGGGTGGCCATTTAGATGAGGGGGTAAAACATGAAAACTGTATTGTTTTCAGACAATATGATGCATAAGGAAACTGGGAGATGGAAGTTCAAGAACAGCTTGACGGACGGCTAATAATTTCATTTCACAGAACTCAGTTCTCAGCCAAAACACAGGACAATGACAGCAAGTCAACTAATGTAATCTCACTGAATGCAGCAAGAATGGTGAGAAGCAATTTTAATATAGGAGGAGGACAGAAAAAATGCTGATGATATATTTGGAACTGAGAAATTGGAGATTGAAGAAAAATTCAAGTATTTATTATGCAGAGTAGAAAAAGAGGAAATTCAAGATGCTGAAGAGCACAGGAATTCTTTAGGTGTGTGAGGTGGCAAATATGGAGCAGATCAATAATACACTAATGCAGGATATATAATGTGCCAGCCAGTATTGGCATATAGTGTTTAAACATTGGCAATAAGAGATGGGATATTAGTAGAACTTGACTGTGAAAAACGATTAAGAAGTATAAAATAAAAAGATCAAAGACTTCAATGACATGGACACATGAAGAGCACGAGTGGGGAAAGAGTGCCAAAGAAGAAGTGATATTGTTGGGAAAGGTGCATAGAGCAGTGGTTCACAACCTTTTCCTACTCGTGGCACACCATGAGGTTATTCATAAATCTCACAGCACACCTTACCAGTCAGGCGGTTGCACAAAAAAGCTGACTACACTAAAATTTTTTCTGGAAAATACAGCCCCCTAACACATAAAAAGGATAGCTAAAACCAGCGGTTGCATAAAATTAATAATCAGGCAGTTCTATATTACTGTTAAAGTAAATAATTGTACACATACCTTCAATGTGATACTTTTGCCTGCTTAACTGCACACAGGAGGCTGATCCGTGGAGTAATCGTTGACAATGCAAGCCTCATTTCTTCATCGACAGATTTGAGTCTTTTTTCCTCTTGGATGTTTTAATTTCAGTCAACGTTTAGAAGCCCAATTCACATAATCATGTAGTTGGAAATGGTAATAACACATTCATGTTGGAGATAGCCGGAAATTTATTCCTTATTGTTAGCCAAAATGTATCTAAAGGAACTGCGAAGTTTTAATTTCAAAGTTCTGTCAGCTTTTAAATCTGCGAGTTCCTCTTGAATATTAATTGGAAGATGTTCCGAATTTGCAACAAATGATTCACGAACTCATTCGAAATCTTAAACACTTTCTCCAAATTACTTTTTGCTGCAGGACTTCCAAATGTTCTTTAATTAAGTCCATCGCCATTCTAATACCATCATCAAGTAACCACACTGTCTGGAACATCTCACACAGCCCATTTTCAAACCTCTAAAACCACAAATTCAGCTTATTCTCAGATCCTTTAATCTTACCCATACTAATAAGAATAATTTCCTTCCTACCTTGCATTTTGATATTTAGCTTATTGAAGTGTACGAAAATCTCGGTAAGATATGCCAACTTATATACCCATTCACCATCTGCTAATAAATCCGCTTACTTATTATTATTATTATTATTAATTTAATTGCGATGGAGCTAACAGATTCCCCCAGTCATCCATTTACCCCTTTTTTATTTACATTTTTAAGAAATTTCTTTTACAGTTGGAATGTTAAATTCCTCCCCCATTTACTATTATGATTTACAAATTTTAATTCTAAATTCCTGAAGTGTTTTTGGAAAATTATTGATCACTGCACTTGGTAATTTGTTCCAATCCCTGACACCCTTACCATCAAAAGAAAACTTTCCCACTCCCTTATGCATGAAATCGAGCGCATGGTCGCCTTTCCCCTTCCATGTACTATTCCTAATTCCTTGACCAATATCCCTCCAAGCTCCATCACCAACATATGACCTGTACATTCCCAGCACTCTCTTCACCCTCCTTTCCTCAAATGACTCCCAATCCACCTCCTTTATCATATCAGTTACTGACTGGGTCCTGCGATAATTTCCACAAACAAATCTAGCAGCTTTCTTTGCACACCCTCCAACTCCTGTATTTGATAACCAAAATGTGGATCCCAAACTACGCCACCATATTCAACCAATGGTCTAATGAAAATTTTGTAACCCAACTCCCTAACTTTATCACCCTCTCCATTAAATGAAGGATTTTGTAATCTTTTCATACGACCTACCCAATGTGCTCTGACCAGTTGAGTTTATCAAACGTTATGCCAAGATATTTACACTTCAAGCTTTCAACAAGGAATTCTGACCCCACCCTATAGTCAAAATTAACCTTTTTTTATTTATCTGTGTACCTAATAAGCTGACTTTTATTAGCACTTACCTTCACTCCATGTTGACCAACCCATTTAGATATTCTATCCATGTCACCCTGCAGCTGTTCAGTCTTCACTTGTTTTAATCCTATTGCATACCATTATATCATTTGCAAAATACCTAGACTCTTACCGTAACCGTCTACACAGTCATTCATTACAATTATGAACTGCGATGGTCCCAATACACTACCCTGTGGCACTGCCAAATTTACTTCTACCTCTTTTGTTAATGTATTTCCTACTCTAACTCTTTGCTTTCTGGCTTTTAAGAATTCCTCCATATGTCTTTCAACAGTCAAAAATGCCTGGACCTCTTCTCTAAGTTCAAATATTAGCTAGCGTTAACACCTTTCATCTTGACAGCCAGCATACTTCTGTATGTATCAGGAGTGTAGTGTGTTCTGAACCCATTCCCTGACATAAAAGGGAAAAAATTCGCGAATTTAGGGGCCATGATTTTATAAAGTTCACGACTTTTATTACTTTGTCCAGCACATCTTTCAGAGAAGGTAGCAGAGGCTTAGCAACAATGGCTTCACAGTGAATGAGACAGTGTTTGCATCTTAATGTTGAAATTCTCTTTACATTCTTTAGCTGCAAATCCTTGCACTGGTATAAGCCAACCTAAAATTTTGCAAACTGCATTATTAAATTTATTTTTGGGGGCATCCATAAATTACGTGAGGTGTTTTCTATTGTCCAACAATGATTTTCAAAACCTCACGTGAGATTTCCATTGACCCCCCCCCCCTCCTCCTTGGTGAGATTTCACTGGACCCCCTCCCCCCACCCCCCTTATTTCACCTCACGTAATTTATAAATGCCTCCTATAGAACCGCGGGCTCAATTAAATAGCATGGCACATCAGTCTTAGAGACATTTACTTAGTTAATTCAAGTTATAAGTCAAGTTAAACAGTTATAGATAGCCAGAACACAAGATCACACATATCTAGTATTTGGTTTCAGAATATTTCGTAAAGGTTAACATTGCCTTCAATTTGAGTGACATTTAGAATAAATAACTAGTAAAAAGACTATAGAAATTCGTTAACTGGAAAATCCTACCAAAAAGTTTGAATACATTAATAGTTAAATGCCTGTATGGAAAACTAAGACATAATTATAAATTTTAAAAGTTGGATGAAAGATAAAAAATTAATTGGTAGCAAGAAAGAAGCATAATTTTGGCTTACACAACAGATTAAAGTTTGGAAAAGCTCAATAAAGTTTAAAGGTTGATTTTCAAGCAGTACATGCGAAAATGTAAAATTAACCAGTTTAGATAATATACTTAAATTCAAGTGAGAAAACTATATTCAAAACACACTATGATACAGTACAAATAGTTTTCGGGAAGTTTTTTTCTAAATTCATAAGGTTCTGAGGTCACAATAAGAGAAAGTAAAGTTTTGTAGGAGTTTTAGTGGAAAGTTGTAGCAAAAATGGCTAGGACATAAAGCTTTCAAGTGAACGATCCTACAGAAATTCATAGTAAATCGGAGAGATCAGGTAGCGACTTCAAATTTGCACAACTTTCAAATTAGAATGCGTAGAATCACATAAAGTTTGTTTCACAGATGTCAGGTAGTTATATGCGGGTTCGAAATTCATGATTGCACAACGTTTTGGTTCAAACTGTTAGAAAATATTAAACAAGGCATTCTTGGCACCAAATGAAAGAGCAATAAATTAGAAGTAAAATAAAAGTTATTTCAGCTTCATAGTTACAAAATTGTAGAAGTTAGTAGCAGTTTCTGAGTTAAGCAGAAAATCATTTTTACGGCGAAACTATTAAAGCTACAAAAATTTTCATGAGGATAGAAATTAACACTTTCTGATCAACCTAGTTACTGCCAAAATTTCAGATCAATTGGAATATTTTGAGTCACAAAAGTAAGAAGTATGATGAAATATAGGCGCAAGAATACATAGTTTTCATGCTTCGGGAGGTCACATGGCTGTCGCTAGCGGAAGAATTTTGGCCGAATGACACTAGGTTACAAATGACGGGTACTAATTGGGGTCTGTAACTGGAAACCACTGGAGCAAGACATGTGTTGGGTCGGGAGCACCTAGCGTGAGAAGACAGTAGTAGAAGCATGGTGTAAAGCAATGTAGGCAGCCATCTTAAGATTTTGGGGAGTGCAGCTGAACAGTTTTAAATATTTTAATGTTGCTCTCATTTAGCAACAGGGTTTTGTCTGGTTTGATTACTTATCATAACGTGCAGTCAAATATTTTAATGACGATATCCAATTGCCTACAGATTGTTCGAACTTGTAAAACTTTTTCTCAACAATACAGTGAAGCTTTGAACTGTAAATTAGCAGCAGTGATTTTTCTTATTTGAAGAACCTACTTTTCCATTTTGAGGGTATCATGATGGTGGTGACCAAAACTTTAGAACAATCTAATATCCAAGGCACACACGGTTATAGTTGAGGTGATAACTGTTTATTCCATGAGCAGTTATTCTCCTTAAGCAGGGCCTGTCATAGCAGCTGCTCTGTCTGTACAAACACTAATGCAATACTTCCATGTTAATTTTCATTAAGGAGCAACTATTTATCAACCAAACAAAATATTTCTTCATCGGTACTTTGCTCTGGAAATTCTTTGCAAAAGAAGAAATTACTTACAATTACATTTCCATCGATGTAGCAAATGTAAGCCAGAAGTTGTCTGTGGTGGCTAATATCTGTGGACTCATAGATCTGAAGTGAGAACCTCTGACGTTGATTTTCTCCTTCATAATGTCTTCAATATCATGAGACATATCAATAACTTGGCGGCTATTTTTGTCAGCAGAAAGAGGAATTTTTAATATTTCACTAGCAGACTCTAAACCCAGAACTATTCTCACCATCTCTTCACAAACAGATTTTAACACCGTTTCACCTATTATATGTAGTTTCTTATCCTTTACGATAAGTTTGGCTGCCTTATAACTACCTTCCTGTACTTTTCCCGAAACATGTACTTTAGCGGGCATGAATGTTCTTTGTTTTTTCTTATTTTCCAACAACCGATGAAAATAATTGACATCTTTGCTTGGATAGAGAAGAATGATTTGTTGACAAATGTTGATTCAGTTTACCGGGAATCATAGCGTTACCGAGTTTTTTCACCACAAATGATACACTCAGGAATTGGGCACTTTTTTTTTTATATAACACCACCATAAAAAAAACCATAACATAAGTAATTATCACTATATTTCCGCTGCATTTACTTTTGTTTCATTCTTTCTGGCTCAACGCTTTCACCAGTTGCAGTCATACACGGAACACTCCGTTCAAGGAATTTCTCCATCTTGAAGCAAGAATATAGTCTGCTAATTGTAATAGAAAATATCAAGAGTAACTACGAGGGTGGTCCAATAAGTACTTTGCCTACAAAAGAAAAAACTAAAATTTTGGAAAAGTGGCGATTTATTTCTCAACAAAGTCTCCTTTTAGCTCGATACACTTGACCCAGCGATGCTCCAACTTCTTTAACCTGTCTGAAAAATATGTTTTCTGGAGATCTGCAAAGTAGACCTCCTTGGCAGTGATAACCTGTTCATTCGATGCAAATTTCTGCCCAGCGAGTGTCTTCTTCAAGTTTGGAAACAAAAAGAAGTCGAACGGGGCAAAATCTGGAGAATATGGTGGATGGGGCAGCATTCGTATCCCAATTCGACAAATTTGGCCGTGGCGACGGCGGAGGTGTGAGCCGGTGCATTGTCATTGTGGAAGAACACTATTTTCTTCCCCAAATGGGGCCATTTTTTCTGCAATTCGACATCAAATCGGCCCAATAATTCGGCATAGTAAAGCCCTGTGATTGTTTTGCCCTTCTCCAAGTAGTCGGTGTACATCACACCTTGTGAATCCCAGTAAACGGTGGCCATCACCTTTCCGGCCGATGGGACAGTCTTCGCCTTTTTCGGAGCACGTTCGCCGGGTAAAGTCCACTGTTTTGACTGTTCGTTGGTCTCTGATGTGTACTAGAGTTGTTGCAGATGTCATCTTTGTGGATGCGGAAGCGGATGCGGATGTGGGAAAATAAATTTATAATTATTTAGATTTTAATATTTTAACAAAAATAAATTTAAAATCAATCTTTTTTCATAAGTAAATTTTATTTCCATACAATATTGCCATTTTGATTTATTTTTTCCTCATCTTTCAACAACAAAAAATATGGGATGATTTCAGCAGCGCAGCACACCTCTATCGTTGTCACCTATTTTTAAATGGAAACCTAAAAATTAACTTGAAATTCAAACCATGGAGCATCCCAGCATCTTAGCATTAACAAATCAGAGCTTTGCTAGAGGTGACTGTCAATTTAAAGACCCATGAAAATTATAGCTGAGACAGGGATTTGAAAAAGGGACTTTCAGTGCCCTCATCATTCGCCATATCCATCTGAGTCCAGAGACAAATCTGGACATAATGACAAATAAATATTCAATCATAGTAAAATCAGCGTACTTTTTTTCTATATAATTTATTTTTGTTATTCCAAAACACAAATGTACTTTTATATGATTGAATACATATTTTTGAGTACTTCTAAATTCAGATGTTAATGGCGTGTGATTCGGGTATTTAATGTCCCCTGTTCAAAATCTGGGTCTCGGATGCAATTTTTACAGGCCTTAAAATCGACCTTCATGTCTGGTAAAGCTTTGATTTGTTAATGCGAACATGCAAGGACTCTACCTACATTATATGAACAACTGATGAACCTAAAGTAGGGCTGAATTAAAAGGACACTTTTCTAAAACAATCAGTAATGCTAAAACATCTAGTTGTAAAGGACCAGAAATTTCTGAATTATTTGCATACTCTTCTCCATATCGACCAGCCCGATACCGGCCCACACCGTCAAAAATTAAACCAAACTAATGACGGCCGACACACAGTGCAGTGTCGTTTGAACTCACTTCAATCAAGTGAGCGACAACTATAAGAAAAATGTCGGTCGGTGACTGTGCTGGCTCTGTGTGGTCTATTGTAACCCGACCTTTACTTTACATACAAGTTCAAACTTGTAAATTCGTCGCTTAGGTAACAACACCGTTTAGTTCATTGTTATTTTTATTGTAAGATCGTCAGAAAACAACCTTTTTTTTTTTGGTTAGCTAAGCGATGATGGACTGAATAAAGAGAAAAGAATAATATATATTGCAATATAACAAAACGTCTGCAGTAAAATTGCAGATGCGAAAGCGGATGTAAGATTTCACGCGAAAGTTCCGCACTTGCGGATGTGGTTGTGGATATCCGTTGCATCCCTAGTGTGTACCAGTGGACCCACGCTTTGTTGACAGTCATATAACGACGCAGAAACTCCTTCGGATTGTGCTTAAACAGTGTCAAACACTGCTGTGAAGTGGTCTCATGGTTGCGCTTGTTGTCTGGACTGAGCAAACACGGCACCCATCGCGCCGACAGCTTTCTCATGCCCAAAATTTCATGCAAGATATGACCCACGTGGTCTTTTGAGATGCCTACTTTCCCAGCAATCTCGCGCACCTTCAAGCAGCGGTCTGCCAATACGAGATCGTGGATTTATGTCACATTATCCTCTATGTTAACCGTTTTCAGGGCACCTGGGCGTGGCTCATCAAAAACTTGACGTGCAACCACTTTGAAACTCGTTAAACCAATTTTTGACAGTCGTCATCGAAGGAGAAGAGTCACCGTATACAGCATCCAAGCAGTCTTTGATTTTGCTGTGTGATTTTCCTTCCAAAAACAAGAATCGAATCACCGACCGATATTGCTCTTTTTCCATTTTTCTAAAATCCGTGGACACACCCACTTTCACACACGATCAAAACAGAACTATGAATCAGATTTGCCTGAAATTTTAACAATAGCCGTCTAAGATAATGTACTACACGATAATAAATTGCTCTGGTGACAGTGGCGCCATCGGGAAGAGAGGCTAAGTACCTATCGGACCTACCTCGTACTAATAGTTTTTGGTCCATTTCAGAGCACAGCCGTTTAGATTGAGGGAAAAGCACATACACAGAACATGCGGTAAATATAACAGAAGCACACCAGTTGAGGCGAGGAATAGAAATGTTTAAAAAATGAATAAACAAAACTAATTTCTTAGAATACAGCAATATGTAACAATTTGCAGCACTTGAAACTAAAATATAATTAATATAAAAACTTGAGAATTAAAATTTTGTGGCACACCAGTTTGCTGTGTACTGGTTGCAGACCACTGGCCTAGAGGATGATGAAGAACTAGTTTAATTACGGGACTGAAAGAAATTAACAGAAGAGGAGAAATGGTGGAAGGATAGATGAAACTGGAGAGGCCTGTTTTCCATCCGGACCTAGCTAGTGTCTGTAACTGTCAAGATAATGAAAATCTCTAATTCTTTGTGTTTAACAAGAACAGGAGGAATAATGCTGTTAAACATTTTAGGAAGATTGTGCACACAGATTTAACTTGTCAAAGTAGCAGGTTCTGTTGTAGTGAACAAAAATTGAAGAACAGGAATTTGGTGAGGTTAAGTCAGTAAACTTGAAGGCTGACAGTTGTGCACAGAAGTTAAGAATTCCATGTTTGTAGTTTTCAGTATATTGGATTACATGATTCACCACCTGTGATTTAAGGTACCACATTGGAATTTAGCACCACTGGAACAATAAAAATCTTGGGCGTGCCTTAGAGTATGAAATCCGCAAACAAGCATACCGGTTTGTATATGAATAGTTAGATGGTGTTTACTAAAAATTGTTTAATTTTGCCCTGCTGTTTTTGCTGCGGCTCTGAAATAATATTGTGACAAGAAATTGTTGATTCTTGCAAACCATTGTATACCTATGAAAGACAAATTGATATTGATTCATAAGTCATTTCCGGATTATTTCAAAAAAGAAAATGTTTTAGTAGTTTATTTTTCTTTTCCACTTATTTTCCAAAAATTCTGAATTGATCTAAAATGTAGTATATTGTTTAGTGGAGAAATGTTGTTTTTATTTGTTATTAATTCGTTAAGATATTTATGAATCTTAAAACACATTAAAATATTTGTGAAAATTAAAACACAGGGATATACTTATTTAGTTGAAAAGAAATACCAATAGGTATTTGATAATCTTAACTTCAGTTTAAGTTTCTTGTAGTTGTCCGAGAATTGCAACGAACTTGATTATTTTACAAGAAATCGGTCAGGAATAAATCCGGTTGAGTGGCTATGTTGAGGTAACAATTGGCTGTCGCCATCTTCTAATGACAGATAAGACAACCTCCAGATCCTGTGATCTGAGTTCAAATTGAAAGGTTGCATTATTGCTAGATTCACTTACAATGCACGACATCATCACACCAATTTTGTTTGCTTTGGTTATTCTAGCTTCTATTCCAAATATTATCTGTTTTATGGATTGGCAACAAGAACTAAGTAATTTGTATTTAACAACTTAAATAAATGGTGCACAGATTGTCAACAGACGCTATATACACAGGAGTGTAACTGATGTTTTCTAAGGGCTAGTAATAAAGAAATCTATCTTGGAGTAGAGATAGATGATATCATTGAAAGCAACTTTGGCAATCAATCAAACTTTCTATAATGTCACCAAAGTACAGAGTTATTTAGTTGCTGACTCACTTCTAATTTTTTTATAGTTAATATTGGACTGCAAGGATCAACAGTTTCAAAAGGTAGTTACTGAAATGAAAGTCCGCCACAAAATATAGTTTTGCTGAGTTTATTGTGAAACTAGATAGACCAGCTGCTGGTATCAGAGTTATAAAGTAGCCACATATTGATCATGTATCGGAAATCGTTCTTCTATGAAGATTGCAGGTTAACTGAACTAGACAATTCACAACAATTACAGCATTCACCTTTAATACTCCTAATGGCTGTAATATTTTAATTGTTAGATCAGTATTTTATTATTAATTATTAATTTATTTCAAGGTACTCCAGAAGAATTATCTGTTACATAATTTAATTTATTGCATATCAAAAATATTAAAAGGAATCCTAAACTTAATTTCATAACATTTACATCAAATAATCAAAATGAATGAAATATGAATTTAATATTATTTTACACCATGCTAGCAAAATTAAAACTTATCATGAACTAAATGTGATATGACTTTCATTGAGCATGAACTGGGTTAGTCTCATGGCACTTATGGGTCCTGTTATGTGGATCAGGTAGTGCGATGATTATTTAAAAAATTCTTCACTGTAGTGTGTACTTGCAATGCTGAAAACTGGCCTCTGCACTAACTATAAAAGTACAATTCCAGTGGTTTTAGAGCTATCTTTGCAAGGCCTGTCAGGTCACCGCTGACCAATGGCATTCCGAGAACTTAAAAAGGGGGTGGGGGGTGGTGGAGACTGCAGTGTAAGGCAGGGGTGACAATTTTGCTGGCAGAATAGCTCTGAGAGAACAGTTCTGGATGCCGAGTACTGTGAAGTGTAAAGTTCATATGAATGCATTACGTAAGAGGCAGGTCGTGACTACCATTGCCTGGTAAACAGTGGAATTATTATTGTGCAATGACAAAAGCTTCCACCATCGTTTTTACACAAAAAATCAATGAGATGCTCTTCACTAATGCGATGGTCAGTTTTGAGTGCTGCAATTACACACCACTGTCACACGAATTAATCTACATAACGCTTAGCAACTATTATGAATTCTTCAAATAAAAACGTAGTGCAAAAAACAGCAAACAAAAACGGAAAAAATGCACGCAAAAAATATTATCCCAACCAAGGTTCGAACGTAGGACGTTCTGAATTCTATTATCACTCTTCAATCACACAGCTATCAGGACACTACTTCTTAATTGCTTCTCTTTATGTTAATAGCAAACACTTCACAGTTTCTTCGTGTGAGATGAAGTGAAACGAGGTAGGTAAATGAATAAACAAACAAATTCAGTTTTATTGACAAAAAAATATCATTTATCTATAAGCCTTAATCTGCAATTAAGAAAAATGGCCCACAACATCCAGTTGTTCCGAGCATGATGATGTGAGCGGTTAACGCTCTGGCCTCACATCCGGGAGGACGCCACACAGTGTGATATTTTCTAAATCTAGAGGGACAAAAGTCAGTTTTGATAGTAGTCTACGCAGGCAAAATAGTTATTTTTATTCAAAGTAGATAAACCATATTACTCGGAACAAAGGTTTATTTTTCACAAATTCACTCCTAACAATAGAAAAAATAGTTTGAACAATGGGCTTCATGTGATCCACCGATCAAGCACTTCAGTCAGCTACGCCATTTGACTGAGCTTGGTCGATGAGTACACTGTGTTTCTGCGTGTTAGTAGTGACTTGTGTGTTTCTGTTGCTTTTGGCGATCCTCAAGGTAAGTTTATGCATGCTTTTTCCGTGATACATTAGCATCATTAAAACAGAGCCAGATTATTTTTAATTAAAAAAAAAAAAAACTACTGAGCCAATTTCATGTTGCATATTAGTTCATTATACCACATTATATCGATCTCTTGCTATAGATATTTGAAACAGCTGCTTATTATCTACAAGAAATACCTTCATTTGTTTGTGCATATTTGCGACACCCATACAACTTTTCTTTATTTCTTTATTTTCACTGCACAAATTTCGCTTACAGAATTTTTCGACATATGGTTTGCTAACGCACAACAATCAATCTGTAACTTTCAATTTAAATATAAATGAGTCTCAAATTGAAGCTGTTACATTTTTAAGCTCAGCAGAATAAAAGTCAGGGATTTTTCTATAGCCAGCCGCACAAAGAAGGCGTCTATTTTCGATATTTTTCCGCTGTATGCTTTTACAAATTGTTCTCGATTTTATATTCAAAATGAAATTTCATTAATAACAAGAAATGACCAGCAACAACCATAAAAATAGTTGAAAACTTGGATAATAGGAAACGCTCCTTTCCTAGCCACAGCGTTTACAGACGTGTGACGTCACTCAAGCGACCACCTATCCTAGAGCGTTTTCTGTCACGTGACCAGAGGTAAGAAAAGTATAATTTTTATTTCGCTTTTTTATTAAAAATAATCCACTTTTCTTTTCAAAATTGAAAAAATTAGCTTCCTGAAGCATTTATCTACGAGAATGAGTTAAATTTATAATATTTTTTAATACTGTTAAATAGCCTATTTCTGCCCCATCGGCTATTCATTTGTTAGATGAAATATTCATTTTTTCAATTTTTTAAAAATCTAATTTTAAATGATGTGTGTTGTTTCCCTTTCTTTTACGTCAGCTGTTGTTTCACTGAATGACTGTGTAAGTGTGTTGTTATGGTAGCACTAATTATACTACCTTTGCAGCAACAGAATTTCATACCCGTGACAAGAAATGCAGCGTCGTTGGTTTGTAACATTGAATGATGTGTTGATATTTATTGTTGTTTTTCTGAGGTTTTGGACAAAATTCAGAATATGACCTGTTGCTTTGAGATAATATGCAGGTTAAAATAGTTATTTCAGATTTTTTTTTTTTTATTGACATCTGGGTTACCATGGTGTTATTACTAGGGTTCGGATCCTTATATCCTTATGATAAAAAAAATAGAGAAATATGCATGTCAATATGACATTAAAATGGGTAAAAATGACCTAAAAATAACAAAATGTGATCAAATATTTAAATTTATTATAGATTAAAACATGCTCAATTGTACATCATTTATTTTATCTAGTAGTGTCACTCTCATGTGCACAGCATAATTTGCTTCCATGTAATCCCTGCACCATTGGGAAATTAAATTTTAAATAACTTTGTTGAAGTCACTTTAATTTTAAATAATGTATTAAAAATAATAATCCTGTCAAAATTCCTTTACATAACTCCATAACATCGCCTATTCAGAAAATTTTGTTTTCGGCATGAAAGTACTGGCGACAATTATACACTAATTGACGTAGCTTGACACAGGCATGGTGCTGCTGCATTGTTGAGATTAAAAGGTGGGCAAAACATTGACATTACAGTGAAATTAATGTATAAATTATATTTGTGGCTTATGAATTCTGACTAAATTAGGTTTGTTTTTTCCTCCAATGTTTAACAGGAGAACAGTTCTGTGAAAAAATTTCTTAATTTCTTCTCATGTATCACCTCTAATGAGTTACCAGTACTATCAAAAAGTTACTAGATTTTCCATCAAAGTATGCTGATATGACTGTGAATATGACCAAAACTAGGCATTTGGCCTGAATATGAATTTATATGCGATATAAAATACATTTAAATCCAATCAGAAACATTCAATCAGTGTTTAATTTAGCATTACAGCTGAAAAAAAAAAGTCATGGAAAAAAATATGACTGTCATAAAAATCCAAACCCTAATTATTACATTTGGAGCAGAATTCCTTTGTTGGTGACAGCTAATGGTCTAATGAACGTGTAACGGTGTCATATGTACATGATTTTAGACCTGGAAAATAAATATAAAGTTCAAATGTGGGGAGCAATCACTTCTAACTGATTCACAAAAGGTAGAGTCACTTGGTGGTTTCGAGTGAACCCGGTGAACAATCGTGCAGAACTCAGATAATTCTGAAGTAAGCAACTTTTTTTATTAATCGGTTACACATGAACCACAATCTTTGACCAAACAAGAACAAGGCAGACTTGATCCTATGGTACAAGTGTTATGAATGCTAAAAAGTGAAAGATCTTTTACATAATTTAATTTATTGCATATCAAAGCTATTAAAAGGAATTCTGAACTTAATTAATTAATATTTACACCAAGTAATCCAAATGAATAAAATATTAATTTAATATGATTTGATACCAAGCTAGAACTGACAATGGCTTTACATCGAGCATTAATTGGGTTAACCTCATGGTGCTTATGGTTCCTGTTATGTGGATCAGTTCATGCGTCAGTTATTCAAAACTCATCACTGTAGTGTGTACTTGCAATTTTGAAAACTGACCTTCTTACAGTTAAAGAGCATCTCATTGATTTTCTGTGTAAAAATGATGGTGGAAGGTTTGTTGTTGGACAGTAAAATTTCCACCATTTATCAAATTTACCTTTATGTAAAGGCGTTCACACAAAGTTTTTGCTTCACCCTCACCAGTGTCCAGAGCAGTTCTCCCAGAACTATTCTGCCTGCAAAATTGTGCTCCAGGCCTTGCCTTACACCCCCTCTATCTGAGTTCTTGGAATGCCATTGGTCAGAATGTCTGGGCAGGCATTACAAAGTCTGTCCATAACTAAAACCAATACCATTACAAGTCATTCATCTTAGTCCTGAAGCACCCCAAAATAATTTTGATTACACTTGTTTGCAAGAGTTTACTGAGTGACAAAACCATTTTGTTTTAAAAGACCTCTTCTCTGAAAAATGTGAAATGTTTCGTAGTGTGAAGTCATATGGATACTGCACAAAGCTTGCCACTGAAGAGCTTTTAAGTACCTTTTGTGGTCTAAAATATTCTGTCACCTGCAACAGCAGTTTTGGAAATGATTCTAAGTCCAACATTCCAACACCATTGTAATAACAGACAGATATCTCCTAAAGACCTCACTGTTAAGAGACGTTAAGCAGTTAAAAAAAACAAAAAAAAACAAAAAAAAACTGACATCTCCCTCATTGCTCAAAATCTGTTTACCGACTGCCCCCAAGGCAGCTGCCTCTTTTGTATCATTGCCTTGGAAACATCCAGAACAATGTTGAATCCCTGCAGTGATTCAATTATCTCCTGCAAAATACAAAATCTCCCCATTATCAAGGTATCAGAAATCTAATGGGTCTATACCAGAATTTTACACCCCGTAGATTGGATTATTAACATTTTAGCTGATGACAATCTTTTGTTGCGTCTTGGTTGGCTTTTACTTCTGCGATCGGTTCGGAAGATGGGAGCTCAGGTGAGACTGTCTAAGGTTACCTTTTAGAAGTCTCAGAAATACGTGGATTTTGGTTTTCAGACAAGGGAACTCGGTGTGGAAGGGTACTGATAGAAATAAAAACACATACAAATTGAAATTACAAAGACCAAGCTTGCAGCTCACGAAGACCGACTTACATCTCTTTTAAACCTAAGTCCCAGGGAGGTGTGTTGCTTCAAGGTTCTACTCCTCTAACATCTCCAACTCGCGGAATTCCTTCAGCTGGAACTGGATCCTCCGCATCAACTTTAAATAGACTCGGTATGAAAAATATCTCCCATAGGGATTAACCAGGTTAGTTTCCCTACGACTACCGTCCATGAGACTCCAGAGGCACTAAGTCCTAAACCAGCATCGAAGACTGCTACTGATCATTGAGCTACCGACGGCGACTACTGTGCCCTGCACTAGTCTGTCTCTCTGTCCTACTCTCTGCTGCTGCCCCAATCTGACAGTCCTGCTCTGTTACTGCTCCGCCCTACTCCGACACTTGGTGGCCCAGCCACCTCCTTTTATACTTCTTATTGACGACATTATTTGTGTCCTCTTAACCTTCTAGAACAATTTGGTTGCTTGTTTACGTTCTTGCATCAGTCCTATCTGCCCTTCTGGAAACTTCCGTGTTTCCCGTCACGTAGGCTACCGGGTCGGGTCGTGTTAATGGAATCCTCCGCAGCCCTATCACCCTCGCTCCGACCTTCTGCTTTCCCCACTGTTAATATTATCGCGTTGCCTCTTGTTGACTACATATTTCTCTCCTACAAACATCCCGTGTTTCTCCGGTTTCGTATCGCTACGGCGTTTTCCTACGCCTATACTCTCACGTTGTCTTGCTGCTTCTTGCACCACTTAACTAAGTGTTCCCGCGATTATTTCGCGACATTTTCTCCGATTCCTACTAGTTTGGCAGTTATTAATTATTTAAGTTGGAGGATTGCTAATTTCTCTTGTCTTCCCTTTATTCCAAAAATAATTAATCTCTTGTGTAATTATTTATCACAAACGATTCCTTTCAATTTTCTGTTTTGTTTGAGATACGGTTTCAACGTGTGTTTATTTTCCTTCAGAAGTTATCCCTCAAATGTGTTTTTGCATCTTAGGTTGTTCCACAAAAGATGTGATTATTATATTTCAAAATTAAATACCCCATGTTTCCTTTCATCTTTTTAATTGGGACTTTCACTATTCTTACTGAAATTTTATGCCCTTTTGTTTTTAATTATAAAACTCTTTAAATAAAAATGACTTGGAACTATCCATCTTGCTTCCCTTTGGCGTAACATCTGAAATATACCTTTTCATTGTGTAAACTATTATTGGTGTTGCGCCTTGCATGATTAACAGCTGTGTTTTCACGTTTTTATTTTATTAATTTGATAAATAATTTTGATTTTTGGTAGTCTTACAACTTACTATATCACTGTCAATTAAACTTTCATAGTTTTCTTTTTAATGTCTAGTTCCCTAATAACTCTACCTAAGGCCAAAGTGATGAAAAGGTCCCATTTCGTTTTGCTTTGTACTGTTAAGCCAAAATCAGGAAATCAACCATTTCTGTAACTGAAGAGTTTACTTTGTACTCTTGGACAATCTAAACTGGGTATATTTCTACCAAAAAAACTCAAAAACTACTGCGCATTATTTCCATGTGGTTTTCACTGTTTTAAAGATTAGAATCTCAATTGAATTGTTTGGTATGTCTTATGCTCCAATGTAAAATAACGCCAGAGTGGTAAATGAATATCTGAACATATAGCCTGAAACAAAAAAAGAAAAGAAATACGTTCCATACGTCATACATCGTAAAAATAATAGCCATATTATTGTATGTAACTTTTACTTCCTTAAATTTTGGTTTTTAGTCTTTAAACCCCATACATATCGAATGCGAAGAGGAAACTACATAAAGTGGAAAATATTATTTTTTAATAATATAATATAAAAACCTTTCGATATCTTCTTTGTTTCTTGAAGTTACTCTCTGAGGCTGCACTGCTACAATCGCTGATGTTTATGAAATTATATTCGCTGTTGATATTTAGTAATGCATATTTGATGGGTTTGAACATGAAAGTGAACTGTTTAAAACCTTCCGAGAAATTGTAGCTTTTTGAAACTACGTTCTCAGGCTGGACAGCTACAATCTCTGATGTTTGGAAATGAATTAAAATCGCTGTTAATACTAAGTAATGCATATCTGGTGGCTATGAAAATGAAATTGAAATGTTTAAAACCTTTAGTTTTGACATAGTGTTATTTTTTTTAAATTTATTGATGAGCGATTCTGTCTTTATCACATTTCCTGAAAAAAAAAAAATAATCATTGTTTCTGCTGCTGCACAAATTGCTGTGGTTATTATGATGAAATGAAACTTAGTACACATGTTCCTGATATCATGACTAAAAATGTTGCAGGAATAAATCAACCCCAACCCCATCTCTCTTCTGCTACACTGGGGGTTAGCCATTTAAATAAGTGTTAAAAAATGGAGTGACTGACATGAAATTAAATTCACAAGTGCAAAAAACTGACCACTTTTATGAGTTTCAATATTTACTGTATGTGCAAATCAACCTAGATCATACCGGGCAACGCTAGGAACTCTGTTAGTGCTGAAATAAATGCTAGGAACTCTGCAAATGTTGAAATAAAATCCAGATTGTGCCGAGTTTTTAAGCAATTTCGTAATTCCCTATAGATGACTGAATAATTACTAATCTCAAATTGCCATAAATGTCTCCAAGATCATTTATAAAAATTTGAAGTGGTCATATTACATTTCCTTGATCGATGCCTGATGTGAGATCTATAGTAGTAGAGGCTTCTCAGTCAGTGATGTACTGTGACTCAACAAACCAGTTAAAAACCTTGTAAACATTCACAAATCTTTCTGCTATATCATATGTTTGAATCTTCTCTAAAAGGCAGTTGTGTTGTACAAAGTTAAAATCTTTCTGAAAATCCAAGAAAATGGCCTCGATTTTTTGATCCTGCATCAAAACCTTTCATTACATCATAGGAAAATTGTATTGCTGTATTTTGCATGCTCTCTTGTTCTGAAATCCATGTTAGTTTAGAATAAGAATTATACTATGAGATGTAAGTCTTTCTCGGCGTATCTTCGATATAAATTCTTCTCGGGTTTGCCGCCGAATCACATTTTCTACTGTCGAGCTTTCGGCGACTTTCACTGCCGCCATCATCAGGTCTGTTGTGTCTGAAGAAACAACAAAAACTGGACTGAATAGCGGAACTGAACGAGACAGGAACGTTGTTGACTTCCGATTGGCTGACTCCAATGACGTAACCATTCCGTGACTGCGATTGGTCGGTTGCGGAACCAGGCGTAGATATACACCAGCGTTGTACTGATAGTTGGCTCCACAGCGAAACCAAAGCCGAGGTTGTTAAAAATAGAAGGACGATGGATTACCTACGTCAATGTTCGCATAACGTCACTGTTCATATTGAATCACCGTTTACACTATTCACCAATATTAATCATGATGTTGAATTCGATAATCCTTAGGGAGCCAAGCGGTATTCTGATTGGCTGACACAATAACTGTCCTCATAGCGTCATCGTTCACATTATTCTCACACAGAAAAATCCAAAGACTTCTTTAATGAAAGACCCCACATTATATATTCTTAAAAACATTTACTATCATTAATTATGATGTTTAACTCGATAAATGCATAGGGAGCCATACGGTCTTCCGATTGGCTGACTATAACCCCGGTTCTGTAATACTTGTCTGTGATTGGTCGGCTACAGATTCAGCTGTAGATGTAGTCGGACCGATACACCGTTCTCCACTCTCCTATCGTCCGTCAGCGAGACACTTGGTTGTTTAAGAATGGCAAAAACTGGCTTCCATGCGTCACTGAGCCATACACCCAAGTCCCTGTTCATATTATTATTATTCAGGCGTATCTCAATCGCCTCTTTAATCACAGATTCCCAGAAGAAGGAACACTTGGCTAAAACTCTCACCTTATCGAAATCCATACTGTGACCATTTTCGATCACGTGTTGTGCCACAGCAGACTTTTCTAGTTGGAACAACCGGATGTTGCGTTGGTGTTCAGTCACACGGGCCTGGATAGTGCGGAAGGTTTGACCAATATAACTCTTACCACATTGGCACGGTATGCTGTACACTCCCGGTGTTTTTAAACCCAAATCATCCTTCACAGGACGCAGCAAATCCCGTATTTTGGCAGGAGGGCGGAAAATGCACTTGATTCCATATCGTTTTAAAATCCTGCCGATTTTCCCAGAGATGCTACCTGCATACGGGATGAAGGCAAGATCTTTAGGCTGTTCTTCTTCCTCAATAATATGTATATCTGCCTTTTTCTTTCGAAATGCCCGTTCTATCAATGGGATCGGGTATCCATTCCGCATGAAGGTATGGCGGAGATGTTCGAACTCGTCTTGCAGATTGTCAGCGTCTGAAATTGCCTTTGCTCTGTGTACAAGCGTGTATAACACCGTGTTCTTCTGCGCCGGATGGTGGAAACTATCGGCATGTAAATAACGGTCCGTGTGTGTTATTTTCCTGTACACACTATGTGACAGGGTACCATCAGGTCTCCGCTGGATTAAAATATCTAGAAAGGGCAATCTACCATCTTTCTCTAGCTCCATAGTGAATCTGATGTTTTCATGAATGCTATTGAGATGGTCCATGAATTCATAAAGACCCTGGACCCCATGGGGCCAAACAACAAATGTATCGTCCACATAACGATAGAAGTATGTTGGTTTGAGGACGGAGGTTTCAATCGCTCGATCTTCAAAGTGTTCCATAAACAGATCGGCTACTACAGGAGATAATGGAGACCCCATTGTCACACCATCAGTCTGTTCATAAAATCTCCCACCATAGGTAAAATAAGTAGAAGTTAGGACTAGTTCGAACAGATCCACCAAGGTAGGTTCAAAAAGACCTTTTAACAGCTGCAGTGTGTCTCTCAAAGGAACCTTGGTGAAGAGCGAGACAACATCAAAGCTGACCATAATATCAGACTCTGACAACCGCATCTTTCGGAGCGTATCTACAAACTGTGTCGAGTTTTTAACATGGTGCGGACAATTACCTACGAAAGGTCTAAGCATCTTAGACAAATCCTTGGCCAAGTTATATGTGGGACTACCAATAGTACTTACAATCGGTCGTAAAGGCACATCCTCCTTGTGTATCTTTGGCAGGCCGTAAAGCCTAGGTGGTCTGGCTGCACGAGGTCGAAGGTACTTGACGACATCAGGCGTAAATCCGGCCTTCATAACAAGAGCTGTTCCTTCAGACACAACAGACCTGATGATGGCGGCAGTGAAAGTCGCCGAAAGCTCGACAGTAGAAAATGTGATTTGGCGGCAAACCCGAGAAGAATTTATATCGAAGAATTATACTGCAATCAGATTTTAATAATATGGGTTGAAAGTTCCTAGGATCTATAGGAACGAAGTCTTTCTCGGCGTTGAGAATGGATGTAGTCTTCTCGGGAGACTAGCCGAGTAAACAAGGTGTTTCCACACGATATTTCGGCGATCTCTTGTTTACTCGGCTAGTCTCCCGAGAAGACTACATCCATCCCTTCCTGGGATCTGTTCAATCTCCTTTCTTGAAAATGAAGGTTTTCTCCATGATTTTCCAGTCAGAAAGTAATGAATTCTCTTTTTAAGGTTATACAGTATACATTAAACAGAAATGGTTTCATTTCTGTTGCTGTTTCTGTTATAATGGGAAACCATTGAGACCCGGCACTTTTATCCGCCTTGGGAGCTTAAATTGCAGTATCTATGCGTAACAAAACAATCTGTGACACCATACAATGCAGAAAAATGGCCATGTTATCCATATTTTCTTTTGTGAACAAATTTTTTAAATTCGAAGTATGTTAGCATTATCTTGGCTTTTGTAAACACTTTGACTGCTGTAGACGCGTTAACGCACGTGGCTACTACTGCGCCCATGTGCTCTAGACGTGATTACACACGCCCGTGTTCCTTCCGTCAGTGTGGCACAAGGATCCCGTATTGCACCGTTACCATCACAGCTATAATCAGGTCATAGTTGTGTTCTTTGCCCTGGGATACTAAGTATAACCTCAACATTTGTTTATTGACTAGCATGGGTAGACTAACCTCCCATACCATGACATCTGCATTATGGTGTAGTTGGCTGCATAATCTCACATCTACTCCTTTCTCATTCTAAGGGTTACCTCAATCTTAATTATCTCACTTAATGCTCTTCCAATAGTTTCTAAGAATAGTTTGACTATAGTTAACTGTTACTTTTATTCGTACATCAACTACTTCTGTCGCTCTTGCACTGTTTGATTTCCTTCTTAAGGTAACTGCCTTCTGTGTGGTCTAAGTTTTTTTTGCTGTCATCAGTCTTTCGACTGGTTTGATGCAATCCTCCATCCTTTCCTATTTTGTGCCAACCTCTTCATCTCTACATATCGCTTACAACCCACATCCTCAATTATCTGCTTCATATATTCTAATCTCTGTCTTCCTCTACAGTTCTTACCATCAACCGTTCCCTCCACCAGCAAACTAACCAATCCAGCATGTCTCAAAATATGACCTACCAGCCTGTCTCTTCTTTCTGTAAGCTTCTTCCACAAACTTCTTTCCTCACCCATCATTTCCAAAACTCGTTCTTTTCGTACTTTGTCTGTCCATTTAATTTTCAGCATTCTTCTGTAGCACCACATTTTAAATGCTTCAATTTTCTTTCTTTCTGGTATTCCTAAAGTCCATGTTTCTCTACCATAAAGTGCTGTGCTCCACACATAGAGTTTTAAAAAGTTTTGTCTAATTCCTAGATCAATTTTTGAAACTAAAATATTTTTCTTATTCATGAAAGCTCCTTTTGCTAGAGCTATTCTGCTTTTGACATCGTCCCTGCTTCGGCCATCGGTTGTAATTTTGCTTCCCAAATAACATAATTCACTTACTTCTCCAATTGCATTCGATCCTATTTTTATATTTAATCTGCTAGTATTTGTATCATTTCTGCTACATTTCATCACTTTTGTCTTGCTTTGATTTATATTCAGACCAAAATCTTCCTACAGTATTTTGTTCATGCCATTCAGTAATTTCTCAATATCCTCAGTCCTTTCTGCTAACAAGACAATGTCATCAGCAAATCGTAGCATACTGATTTTTTCTCCCTGAACACTTATGCCACATGGAAATCTTTCTTTTACTTTCTTTATTGCTGCCTCTACATAAATCACTTATGCCACATGGAAATCTTTCTTTTACTTTCTTTATTGCTTCCTCTTCATACAAGTTGAATATTAATGGGGATAGACTACAAACTTGTCTCACACCCTTTTTAACTGATGACTGTCTCTCATGATTCTCTACTTTTATTACAGCCACTTGATTCTTATATAGCTTATAAATTATTCTTCTATCTTGATACTTTAGGCCTGACTTCTTTAAAATTTTGAACATCTTGTCCTACCTAACATTATAAACGCTATTTCTAAATCAACAAATGCCATAAAAGTATCTATGTTTTTCTTGATCCGCCTTTCAAGTATATATCTTAAAGCCAGAATTGCTTCCCTTGTATCACGATTTTTCCTAAACCCAAATTGATATTCACCTACTATGTCTTGTACTGCCCTTTCCATTCTTTTGTATATTATTCTGGTCAGAAATTTTGAAGCATGTGATGTTAGACTAATGGTGCGATAATTCTCACATTTGTCAGCTTGTGGTTTCTTCGGAAGTGTGAAGATGATATTTTTATTAAAATCAGTTGGAATTTCTCCTGTTTCATAACTTTTTGATATCAGCTTGAATAATCTTTTAATTCCTTCTTCTCCTAGGGAATTAAGAAGTTCTGCTGGGATCTCATTAATTCCAACTGTCTTATTTGCTTTCAAATCATTCAGAGCTTTATTAAATCTGTCCTCAAAACAGGGTCTCCTAAGTCATCAATGTTGACATCACCTTCCTTTTCTGTTACGCTATTGTTCAAGTCGTCCCCATCATACGGTTTCTCAATGTATTGCTTCCATCGGTTAGCTGTATCTTCTGAGCTTAAAAGAGGTTTCCCATCGGCGGCTTTAATGTTCACATCTCTTTTCTTCATTTCTCCAAACTTCTGTTTGATCCTCTTATATGCAACATCTACTTTACCTATGGCCATTTCCTTTTCTTCTTCTTCACGTTTTTCTTCTAGCCATTTTTCTTTTGCTTTTTTGCATTTCCTGTTTATTTGATTTCTAAATTGCCTCTATTGTTCTCTTCCTGCTATTTCCTGAGCATTTTTGTACCTTCTCCTCTGATCTATTAGTTCCAAAATTTCTTCTGTGATCCAAGCTTGTTCCATAAAGCCTAATGTTTCTTTACCAGCTTTCATTATTTCGGTATTTAATGCATTCCATTTGTCCTCGGTTGAGCTCCTTTTAGAGTTACTTCTTAGACCTAAGTCTACAATTTCTGCAAATTTTTCTCCCGTACTAGATTGTTTCAGTTTATTCACTTCCAGTCTGTTCTGCTTATGTTGCTTCCTTATTTGCTTGAATTTCAGCCTGCACTCCATTACTATCAAATTATTCTCAGAGTCTATGTCTGCTCCTGGGTACGCTTTACAGTCTAGAACTTTATTCCTGAATCTCTGTTTGACCAGGATATAATCTGGCTGATATCTGCCTGTATCCCCAGGATGTTTGCAGGTGTATATCCGTCTTGCATGGTTCTTAAACAGTGTGTTCGCCACTACTAACTTATATCTTTCACAAAATTCTAACAACCTGCTTCCTCGCTCATTTCTTTCTCCTAGACCAAAGCTTCCTACAGTATTCCCGTTTCCCTTCTCCCACTATTGCATTCCAATCACCTATGATTATTAGATTTTCCTCTCCGTTCACATATTGGATTAATTCTTCAATTTCGGTGTATATTTTTTCTATTTCTTCGTCATCTTCGTGTGACATTGGCCTGTACACTTAAACTAACGTGGTTGGGGCGGGCTTAGTTTGTAACCTCATCAAAATAATCCTGTCACTAAACTGTTCGTAATAACTATCCCGTTTCCCTACTCTCTTATTCATTACAAATCCTACACCAGTGACAGCTTGTGTGCTAATTATCCTGTGTTCCCCAGACCAGAAATCCTGTGCGTCCTTCCATTAAATCTTGCTAATCCCAATCTAACTTAAAGTCATTCCATCTCCCTTTTCAGGTTTTCTAATCTACCTGCCCTATCCAGTCTTTTAACATCCCACGCTCCGACGTGTAGAATGTTTCTATCCATTCTGATGACTCCTCCCTGAGCAGTCCCCACCCGGAGATCGGATTTCTGTATTTTTTTTTACCTCCGGAATATTTTACCTAGGAAGTAGCCATCATGATATATGTAATTTGAGAGGATTACATGTCCTCGGGATACGCTTTGGGTCTTTAGTGTAGTGGTTTCCCGTTGCCTTCTGCATCCCCCTCCTGTTGATCATTTCTGATTCATCCGCCTTTAGTGGCCCTTTCCATCCCCAAGGGCAAGAGGGTGCCCTGAACCACTCCCCGCTCTTCCACCCTCCTTTTGGAGGCCGTTGGCAAGCAGCGGGTGACTCCTTATACCAGGAATCATTCAGTCGCCATAGCCTCATCCATGCAAACGGGGTGCACCACGTGAAGGAGAGGTTGACATTTGGTTGGAAAATGCTATTTTAGTCTCTCCCAAACCCTCACACCCCATACCAAAAATAATTTGCTATCAGTTCCTATAATGTTAAAAACACTCACCATATCCTCTTTTCTTGACACATGATTTTCATGAAGAATTTCTGGGACTTTCTAATCCTATCTGAATGCCTCATACACCCTTGCTCCAGGACCCAGCAGCTTTCTCAGTCTTTACCTAAGAGATCTGCTTCTCCATCTTTGGGGAGTGTAGTCTTTTAAATCACAACTGTTGCTTAAGGTTAAATGTTCCTTAGTACACAGTTTTATCATAGATCTTCTTGTGTTAATTGCCTATATGCTGATAGCACAAATGTGGGCTTGCTGCCTTTGTGGTCACAGTTTTGCTGCAAAATCACCACAGTTATGTTGAGGGGCTCTACATTGCTTTTGCAGTATCCCTGGTTGGTTTAATGACCTATGAGATGCTATATGCTAATCAAATACAGTGTAGGGCAATTACTTGTTTCAGTTATTTTGCTATCTATTTACAAAATGACAAATATTCTGCCAATGTTTGGTGCATCCTTCCCAAAGAGCCATTGGGCGGCAGCTCACACGTGGTAGTTATCACCCTCGTCACCATTAACAATAAACACTTCCTTTGGATATCCAGGATTTGCTTCCCAGCCACTTACTAATTTTCTGGGAACACAGCTTACCATGCTTTGTTACAAAAGAGCTCTCACGACTGGGTCTGTGTTCTGCCTCTGCAACTCCAAAAATTTATTTGCGGTATCTTGAAACATAAAATGTTAGTTACCTGATTCAGATATGGGAAGGATGTACTACCAAATAAATTATTACCACATTATGCAAACACATGTGTGAGGGTGTCTGTAATTGTTAAAGGAATCTTGAAACCTTTTTGAGAGGCCTTGATTCAATGGCAACTATCACAGTTGCGGACAAGTGCAACCACATCCCTTTTAATTACTGGCCACTTTCGATGTTGATTTGTTTATTATATGTGGACTTTCCTAGTCCATTTTTGCAATTAGTCTTTACAATGATATAAAATAACAAAATAACTTTAGAGTAATACTTGCTAACATCACACTACTTCATACTCTCAATCATATCCCAAAATATTTGAACATATCAGCTCAACTCAGGTCAGGTCAGGTCAAAATCGCTACACACGTAATCCAGTGGAAGCATTCACACTACATGGTCCGCTCAGGTCCCGATCAACAACGGTCAATACCTGACCTGTCCTGTCCTGACCTGAGCTGACCGCTACTGTGAACATGCAATGGTCATGTCAGGTCAGATCATATCAAAATGGGCGACGAACGTTTGAAAGCTATGCTGGTAAGCAATAAAAAAAGAGTAATAAATAAATAGTTTAACAGTATGTTATTTCTGTTTATTATAAAGTCAACAAACTTCATTATAAATTCAAATATTTTTACACATTTTAGTACTGCCAAAATACAGATCCTGCTCACGAATTTAAAAAAAAATATTGTGAATTTATTTCTTGAATCAAAGGCTTCTGTACCAGCGTTAGCACACAAACAAAGAATATTTGTAAAATAGGGTTCCTCTCGTTCGTCCTGAAATTCACTTTCTGCATGGCATGAAATTTTATCCTTCCGTAAATAATTGTGCAAAATACATGTTGCTAAAATTATGTTATCAATTAATCCTGAAGCAGAATTAATTTTTCTAAAATTAATTTGAAATATTTGAGCTCTAAAATATCAAAAGCATTTCGCACCACTTGTCTCGAAGGGCATAGCCAATAGTTAGCATTCTTTTTTCTCTTGTTCTGTTTGCGCTTGAAACTCTGGATGCATCCAGAACCATTCTCTTTTTGATCTCAATGTATTTTTAGGCTCTTGATCCATTGCAATTTAATTGACGTTGGGGTAGAAAATGGCATTGTTCACTAGGAGCAATTGAAATGAAATGGCCTCGTCTATGACTTGGCCTGACCTGAGCTGACCACTAGGGTGAATGCTATCCTGGATTGTGAGCTGAGCTGACCTGACCGCTAGTGTGAATGGGCCTTTAATATATTAGGTACTTTTAACCTCTTTCTGCTTTTGGCTTTGTGCCTTGTTGATGTAAAAGTCAGATGTGTTTTTGAACCTCAGTCCATTCAATAAAAGAGAGAACTCCATATACCATTTCATAGTTTAATAATTTAAGATGGTTAAATTCATGATTTTAAGGGGGTAGATACAGCTAACACATGCAAATATTTGTAGAAATTGAAATTTCATTTTCTCCAAATCTATTTAAATTTGCGGTTTCAAATTTTGTAGCTCCATAGAACTGTTATATATATATAGATATAAAAAAAATGATTTTTAAAATAAAAATATTATTTAACAAATTATTATGTACCATCCAAATTAACAGTTAAAAATATGTCCTCGTTAAGGTCTTTAATGATAGAAAGCGTAATATTTCAAATTTTGTAGAAATCTTTGTCGCATTCCCGGTTCTCTTAGAACTCTGGGCAAGGCCACCACAGTGGCCATAGCTAACCCTGGTATTGCCGAGCGGTGCTAGAACCTTCGGGTTAGACAATTACTAAGCGGGCGGGGGTGGTTAGGCAGACTAAATCTCACAATTTATAGTCTTAGGAGTTTATTGACAGCCTCCAGACACACTCTTTATGCAGCCGAACAACTTGAGCTATCTTTAAGGCCGAAGATGGAAACATACAATAAGTCAGCTTACTTTGTGAGTGGTGAGGAGCCGCCAGCCTGCCAGTCCAGTGGAGTGCACTAATTCAGTGGGTTGAGTGATCTCTGTGTGTACCCCTCCAGTGCCAGGCTTATATACTTTACCGCGCGGTGACTGGGGTAAACATGCGTTAAAACAGTGATGATTGGGTTGCCAGCTTAGTGCAATTCACTGGCTGGCACGCGACATCTTTTTTTAATCTTGTAAACTAATATCGAGACGATTAGTTAAACCAATAATATAACACATTTAACTTTATATTTATTGTTAATAAAAAATAATTCAATAAATTATAATTCTTATTTTTTTGTGTAAACAAATAGGCATATTTTCCATTTGTGGAAAGCTGCATAAACAATAATGGTAGGGATTGTAGTAATTAGTTTGTAGAACATGTCCTGCAAATTTCAAAAAGATCTAAGCATGTGGAAAAAAAGTTCTCTTTAAAATCAATTGATGAATTGCTGTTTTGCGATATTTAAGGTTAAAGATTTGGATTACCTTTTGAGTGCGGTAAGATTTAAATGGCTGTTGATCGTGCAAGGCTTCGCTTAATCATGAATAATTTCCACATTTTCAAAGATATTTAAATCAATTTTTCACCAGCATGAAGTCAAAAGCAAAAAACTATTTTTGTTAATCGAAAGAAAAAAATCTTTGAAACCTGATAACTTTACCTACCCCTTTAAGGAAAGAATGTTTAAAGCAGATACTGAATGGGATAGTTGTGCTGAATAAAAGGGTAAGGAAGACCCATTCTAAGTACTATAATCCTAAAAACAAGTTAACAGATTATACATGTGTATAATAATGTTGATCTCACAATGGATAATGAATTGTTCTTAGTACAATAGTAGAATACATTGCCCAGTATGTTCTTATGACAAATATTAGCCGCTGCATGAATTTAACACTTTTTAATTCCACTAGTAATTTTGATATGTTGGATATACATTATCTACATGCTATAATCATTACTTCACTGTGATTCCTGCAGCCTAACGTGAATACTTTTATCTTTCCAGGCATTTGGTGCCTGTACTAGTTTTTCTCTTCTTCCATGGTTGTGCATTACAGTACTCATTCTTGTGCTCACACCTAACCCTGCTGGGTTGATAATAATTACATTTCCCTCCTCTGTCTAAATTATATTTATCACACTCAATACCCTGTCCTGGTCCATCCAATCCCTGTAATGGTCACCAATGGCCATGTAATGGCCTGAGATCAATGTATTTTAAACTATCTAGTGCCTGCCACCAGGCTCACAATTCTGTACTTAAAGCTTCTTCTTGGTTTGACTGAGAGAAGGGTTAGGAGATTAGATTATTCACATTTCTGTTTCTCTTACCTGATCAAAATTTGCTATTGGTCTTACAGTTCTTTGCTACATGACCATTTTTTCCCACATGCAACACAGATGATTTTAGGGGATCCTTTCATCCTCTATTTCTACTTGTTCCTATCGTTGTTCCTTCCTCACTGCTACTTCTAACAACTTTTCGATGCCGATTCATTCGTCCATTTTTTTTTTTTTTTTTTTTTTTTTTTTTTTTTTTTTTTTTACAATGGTTGTTATTCTTTTACTATTAACCCTGTATATAAAAAAAGTTCTTTCTTACTTTTTTTTTATGAGGCTGGCCCCTCCGGCAGTTTCTCTGTTGTCAGTTTCTTGTGCAGACTCCCAAAATTCATACTGAATTTTTGTCAATTGTCATTAACCAGTCCACTTCATGCTTATTTGAAAATAATGAATAAGCATAATCATCTATGGTACAATGGCACGCATAGTTGTTCTCTACTAGAACCACTCTCTTTTTACCAATCGATATCACTTTGTCTTACTATCAATTTGCTTCGCTACTATTTTCATTCAAATTCATTTAAGTATCAGGTCCTGATCTACTGAAACTTCTAACTCCACTGCAATATTCTAGTTATCTATTAACTCCTACAATTGGTTCCTGCCACTGTCTAATGACTGGTACTGGTCTAAGTACCCCTGTCAAATTTAAGTACCTAGATTTCTGCTACTTTGACTTTCCAGGTTCCTTCTTACTCCTTAATACTTCCAATGTTGTATGCAGTTTCTTGAAATCTTGCTGACTTGTACTTATGCAATAACCAGCTGTTACTGTTTGCTTATTTGGCAGTCTGCTCATTACCTAGGCTGCTTTCCATTCTGACATTATGCTCCTGACTGTTTATGCTTGATTCTTATTCACTATCCTACTCCAATTTGTTTCTTAATAGGTTTAACAAACATGAAATCCCCAACTGGAAAGTAGTGCATAATGTATGCTTTCATTGAGTGGTGCAGAGCAGCACTGTGCACTAGCCAGATTGCAAGCAAGCTTGTTACTATCTCAAGTGTCTTGTTTTGTGTCATGGAGGTACTCCCTTTATGTTTATCTTAGGGTGGCCGTATATAGAGCTAGCTATGCTGTGTAGTAAATCGAGGCTGGAAATAGCATTTGAACTCTTGATACATCCTGATGTTGCCTTATATCCACCAATTTCACCATCATTTCTGAAATTCCTTTCAGTCTACAGTAAAACCGTGACTCCCTTCATCACCCATTATCTCTTTGGTAGTAGGTTGTTCGCTGAGTTCCTGGCCATGTGGGAACTGAGGAGTGATGCAAAAGTTAAAGCAGCCAAACTATATTGCAAAATAAGATTGAGATTACTTATTCAGCGGTACAAAAGAAACTGGCATTGCCTATATAGGAAGAAGCAAGAGCTATAAATTGGAACTATTAAGCTCCAGCCGATTAAAAGTCCAAAATATGCAACTAAGGTGCAGTTCCTTCAAGCTGTTATTTTTTATTTTCATTTTTTAATATAACCATTCTTATTCTTCTCCTTTTGGGCTTTATTCCTTGACCCATAGATACCATCTTCAGTGGGAGGAAACACTTTAATGTAATGCATGTGATATATCTTAAGTAATATGTCACGTTCTGATAGACTGATACACATATTAGTTTGCAGATGTGAACAATAATTTTATAATGAGCTTAAAAATATAGCAAGAAATTTACATCTTGTTCAACTGTCTAATCTTCTTCCTGGATTTGTGGAAAGCAATTTAAGCAATTTATTTTATGAAGTTATAGGTATTTTATGTTTTTTTCTTTTCTTTTCTTCCAGACTCCACTGCATTTGGCTGCAATCAGTAATCAGCCTGAATTAGTGAGTGCTCTACTCGAGGCAGGAGCTGATCAGAATTTACCAGACAAAAATGACAACATACCATTACACATAGTTGTGAGAAATAAGTCAAATGACTGTCTGGATAGATTATTAGGAAAAGGTGATGCAAATAGGCCATCGGTTAAATTGAATACAAAAAACTCTGAAGGTAATTATTTTAGAATCTGCTGTATCTATATGTACAATTAGCATTTATTATTTCATAATTAATTGGATATTCAAAGGGAAATATGATATAGAAGTAATTTTCAGCTTTAGAAAAAGTCATCCCTTCAGCTCTTTTCTGTTTATAATTTCAGAAAAACATCAATAAAAGAAAAAAAAAAAAATTTTGAAGATTTCTCCATTTTATTTTGTCAAAACCAATAATTATTTAACCTGCTTGTCACCATTTTTATATTCTAACTAGCTGTGCCCATGACTTTGTCCACACAGAATTTGAGATTCAATTCACAGTAAAATTATCAAAGAAATTATTGATATTGCTAGCAAGTTCATTCACATAGGGCATTAAAGTATGGACCTCTTTCTTAAACCATTTATGTCACAATTAATACATGCCATTGAGGCAAAGAAACTAATATGATGCGTGAATCATGTTCAACAAAAAAAGTTTACTTATTTGTGAAAACTTTTATTTTTAATTTCTGAGCTTCCCAACTTCACATGAAAATGAAATGTTCCTTATTTTACATAATGAAGGCTAAGGATATTAAAACAATTTCTTGATGACCAAGAAACATTTACTGCAAGTCAGCCCTACAGATTCATGGTCAACAAAACATAATTGCATCTCACAGTGGAATATAGAAGTTAGACTATAGCGACACCTATCAGAATTAAATGTAACATTACACTCTACCTCGATAACAAATAGTGTGAATATGGCTTGAATATGTCGAGTGTTTTTTTTCCAGTGGTGATTATTTTTACACATGAATAGGATTTTATATATGAAGAGAGACTGAAAGCTATTACTTGTAGCCACTCCATGAGCCTTCAGTGTTTGCACTGCTTGCTAACCCTACCAATCACAAACCCTAACACTAATCATACCTCAAAACTGCTTTTAAAATGATTTTACATATGTTTTTGATTCTAGAATTTGTAACAATATCAAATTACAATTATGTCTAATTGTAATGTAGTAAATAATATTTATTTAACAGTGATTACGCTAATGGATGAACAATGCTTTCGGTTTTTCCATGTTGTGCATAAATGAATAGATCAGATAGATTGCCAATGCACAAACATGCAACATACAATTATCGAGGAAAAAAACATGGATTTCCTTAATCCATTCCACATATTTTCATTGATTGTCCTTGTGATTTGTTAATAATGCCAAACAAATAGGGAATTGCAAACATTTAAATTGAAATGATATATCATTGGTGTTTGTGTCAACAGTACATTTTCTCCTTTCAATTTACTATTTAAAATTGTTGCCTCAAGAATATTTGCCATTATATTTCTCACAACCAATTTTGTTGTGAGTACAACTGCATCTCAGAAGTGGATTTCCATGTTGCAATGTTGTGTCCTAACTCCGATAGTAGAAGGCACCTTAAGAAGAAGAATCTTGTTCCATTACAAAGCAAATCAGTTGAGATTAAAAATTCTGTGCACTGAGTGACACCATCTTAATTAACAATAGTATCGATTGATTTGAAATTAAATTCTTGCAATGTGAATTCTATTAAAAATGGAAATACTGTTGTTATGAACTGCATTTTACAATACACAACATGATTTATTTAAAGTGTAACTGTAACAAACAACCACGTACCATAATATTGACGTCAAATTCAAACCAATGATAATTAACATATTTGATTCATATTTCATTGCAACACTAAGATTATTGTCTACTCGAACATGAACATTATTTTCATGTTCAGGTAAATTAAATATTGCATACTTATTACATTTATTTAACGTACTCCGTTTAATTTTAGTTCATCTGTTACATTTAAGAAAACTTGTGAAACAATTTATCCTTACTTAAAAAAACAAAACTACAGTGTAAACTTTTGTCAACAATGCTTCTCAAATACAGAGTTATCTGTGGAGTCTACATAACCTAATTGTAGTTATAGCAATTATACTTCAGTGCCACTTATCTGAATTAATTATACAGGGTGGTCAGAAATTCATTGGCAGGTAAGGATAGTGTTCGGGACGTTGCACTGACAAAATAAGTACAAAAAAATCTAGTAAAAGTCGTGCCGTTTTTGAGTTATACGCCAATAAGAGCGCTGCGCGGGCGAATTCAAACAGCCTTCCACAGGCGGTGCTGCCAAGTGTACTCGAGGCATGCAACTGCCAATGAAAACGAAAAGAAAAACACTCTTCGGAAGTGGGACTCGAACCCGCAACCTTCAGATTGAGAGTTTGCCGTCTTACCAATTACGCTGCCAAGGCACTAGAATTTCCTTGTTTTTAGAAGCCACTAGGGCGGACTGTTTGTTCGTAATCGGAATTGATCGGTAATCCCCGACATTTTTCGGGAAGTCGGTGGTGGGGCTAAAGAATTTTTTTGTGAGAATTGTTTTTTAATTAGTTGATCTGCTTGCTAGATTAACCTTTAATTTTTGTACAAAAATCGTTTAGTTACTGGCACAAATAAAAAAATCTGTAAACTTAATTTATTTGTTGCAAAGAAGCTTCTTTTATTCCATGTAATCGTATTTCACTAGATTTCAATCACAACATTTTTATTGATTAACGTGAGTATCCTTGCTACTATTTTGCAACAGTAAAACAAAAAACAGTAAACTTTTGGAAAA
This sequence comes from Vandiemenella viatica, assembly GCA_031002005.1. Classification (NCBI taxonomy): domain Eukaryota; kingdom Metazoa; phylum Arthropoda; class Insecta; order Orthoptera; family Morabidae; genus Vandiemenella; species Vandiemenella viatica. The sequence goes on along the minus strand of JARYHS010013630.1, from coordinate 325,053,594 downwards.
AAGAACAATAAACCCATTCTATCGTTTGTAACATAACTTTCTCTGCTGCAAAACGTCTGTTCTTATTCAAACAAGTTGTAAACTCGCTAACTCGCGGCAAGCCGCAAAAGGTAGACGAGCTGTTACTCATTGAAAGCCCTTTTGTTACTGATACAAAACTAAATTACTGTACAGTAGTTTCATTTCCAACTTGACCTTATCAGTCGCAACATTGAAACCCAACACGGATTTACTTACAATAAGCGTCAACCCGCGACAGTAACCGTGAAATAAATAATCTCTGAAAAATCTTGTTTTTAGTAAAAATGTATCCCAATAAACAACAATAACAAAAAAATACGGTTCCTTAGATGTTACAGCAACTGCTCAAAATGTCCTCCGTCAACTGCAATACCGGCACGACAACGCTGAGTTACTGAATTTGCGAGTCTTCCGAAATTGTAACTTTCTCTAATTTCATCAAAAGCTAGAATTATCCTAGCCAAATGTTCTTCCTCTGTTTCTACTTCAGTCTCATAAACAATGGCCTTGACAGCTCCCCAGAGATAAAAATCCAATGGGTTGTAGTCTGGTGACCGAGCTGGCCAGTGAATTGGGCCTCCTCGAACAATCCACCTGTTAGGATACAATGCATCTAAGTGTTGAGGTACTGGTACTGCAAAATGCGGCAGCACGCCGTCATGTTGAAACCACATGTCATTGCGAATTGCCAAAGGAACATCTTCTAAGTACAACAGAGGACGTTTTCATGAAATGCTAAATAAGAAGCGCCATTTAAACGTTGCGGAAGTAGAACAGGGCCTAGTACAAACTCACCCAAAATACCCGCCCAAATGTTAACACTAAATTTGTGTTGGTATGACTTGACAAAAATTGCATGCGGATTTTCGACATCCCAGATGTGGTTGTTTCGCCTATTAAAACACTCCTCCCTGATAACGCACGCCTCATCCGTCCACAGCACCTTCCTTTCAAACCGAGCGTGGTGGTGTAACGGATAGCGTTCTGGCCTCGCATTCGGGAGGATGGCGGTTCGAATCCCCGTCCGGGCATCCAAATTTGGGTTTTCCATGGTTTCCAAAATCACGCCTGGCAAATGCTGGGATGTTTCCTTCAAAAAGGCCATGGCCGAATTCCTTCCCATTCCTTGCCCCCATCCTTTCCCGTCTCTAAAGACCTCGCTTTTGAGAGACGTATGCAATTAAAAAAAAAATTCTTTTCAAAGTTGGGATAATCGTTACATTGCTGTAGGTACCACTGTGAAAACTGAACTGGAAGTGGAAAACTGTCTTCCTCCAAATCTTGGACCTTTTGAAAGTGAAAGGGATGTAACCCTTCGTCGTGATGGTCGTCCAAAACAGTGGCATGTGAGGCCTTGTAATTAAAAAACAACAAAAATGACCCTATTGAAAGGCTGCATTTAAACGGAGAATTTGAGGGATCACTGGATGTACCAGCAATGCGTTGGCAATGACCCTAGAGCTTGTCCTCGGATTATCAGTAATCATTTCCAGGACATTGTCTTCAAATCCTACACTCCGCCTGAACTGATTTTGTCCGGCATCGGGCCTGTGGACAACAATACTTCCCGTCTCCCTCAACCTTCTGTCAACCAACACAAAAGTGTTGGCTGATGAAATCACACAGTTAGGAAATCAAGTCTTGTAAATCTTAACTGCTTCGGCCCTGTTTTGTCCAGCAGCGCCATACGCCAAATGCATATCAGCGTACTCTTCAAACTAAAATTGATGACGTTGCATGATGACTGTCTTTATCGGGAAGTTGCGTTCGACTGCGAGACTTCCTCTGGCATGGTCCTTTAGACCCCCAACCGACTTCCCGAAAAATGTCGCGGATTACCGATCAATTCCGGTTACGAACAAACAGTCCGCCCTCGTGGCTTCTAAAAACAGCTAAATTCTAGTGCCTTGGCAAACTCTGACTCTGAATGTTGCAGGTTCGATTCCCACTTCCGAAGAGTGTTTTTCTTTTTGTTTTATTTGGCGGTCCCATGGCTCGAGTACGCTTTGCAACACCGCCTGTGGAAGGCTGTTTGAATTCGGCCGCGCAGTGCTCTTATTGGCCAACTTTAGCTGCGTATAACTAAAAAATGGTACGACTTTTACTAGATTTTTTTGGTATTTATTTCGTTAGTGCAACGTCCCGAACACTGCCCTTACCCGCCGATGCCTGAATTTCTGACCACCCTGTATATCTATATAAAAAAAAAAACTTTCGCTCAACATCAATAATATTTCCTGTGAATATAGCTCAAATTGGTCCAGTGGATTTCTGTGATGATGTAGTTTACACGTGCCTATGACTTCAATATAAGGATTATTTTATTATTTTTATATTCTCATTATTTGAGATGTACAGAATGCATTTAAACTTCTTACATTAGTATTTACAATCTTTGTTTGCAATAAGTTGTGAAAGTTAAACTCTGAAGATGAGTAACATGCAAAACAAGTAACAGTATTGTATTGGATGGCCATACATATTACCGAAATGAAGGTTGAGGTTAGTCTCATGTTTTATTATCCTGTTTTTTTAAACATGTAATTTCATGGTTACGTTAGCTGATGTGCTGTTCACTGAATGAGTTAAAGAGATTAGGCAAATTTATGAAAAGATTAATTTTCAGGGAAAATGCTTAGTGAAGCTTCTGATGGCACCACTTGACTGGACTCTGGTGCTACTACTGAACTGGATGTTTATTGCTCATTATTTAAGTCTGATTTGAAATCATTTTTATTCATTAAATATCTTACTAGAGGTTGCAGTGTTTAGTTGAAGAAAGACGTTTAATGTTACTCATGTTTCAAATTTATAAACATTTATTACAAATTATTTTAAGCTGATGATTGAATTCTGTCTTTTAGGTACCTTTTATGCTGACCAAATTATCATTTTAACGTTTTTATCCTGATGGAACAGTAAAAATGCTACAGAGAAAGAAGGAACAAGACAAATCAACATATTTCGTAACAAAACGTAAACCTGAAATAGAAATAATAAAACGTAAATTTAAATGTACAGGCAAAATTCTTCATCAATAAAAAGGGAGTTTATATGGCTGCACTAGTGTTTTAGTATGTGATGATGCATGGAGAGCGTATAGTGATGGGGACAGTGGCAAAAGAACACTATCCATGGCAATTGAACTGAGATGATAATAAGGAATAATAACAATATTCCTGATTTGAGTTCCCAAATGCAGACAAATCATGGAACCAATATTTTTCAAACCTATATATTGGTTTACATTTAGCTGTTGCAATAAAATTTTCTCAAGTGCTGGCTGGGCTTAATAACTTTAATGTGTCGTCTATCAGAATTGAAGTCATTTACTTAAAAATTCTTCTATAGTTTGGTAATTAATTTTGATAAAGCAATTCATCTGATTACTTAAAAAAATTCAAAATGAAAGCTTCCATAAAATTTCATTGAATTAATGTTCATTAAAAGTTTATTTTTCTTCCCCTAGGCTTGACTCCACTGCATATTGCCATCAGGCACAAGAACAATTATGCCACACAGAAGCTAATAGCTGCAGGAGCTGATGTTAATGTTCTAGATCGAAATGGTCGGACAGCACTACATATTGCAGCAGAAGAAAATGATGCAACTGTTGCACAATATCTTGTCACAAATGTATGTTGTAAAAATAGTTTGTAGTAGATTTATTAATCTATTATTATTATTACTATTTATAGCCAGTTTCAATCATGAACTGCTGAGGCCTTTTAGTTATGAGTACTGATCATCATTTATTTGCAAGGATGTGAAGTGTATTAATTGGCATATTGGTGATCCTACCACATGCAGGAAGGAATTTATTCTAATGGGAGGAGCTAAGTGTTGCTATCTGTCTGCGATTCATGTAACTTAGGTTTGTGATCTTTTTAGTTTGAGGCAGAAATTGAGAACTGTCACTGCATTTCCATAGCCGATTGCACAAAACTGCATTCAGGACGACCAGTATACGGGGACCAACCTGAACCTGGTCCCCTCCCTGATCCAGTGTAGTGGTACCTTTAAGTGCACAGCCACACTTGCCGATTTTATCAAGCCATATCTAATTTAAATTTAAGTTTTTTCAAGTTTCTTTGACTTTTTCACGCACACACCCATACAAATAAACTTGAGATAGAAACTGTTATTGAATGTAAAAATTAACAAATTTGATTTCATTGTTTTTTGTGTTGTGGAAAGAACTGATTTGTTGTGATTTTTAAATCTGTGCGTAATTCATGTAGTTGGTGATATATGGGTGAATGTTGGTTAGTGGCTTGTAAATACTGCATTTATACAAAAAAAAAAAATTTTCATCTTTTTGGTAATGGAGGATAAGGTTTACCAACTATAATAGATTTTTGTTCATTGTTGCAATATAAGATTTTTTATTACAGTAGAAAGTCTGAGTTTTAGATTAACAAAATAAATGATTTTATGTAGAAGCCAGTAATAATGCAAGCATACTATTGGCAGTTGCCAGCCTAGTGACAAACTGGTAGTGTTATATACAAGATGCGGCAAAAAGATCTGACGGTTTTAAAGTAAAAACAAAATGAAAAATAAAATTGATACAAAATATTTTATTGCTTACTACAGAAGGATGTTTATGTAAATTAATGAAAATAACATCCGTTTAAGATGTGAAGATAATGTCCTTTAAATGATGTCCGTCTTTGACCAAGCATTCTTCCAGCCTTGCACTGAAGCTGTCAAACACTTTCTCCAACATTGCACGAGGTTGGTTGGCGATTTCTTGGCGTATGGCTTCCTTCGGTTCGTCCAGTGTGCAGGGTATGTTTGTATAAACTCTTGCTTCAAGGAGCCCCCACAAGAAAAAATCATAAATGCTATGATCAGGGGAGCGAGCTGGCCATTCAATGTCCCCAAAACGCAAGACCACTCGGCCATGAAACTTGCTTCTCAAAATACCCATAACCTTATTGGCTGTATGGGCAGTTGCCCCATCCTGCTGGAACCACATCCTCCTGTGCATTAAATGATTTCTCTTAAGTTCAGGGACTAGGAAGTTTTTCAACATCAACGGATAACTTTGGGAATTGACCATAATGGTTCAACCTCCTTCTTCATACAAGTATGGCCCAATGACACAACTTTTCATTGTACCACACAGTAACCTTGGAACTATGCAGAGAGCGTTCAAGCAGTTGTTCTGGAGTTTTAGCCGACGAAGTTCTATTTGTTTAGAAAACCATCCAGAAGGAAATGAGGCTCATCGCTCGTCATTAAAAGATTTCACCAGTCAACATAGCAATAATTTATTCTGCAAATGCTTTACCCTTTGCATAGTCATTAGGCTTTAACTGCTGGACAATAGCCATTTTGTACGGGTGGAAATGCAGATCGAAATGCAATACTCATCTTACCAAGCGGTCAGACATATGCAAAGCAGCAGCTTGTTTACAGGCCAGCTGCCAAGTACTGGCTTCCACAGCTTCTCTTTCTCGATCGATATTCTCTGGCATCTGGACTCACCTTGGACGTCCTGTCAGCTTCTTTTTTACCGCTGAACTGGTAGCTCTGAAGGCACTCACCCATAGCATTACAAGTTGGGACTCTTCCCCTAGGATCCACATTAAAACATCTATGGACCAGCCGAAGAACAGCAATGCAGCAATCGCCACTTAAAAAAAAAAAAAAAAAAAAAAAAAAAAAAAAATAGCCTCAATAACAAATGCATGGTGCTCACCCGACCACTGCTCCATGGATTCTGCTACAAAGGTCTATGTGTGGGCTGAGGAACGACTCTATGCCCACCATCCCCCACCATCTACTCGCTCAACAGTACACGGACAAAACTGTCAGATCATTTTGCCGCAGCCTATACATATATTTTGCTGTCATCAGTCTCTTGACTGGTTTGATGCAATCCTCCATCCCTTCCTATCTTGCGCTAACATATTCAATCTACGTCTTCAGTTATCTGCTTAATATATTAGAACTACTCTTTGTCTATCTCTACAACTCTCTTTCGACTGTTTCCTCCAGTAACAAATTAATCACTCCACATGTCTTAGATTCTTACCCACCATCATATATCTTCTTTCTGTAAGATTCTTCCACAAACTTCTTTTCTCATCCATTATTTCCAAAACATGTTCATTTCGTACTTTATCTATTCACTTAATTTTCAGCATCTTTCTATACCACCACATTTCCAATGCTTCAATTTTCGTTTTTTCTGGAATTCATAAAGTACATACTTCCCTACTATAAAATGATGATCTCAGCACATAAAATTTTAAAAAGTTATTTTTAACTGTTAGATCAGTTTTTTTTAAAATTGAAAGATTCCTCTTTTTCATGAAAACTCTCTTTGCTAGTGTTATTCTGCTTTTAACAGCATTCCTGCTTCAACCATCAGTTGTAATTTTGCTAGCTAAGTAACAGAAATCATATACTTCTCCTGTCGCATCCAATCTTATATTTATATTTAATCCATTATTACTATCATTTCTACTACAGTTCATCCCTTTTATAAACCGACTTCAAAAAAAGGAGGAGGATCTCAATTTGTCTGTATGTATGTTCAGCGATATCTTTGCCAATTTTGAACCGATTTAAATGAAATTTTTATAGTGGATAGGGTATACCTCCAAAGTGGTCCCATATGAATTTCATTGAGAAACCACCCCTCCTACCCCATTACACCCCTTAATTTTTATACAAACCCACTTTTTTTTATCCGATTTTGATGGAACTTTGGACATGTATAGTAAAAAATGAAGAGAAAAATACTGTGAACTTTTGGTTTGAAAAAACTGAACTCCTTTCCCCCTATCCACTACCTGTCAATGTTCTTTACACGAAGCTACAGTCGACACCATTTAACTCATCTGATCTCCATTAGAGTTGGAATATACATGTAATTTTTCATGGAGACGGTTTCAGACCAAAAAAAAAACCCTCTACCCCTTTACACCCCTCAGTTTTATACAAACCTACATTTCTTATCTTTTGATTGAATTTTTCACATTTATACTTTAGAATAAAGAGAAAATTCTGTCAACATTTGGTCTGCCAAAGCCCAACCACTCTCCCTCCTTCCAACCCCCTTAATTTTTGTCATTGTTCTTTATAGAAAGCTGCAGTTGACACCGTTTGACCAACAACCATGGAAGTTGGCGCTTATATGTATTTTTTCATGAAGAAGGTTTCTGACCAAAAAATCCAAAAGCCACCCCCCTCTTCCCATTAAACTGCTTAATTTTTATACAAACCCACAGTTTTTATCTGGTTTAGATAGAACTTGGCACATTAAACAAAGAGCAAAATCAAGTCAACTTTTAGTTTGCAAAAGCTGAACCCTCTCTCCCCGTTTCTACCCCCGATTTTTGTCCGATTTCTTTTTTAAAAAGCTACAGTCGACACCATTTGACCGATCTTTATGAAAGTTGGCACATATATGTATTTTTTATGGCGAAGATTTCTGACCAATCCAAAAACTACCCTACCTCCCCTTTTACACCCCCTAAATTTTTGTACCATACCCACGTTTTAATACGATTTTGGTGGAACTTCGCATGCGTTTACTTTAAAACAAAAAGAAAAATACTGTCCACATTACTTTTACAAAAACCCAAACCCTATCCCTCATTCTAACCGTTTAATTACTGTCAATGTTCTTTTTTATAAAAATACTGTCTATATTTAGTTTAGAGAAGTCAAACCCCTCTCCCCCTTTCCATCCCGTTAACCTACACAAAGCACAGTTTGTACCCGATCCTGAAGGATATTGGCACATATATACTTTAAAACATTCAGAAAAATTGTTTTAAATTTGGTTGCAGAAGCCCAACCCCTTTTCCCTTCTACCCCCACCCTTCCTAATTTCCAATGTTCTTTATAGATGCCCACCATTTTTATCATATTTCAATGGAACACTGCACATGTATACTTAAAAACAAAGAGAAACATAGTTTCTACATTCTGTAAACAAAACCCAACCGCCCACTCCCTTACCCCATTTAATTTTTGCAAATGTTCTTTACACAAAGCTACAGTTTTTATCTGGTTTCGATGGAATTTTGCACATGTATACTTTAAAATACTGTCCAAACAAGCTTTAAAAAAACCAATCTACTCTTCACATATAATCCCTTTAAAAAAACCAATCTACTCTTCGCATCTAAAATTCCTTAGTTGGTTTTTATACATACCTACAGTTTTTATCTGATATCAATAGAAATTTACACACGTATACTTTAAATCAAACAGAAAAGAAAAATAAATGTGTCCTAATGTCTCAACATGTAACTCAGATTTCAAGTTGGACCTCAAGCTTTCACGATGTGAAAACCAATGAAAAATCTATATTTTCTGTGTGATGCCGGAACAAACTGATATATTCTAGAGACAGATTTGTGTATGTGGTATGTATTAATGCCCAGATGTTACATGTTTCGATTATCGAGCAGCAGCTTTAACAGATGTTATGATTAGTTCGAAATACAGCCTGGACCAAAATGTAAACTAACATTTCTTACCACAGTATGCAATTCATCCCGTTCTGGAAGTTGTTGGGTTGTATAAAGCCGGATTTTTTTTTTTTTTTTTTTTTGAACACTGCTCTATCAGGAAGTTCGCAAAATGAAAACTGCTGCGGCATATTTAAAATACAAAACAAACTATAATACCACTAAACATTTAAAAATAAAATAATTGTTTTAAAGAACATAAAAACCGCCTTCAAGAAAACACACTAAAATTTTTAAAATAACTTTATACCTTGCTTAGTAGAAAGTAAATCTAAATGGACAATATTTTACATTACTGTTATTGAAATTTTTACATTAACCAGTTATTTTTGTAGTCGGTGCCAGCCAAAGCAAGAAAAACAAAAAGATAAAAATAATAATGAATAACAATAAACATAAAAAATCATTTGATTCGGCTGTCCGGGTGCACCGCATCATGTTCATTGTAGCCGACGTTTCTGCCCTGGAAGAAGACCCCAGAATGAGGGTCGAAATGCCGGCTGCAATGAACATGACGCGGCGCCACCCAGACAGCCAAGAATCAACTGACTCCAGCCGTGGAAGCCTACGATTACGTAAAAAAATCATGTTACTACTTACCTACAATTAATGCTGAGAACACATAGTTCAACAAAACATAACTGAAACATACAGATGATACACTGATATTATACTAACTGTAAAGCGTTTACTGCATGATGCAGCCTACCAACTGACACTGTAGTGCCAGTGATATGCCTGGACGACCAACGAGGTCAAGCTACAGATTAAAATATTGTTGTTTCCCTAGACCGTCTTCACTGCATGCTGTAAAATAGTCGGATTTTTTTGTTCATACTCCCTGTGTCGCCTCGAACACCAAATAAAGTTCAGTAATTCATTCTTCGCGATGTGACAGCTGGCACCGACTCCAAAAATAACTGAGTAATGTAAAAATATCAATAACAGTAATGTAAAATATTGTCGATTTAGATTTACTTTCTTCTAAGCAAGATATAGTCATTTTAAAATTTTTAGTGTGTGTTTTTTGAAGGCGCTTTTTATGTTTTTTAAAACTATTATTTTATCTTGCTTCGGCTTATATTTACTCCATACTCTTCTTTCAATATTTTATTCATGACATTATTTACTTCTCAATATCCTCAGCCAGTTCTTCTACCAAGAAAATGTCATCAACAAATCATAGCAAACTGATATTTTTTCCCTCCTTGAACACTTAATGCCACTTTCTAATTTTTCTTTAACTTTCTTTATTGCTTCCTCTACATACAAACTGAATATTAATGGATGTTAGGCGGAAAGCTATTGGGGGGGGAGGGGGGTTAGCAACACTTTGCCTAAACTGTAAACAATTAATTTCATGACGTGTGTAGCCTTCTGGTACCTCAATGATTAATTATGCGGTTGCCACGCATTCGTGTTACACACCTCAAACGCGAAGGGTACAATAAATAAGTTCACTTAACACAGTTTTAGGATCACAAAATACTTATATTCTTGATAAAGTTCACTCTTACATTGTTGGTACCAGAATTTCCAATAAAGCATTGGACAACTGTTCCATTGAAGATTGACAGGCTAAGCACATTCACTTGAGAAGACAAACACTCACTAAGTCCCTCTAACTCTAGTGAGATAACGACTACAGCATACCGCAACCACGACCCATGTGGAGCAGTTCGCTCCGCGAACCGACGCGAAGTTAACGGTTTAAAATCTAATGGAAGACTGGGACTTTTATCAACTTTTCAATTTCTGTTACGTCAGCAAAATCATTGGAAAATTAATATCTCCCAATATACTTGATGGTTTAACCTGCAATTAATACATGGACTTCCTGATATCATATTCTATCTATCTCAATTTAATTTAGCCTTCAAAAGGGTATCTATAAGATTAACCTTTAAGTCTCTTATATCATCAGCTTGCTGCGACTTGCTGCAATTTCTCAACAATTTTCGACAATCTCTTTCAAAAATCTTAATTATCTTACTAATGCTTAAACTTTTTACCAAAACCAAGGTATATTTTTTATCCTCTAAATATAAGCTATCTCCTGGCATAACTTTTTCAATTTTATTTATTTTATTTAAAATCTTTATTGTTTACTCTTAATGAAAAGTGGTTATTAAATTTGGCCTAATTACTTAATTTTACTTTCAAAATATGCTAGACCGTGCTGACTATAGCTGGTGATGAAAGATCAGCTGTGACTTTACTCAATTCAAAGTTATTTCAAATCTTAAATTCTAGCTTTCCTAACCGTGTGGGTCAAAATTATCTCTTAAATTAAATTTTTCTGGACATAATGAATACACTTAAAAGTAATTCTTATGGCGAGCTTTAATCATGGAAATGAATGCAAGAAAATCCGTTCAAGTTGAAAACCACGTAAAATTTCTATATCCTTCGTAAGCAACTTCAAAATCGAACTATAGAGTATATTACTACTGGGGGGATAGCTGGTGGGAATACTTTTGGTGAGCTAATAGGTACCTTACATAGAGATACACAAAACATTGTTTCACACCATTTTTAATTGATGAATTTGTCTTAGGATTATCTACTATATAGATTATAAAGTATTCTTGTATATTTTACACTTGACTTCTTTAAAATCTTGTCCCACTTAACACCATCAAAAACTTTTTGTTTTTAAATCAACAAAAGCCATAAAAGTATCTTTGTTTTTCTTGACTCACCCTTCAAGTATTAATCTTAAACCTGTACCGTGGGTTTTTCTAAACTCAAACTTATCTTCACCTACTTATCTCTTCTACTATCCTTTCTATTTTTCTGTATTTTATCTGGGTCAGTAATTTTGAAACATGTGATGTCAGACTTATGGTGCTATAATTCTCACATTTGTCAGCCTGTGTAAAGTGTAAAGATTATACATCTATTAAAGTCTTTGAAATCTCTCCTGTTTTGTAACTTTTTGATACCGGTTTGAATAAACTTCTCCTAGGGATTTCAGAAGTTCTGTGGAAATCCCATCAGTTCCAACTTCCTTATTTGATTTCAAATCTATCAAAGCTCTGTCTACTTGTTCGTAAAACAGGATCTGTTAAGTCATCAATGGTGACATTGTCCTCTTTTTCCAGTGCACTTTTGTTTAAATCGTCCCCATCATACAGTTTCTCTATATATTCTATCCATCTGTTGGCTGTCTTCTGAATTTGAAAGAGGTTTCCCATCAGCAACTTTAATGTTTATACACCTTTTCTTCATTTCTCCGAAAGTTTGTTTTATTTTCCGATGTGCTATATCTACTTTATTTATGATCATTTCCTTTTCTACTTCTTCGCACTTTTCTTGCATCCACTTTCTTATGCTTTTTTTTGCATTTCCTGTTCATTTGATTTCTAAAATGTCTTGTTCTGCTCTCTTCCTGCTTCATCCTGAGCATTTTTGTGCCGTTTTCTTATCCATCAGCTCCAAAATTTCTTCTTTGATCTAAGGTTTTTGGATGGCTTGTTCCCTAAAGTCTGATGTGGTTGAGCTCCTTTCAGAGGTGCTCCTTAGACCCACTCAGGGCCAGATTAAGACACCGCGGGGCCCGTAGCAAATGTGAAGAAGAGGCCCTTGATTTTTGTCATCTGGGGGAAAATTGTAGATCTAAAAGAAAGGTTGCCCATCTAGCCTAGGTGTGTGGCCCCTAGAAGGCGCGAGGCCCGTAGCATTTGCGCTACCTCCTGCTACACGGTTAATCCGGTACTGGACCCACTTCTACTATCTCTGCAAATTTTTCTCATGTTAGATTGTTTCAGTTTATCCAATTTCAGTCTGTTCTGCTTGTATTGATTCTTTATTCTCTTGAATTTCAGCCTGCACTTCATAACTATCAGATTGTGGTCAGAGTCTATGTCCAGTCCTGAATATGCTTTACAATCTAGTACTTGACTCCTGACCATGATAAAATCTAGCTGATATCTACCTGTATCCCCTGGACGTTTCCATGTGTATATCCTTCTTGGATGATTCTTAAATAGTGTGTTTGCCATGACTAGTTCATATTTTTTCACAGAGTTCTAACAACCTGCTTCCTTGCTCATTTGTTTCTCCTAGACCAAAACTTCCTACAGTATTTTCCTCTTTACTTTCTCCCACTATTGCATTCCAATCACCCATGATTATTATATTTTCCTCCCCTTTCACTGGATTAATTCTTCAGTTTCATGATATATTTTCTTTATTTTTCTCCTGTTCTCCCTGTGTCTTTGGCATATACACTTGTACTAAATTGGTTGGTGCAGGCTTAGTTTCTATTCTCATGAAAACAATCCTGTCACTAAACTGTTCATAATAACTCACCAATTTCCATACTCTCTTGTTCGTTATAAATCCTACAACAGGTACTCCACTAACAGTTTGTTTGCTAATTATCCTATGTTCCTGTCTTCTTTCCTTATATTCTCACTAATACCAATGACATCTAACTTTAGTCATTCCATCTCCCTTTTTACGTTTTCTAGTCTACCTGCACTGTCGACACTTCAACTTGTATGATGTTTCTATCCATTCTGGTGACTGTTCCCTGAGCAGTCCCCACCCGGAGATCTGATTGTGGGTTGTTTTACCACAGGAATATTTTACCCAGAAAGAAGCTATCATTCTGTACTTAAATTGAGAGGATAAGATGTTTTCAGGATACCCTCTGGGTCTTTAATTCAGTAGCTTCCCATTGCCTTCTGCATCCCCCTGCCATTGATTCATCTACCTTCAGGCCAAAGACAAGAGAGTGCCCTGGCTGGACCCCTCCTTTCTCTTTCACCCTTCTTTCATGAAGCTCTTGGCAAGCAGCGGGTGACTTCTTATACCTTATTCAGTCGCCAAAGCCTCATCAGTGCGAACAGGTGCACCATGTGAAGCATAGGTGCTTTTGAGTGTAGGTCACTTTTGAGTGTAGTGAAATACTTCTTCCACCAACCTATTTGAGCCGGAATGACAGGAAAGATAAGATTAGAGAAATAAGGTGCCGCAATGATTCTTATATGAATTCTTTTTTCCCTCGTACCATTAGGGATTGGATTGCAAAACAAAGAGGTTAGCTTTGGTGCTGAGAACCCTCTGCCACCCACAATTTTGTGAATTGCAGAGTATATATGTAGATAGGTTGATATTTGGTTAGAGGAGGCTCATATAGCCTTACCCAAACCCTTATATCTACTAGTTTAATATTAACTTGGAAATGAGCTCGATTTTTTCACCTATTCATAATTATTATTACCATTATCTTTTCCAAACAATGTTGAAATCTTTCTTTTAAGTTTGCAGTCACAATGAATATGTGATTTACCACAATGCCTTTTGTTCCCAGTGATTCCTTTTTCTTGATGGAATCCCACACACAACTATTTTTACACTATGTTGCTTTGAATTCTTTCGTGGTTTGAGGAGAATTGCAAAGCACCTAAGTTGATAAGTTGTTCCACTCCCTGACACCTTATCTACTCGTGAAAACTCCATAATTTTTCATGTTTAAAATCAAGTATTAATTAGAAGTCATGATAATCTCTTTCATTCTACATGCAACTATTTTTTACCCAATTTCCATCCAGTCTTCTTTAATTTATGCCTTATGCAAAACTATTATTTCATTTAACTGTCTTCCAATAATTTCCAATACAGCTCCTGTATCACATCAGTATGCTGATTTCTGTAAACTATGCCAGCTGGCCTGTTTTATTTCCGCTGCAACTCCTGTATTTTAAAATGAAAAATGAGGATTCACTGACATGGCTAGTATTCAAATTTTATGTATTTCAACACGCATTTAAACCAACACTGTGTCATCATACAATACCTTTACTTTTCTGTGTACCTAATAATCTAATACTTTTTGGCAACTATATTTATTCCATGTTTATCTAAATTTAATGTACATGATCAATGCTTCCGGTGACTAATAGCTACTTCATTTCTGTCATTGGTCAAGCATTCCCAGTCATTTGCATGTCACCTGCATTATAAGTCACCTTACCAGTGATCTGCTTTACAAACTGGCTTTTCATTATACTGGAATGATTACAGGCAAATCAAAGCTTTGAACCTCTGGTTGCTATCAATGCTTACGCCCAGAATTTTATTTATGTAAACAACTCATTCAAATTTATTCATCAGAGTATCCCCAGAAACCACCATGTGACAAATAATCTATAATATATTCCTATGTGCTATACATCTCTTGGCATCAATATTTAATTCCGCAAAGCATCATTCGTGGTTATCTGCATATGAAATATTGTCAGCGAGTTCTGAAATACACAGAGATTACAATTTAAAGGGCAACTTTTACTGAAAACGCTCCTTTTATTTGTTGATTCACTAATTGTTATAAACAGATGGGAGATACAGCTAAGGTATTTTTCTCCTGTCACATTGAATCTGTTTTTTATGGAAACAGATTTTTCCTTAACTATTTCACACTTTTTAACTAATGGTTTGTTGGATTTTTTATTTTCTTATGGCTTTATGCCTCATTGTGGTTATTAGAGTTGGGGATTGTTGGGCTATTTTGTCTGTTCTATTACTGTTATTTTGCTACCTGAATTAAGGTTTTGAAGAATTACAAGGTTCTTTAAAATAAGAAATATTCTTTCTTCAGCCACACTATGAGCAATATTTTCTAATCATAATTTTTTTCTGTAGACAAATATTGACATGAGCAAAAGAAATATGGCTGGCCATACAGCTGCTAACATTGCTAATGCAAGCCGAGAAGGAGGAGGATCAGAATTGTACAACATTTTGAATTTCATTCAGGTATGTACAGTTGACACTTCTTTTAGAACTATTTATCGTATTCATTTTGTGTTTTCTGTTTTCATGCCAGTTTTTAACAAATTCAATTTTTTGGTGAAATTCATTCATTATTTGTATCTCAGTTTTGCATTAATGTTGATGTAAAAACTGCAGTTCTTTTATGAGTAAATCTATTAACAAGAATTTGTAGAAGGGTCTTTGAAATGTATTGTTGCACTAGTTAGCTAAGTAACAGAATAATTAGACATTTGAGAGTTCATGACATTTCATTGGTGTGATAGGGTACCTTTCACATTGCATGCAAGATTTTTGACTGCAGTCACTGATTGCACCATGAAGTCTAAACTAAAATATTTTGGCAGAAGTATACAGAATATACATGGTTGATCCCATTTAAAGATACCATGGGTTGACCAAGATGGCTTGAAGTTTACATGGTTTCATGTTAATAACATATATATTGGATAAAAACTATGGTATAACAGAATTGTGTTCTTGCTTCATTGGGTAGAAATAACTTGGCAAGGTATGTGTGTGCTAAACAGATCCTATTGTATGATTGTATATGCCATGGAGAGTATGGTGGGAGAAGTGAAGTTGGAGGGGATTTAAGAAAACATATAAAAGGATCAATAACTATAGAAAAACAATATTGCTGGTGATATATAAGGGAAAAGTAATGAAAAGAAATGTGTATTTTTAGTCCATCCCTCTTTTAGAGATTTTACCTGTTCTGAGAGAATCTTGTAATTGTTCCTTCTTTACTTGAATTCTTATTATTTCACTGCTTAATGAAACTAAACTACTTATAATAAACAGTGTTACAATATCCGTTTATGTGCTAACAAGAAGGAAACTTAACAAATATTTACTATTTACTATATGGGTGATGGACCTCCATTTGCTGTTGAAAGTGAATTTTGGGAATTGCTGTAATTACAGTTTGTGTTACACTGCAGTTATTACCATCATTATTATCAGTCATTATCGAAAGATTCTTTTCCAGTCAGTTATGAGGCTTTATTCATCCTTTGTTTTTGATTGAGTTTTTGTTGTTGTTGTAATGTCAAATTAATTTTGTTGTTACAGTAACTCTAAATAAACATAATAAATTGGCAGTGTTAGTTTTATAATTATTTGACATGTTTCCTTTTTTCCATATGTTATTTTGTAAATTCAGTAATAAATTTATTAAAACCTACAATACATTTTGTATATAAAGGTGTTTGCCTAAAAATCTTTCTTTTTTAATTATATAATTGTTTTTCAACCCCCAAATATTTTTGGTTTCTTAAAATGTTTATTTTTAACGACATAGGTCGAACCTCAGATGGATACCTCTGATGATGGAATACCAGATTTATCAAAAGTGAAGAAAGAGCCAGTAGATGGTGAACTTCATATTTTTGAAGAGGATGATGATGATGAGGATGAGGATGAAGAAGAAGAAGAAGAAGAAGATGAAGAGGAGGAAATTGATATAATGAGTTCTGAAGATAAAATTCCATCTGCAGAAACTGATAAAAATGTTAGTATGTAAACATGCCTAACTGAAGTTATTGATGATACCGTAAATATTTGCTAGTTAAATTAACAATTTTTCTTCTATATTATAGATATTATCGTTGCTACAGAAGGTACAACAATCACCAGATAGGCAGATACAGTCACCTCTTAAGGATATAAAGGAAGAACCATGTACTAGTCCTCTTTCTGACTGCATGGTACCAGACGGTATGTTTATATATATAGTAACCAGGAAATAATAGGAATTACAGAAAAGGATAGCAAAATGAACCACCACTTACCTTAGATAATGGTTTCATGATGTGAACACATAAAAAAACAAGAGCAGGAAAAACGATGAATATTTCGGTTCTTGGCCCTTTGTCAACAGGAGAACATTACGGAGGGTAGGTGCTGTTGGAGACTGTCTCACAGCCATTATGTGAGACAGTCTCCTACAGCACTTGTTCTTTGTGTGTTCACGCCATGAAACCATCATCTAAGTTAAGTGGTGGTTCATTTCGCTATCCTGTTATGTAATTCCTATACCCTTAGGAATTTTTTTAAGTAGTAATAAGTTATTTACTCATATTGACGTAACATTAATGGGTATACAAAAACAAACACACTGAAGGTGCTGTAACAAAATTGGTGTAACAGATCTTTCATGTATGATTTCAGAACCAGAAGGAAGTGATTCTTGAATAATTTAAGATTGTTAGTTTTGAAAAAGACATGAATGAAGCTGTCACAAACTTACTGCAAGTGTTAATAAAAATGTGAAATATTGGTCAGTTACCAACATGAAAAATACACTTTTAACAATCCTGGTATTATGGCTTGATGAACAGAGTTAATTAGTATACTACCTGAGTAAACAATCTTCGCTTGGCATCTTTCAACTTCTGTTCAGTATGCAAGATTTCATCAAAATCTTCAGAGATGTTTGTGAGAAATTATTTTTACCTATATACAAGAGTTGGTCATATTAGATTGGATAGATTAGATATATTACAAGAACCTAAGTTAGTCCACGAGATGGTGTTAGAACAGTTTCCAAGATCGAGATACCAAATACATGAATGGCTCTTTTTTTATTTTTTTGTAAATTGTGTTACAAACTATCAAAGCATATGAAATTTCATCTGAAACGTTAGAGCCGTTTCTGAGATTGTTCGGTTCACCATCTCATAAATTGATTTTTAAAGAAAGATGCTCTTGTTATGTTAAATAGAAATCTTAATGCTAATCAGGGATTATTAACAAGTGGGGATTCACTTAGACGAGTACATCGTGCATTCTAAATGGATTCAATAAAAGTAATATTTATTAATACTCTTCAAAATAAAATGCCTCTTATTAATAAATATACTTGCATTTCCTTATTTCCACAATATTGCGTTACCTTTCAGTGAGTTTTCACAAAGAATTATTTATAAGAGTTCCTTGCTCTAATCAAAGAGAATCTTAACTATCATCAGTCAGCTTACTGGTACCTGAAAAGTCAAAGTGATGGCGTTAGTGACATTTCGAAGATACCAAATACAAGAATTGCTCGTTTTGTAAAAAACTGTGTTTTTGTAGAGAAGACACCTATTTAGATAAACTTGAAAATCAAATCTAAATATGAAATTTCTTCATAATCATTAGAGCAGATCTCGGAGAGCAAGTATATACAAGAATTGCTCATATAAGATAAGGGTAAAGTTGGATAAGAAGCTATAAAATTGCACGATTCAATTGTGCCACAGATGAACCACTTTGATGTGACAGTAATCAAACAAAATATAAATTATGAATATAAATAAATATATAAATTAATTCAGCAATAAGTAATTTTGGTCGAATACTGAAATGCTACAGCACATTAAACAGAAAAATAATTTTTATAAAAAAAATATTTTATTTATTCAGTTGTATTTTTCTTTTCAACAGAAAATGGATTATTTGATGATGCTGAGACTTGTGCGCAAGTTTGTTACTTGCTGGATAAGTCAGGTGGATGGGAAAATTTGGCAGAGTTGTTGGACATAGGATTTATTGTACCAACTATCAAAGATAATGATAGTCCATCTAAACTGCTTTTCATGTTTGCAGAAGTAAGTAAACTCACTTTTCATGTTACCTGTATATAAAAGTCTAAATACTATTTTTATAATGTCTTTGAGTATGTTTGCTTATGTTTCATGATTTCTATGTGATATCACAGACTTTGTACTAGAGATTCTGAATTAAAGGGCATGAAGAATGGCTAAATACAAAATATCTGTAAATAAACTTTTGAGATAAATGACTGTTACTAGAGTAATGTGTATGTGCATTGTACATTCATGTATGGTCAGACATTCATGAGTATTCTTACACAATGTCTAGTGTAATAGTGCATTGAAATACATATTTAACAAAAAACTGTTTTAATAATAATTCTGTAGAAATAAAACTAGAAAAACAGTCTGTTCTATTTTAATAAATCTGAGGCAAACAGATGGCAACATTGGACCAGTAGACCTTGTGATTCTCTGTTTTCTCGATTATTAAAATACTTGGCTACGTTTAAAACAAAAGGATATAGAATCATTTTGTAGGAGTTTAATGAAGGAGGGTAGAGTAGTGTTAGTGGGAGGCGCGGACAATACTATTAATGGATAAAAAGTTATAGCATAGAGTAACCTGAGGAAGGAGGAGAAGGAGGTGCAGCATACCCAGCTGGAACCCGTGCAGGTCTTCGTTTACCATGATGAGCCACACATTTGAATCACGATTTGAAGTGGGTAAATGTGGAGACTGAGGTGCTGCTTGGGAAAGGCAGTGATTTTGTCTTGGGGGTTGAGCCTGTGTACATTGACTGGTAGGGTTGGTTTGACTAAGAATGGCCAGCACCTAAATAGAAGGGGAATAGGGGAGTTTTTAGCTAAAGCTCGATAAAGGAGCCAACTTCCAGTAATCATAGGGTCAGGACTGTGCCCTTTTTAGGTTAAAGACTGCTGGTGACGAGATAAAATTAGGTGATTGAAGTGATATTGATTGCAGATGCATGATGAGAAAAGCACCAATGTTAATGAAACAGATGAAGCTGTTGAAATAATAATAGACAGTGATACAACTGAAAAGGTGATGGATGATTAATGCCAAAAATATCACAAAGCCAGTTGTAACTGTGTTGCTGGTGAACTGTGTACGTGTAACGGACATAGCAATGGAAGTTTAGAAACTTATTAGAGGTACACAAATTACAAGTAATAATAGGTTTATAGTCTTGGTTAAAAGAATGAGTGCTAGACAATGAGGCTTTGCCCAGTGGTTATAGTCTGTACCACCAAGATAGAGTAGTAGTTGGTGGAGAGATACTTAGCAAAGATTACTACAGTTCACTGGTGCTCAGAGATCATAGCCATGAGCTACTAGGGGTAGAATTCTAGGCTGATAAAAAAGAAAGAGAAAAATCAGAGTTTTGGCTGCTTACAATAGTGGAAGAATGGATGTAAAGATGAGGGTCTTTTTGTTTTGAGTTCATACGTGAGCTTATAATGGTCATCATTGGTGAGGATTTAAATTTGCCAGCTTTCAACTGTGTTGGAAATAATATTAATAATACAAGGGAACAGAGGTTTGCAAATATCGTAGTAAGGAAAGGAGAAGTGGTAGAGCAAAATGCAAGGAGATCAAACATGTTGGGTGTATTCCTAATGAATTCTGATAATAACCTCGTCGGGTGTCAAGTAACTGAAGGAAGCAGTTCTGATGGATATTAGAGGATTCAGTAAACGAGTGGCCAGAATTGAATGGGGATACTAAGTACAATTATAAAAAGATTCAAATGCCAGAACTGATGAGAGATTTCAGTGGAAAGTTCCGCATATGAAAGGAATGCGTAGTATAGCAATAGTACAGTGTTAAGTATAAACAGTCTTTTAGAACTGATAAAGGGGGGATAGATTCAAAGTCTGTAACATTGCAAAGGAATAATATTAACATAAAATTGACATTAGAAGACTCTTCAAGTCAAAATAAGACCAATATCAAAATAACTAAAACTTGTAAAATTAAGTTGGATAGATATCACTTCCACTAAGAGTATAGGCAAACACATTGAACAAGATAGAGCAATTTGGTTATTTATTCCAATCTTTGATTCCCTTACCTAATGAAAATTTTCTGAATCCCCAGTTCATGGTCGTGGTCATCTTTCCTCTTCCATGCAGTACTCCTAACTGTTCAACCAATATCTTTCCAAGCCTCATCACTAATATATGTGCCGAGCATGGTGGGTGAGCGGTTAACGCTCTTGCCTCGCATTCGGGAGGACACTAGTTCGAATACCTGTCCAGGCATCCAGATTTGGGTTTTCCACCACGCGAATGACGGGATGCTTCCTTCAAAAGTTCCTGTTCCTTGTCCCCAGTCGCATCCCGCCTCTAATGACCTCAACGCCAATGAGACATAATGCCATAAGTTAAAGGAATATATATATATATATCAGTTTATACTAACAATGAGGCCCATCCAGTTGCAAAACATGCCAGTTCCCACAAAATCAATAATTTGAACATCTGTTTTTCATGATTCCTCAAGCCGAAAGCTTAGGTAATAAAATAAACAACGCAGCAAAACCCGAAAGTCAATTAATCATGAATCTGTTTTTCAGTTAGAGCAATCAGAGTTTTCCCTAACAATACGACCCCCTCTGAACTTCGTAGATGGGAACTAGCCTACCAGAATATCCTTGACACGAGACATCCTCCTGGCCTCAATCTCCAATAAACTCTGCCCACTAGACCCAGCACTTATTATCTATACCATTTACATTTTTTGTATTTACTATTATCCATGCTTTTTACATTTATTTTACTTTTCACTTATAGTTATATATATATATATATACATATATATATATCCCCACCCAGTTATTATTCATCTCTTTCAATAATAACATATCGTCATCAGTATCGATTATCTATCTAATATTTGAGCTTACTCCCCCCCGCACCCCCCCACTAAACTACCATCCACGCCTGAGACGCCATTCACCAGTCGGCCGTCTATGTTTACACATGTGACGCCTCCTGGGGCTTCACCTTCTGCACGTTTAAGGCTGCTGTAGGCCGAAATATTGCGCTTCTCTTGTGTTTGTTTTTTGTTCGTCTTCCCAGCCGCCTTCATCTGTGGTAAGTGTTGGGTCATATTTCCCTATCCTTCCTTAGTTATATATATACATATATATCCTAAAAAAATTGACTGTAGATGTAACTTCGTAAATCATAATATATGTTTATTGATTATTCCGGTCTTAAATTTAATAGTTTCTTGATTACTTATTTCAGTTTTATTTACTTATTTTCAAAAATATTAAAAAGTAAAAGTAATTAAAGTATTTTTTATCTGGTTATTAATTACAATAACTTGATTGAGGAGTAAAGCTCTTATACAATTTAATAAAAATGTTAAAACATAGTATAAACTTTATTCGACTACTTTATCAAGTAAATTTAAGGTTCATTTAGAAGGTGCAAGAAGTATTTGGGAAAAAATAATGACTGGAAAGTGTGGCGCCTGTCGCAGTTACATGGAAAAGGGGTTGGGTTGTAGTTGGTGTAAGAAGTGGTTTCATTGAGCATGTAGGGAAGAGGAAAAGTGGGAAATAAATGAGGTTTTCCCATGGTTTTGTCCATTTTGTCTTAGGGATGAAAGTTAAGGGAGATGGGTGAAACGATCAGTGAGTTGAATGAAAGGATAAGGGTTCTTGAGGCTCCACCTGTGGAGGCTCAGCCTGTGGAGGCAAGTCTTTTGAGGCTCATGTTATAGCAGCAGAAAGTAGAGGTTGTGGGTTGGAGGAAGTTGAGAAGCATGGGTAGGTGCTGGTAACAGGTCGTAAGAGAAATATGGTTAATAGGATGAAGAAGCTAGGCACTTCAGAAATTGTGTGGAAAAAATAGGTTTGACCCATCGCCAGAGTCAGGAGAAGAAGAGCCTCATGTAGAGGTAGGAGTAGGTAAGATGCAGCAGTCCTTTAGGAATAAGGTCATGCAAGGAAAGAATAGGAAAAAAATGGTTTTGCTGCTAGGTAGTATCCAAGGGAGAGGTGTAGGCCCTATCCTGCAGGATTAGTTAGGCATAGGTTACCAGGTCACAAGTTTTTTCAATCCTAGTGCAACATTAGGTCAGGTAATAGAGGATATAGTTACACTTTGTAGGAGTTTCACTAAAGACAATAGAGTAGTGGTAGTGGGAGGTACGGGGAATAGTATTGATATAAATGCAAGTTATAGTATAGAGAGTGACCTGAGGAAGGTGGTGAAGGAGGCACAGCATACCAGGGTTGAGCTCATGCAGGTCCTAAGTCACCATGACCCGCCATGAGTGAACTATGCAGTGAGGTGGATAAATGTGGAAATGGAAGTACTATTTGGGAAAGGCATTAGTTCTGTCTAGGGGGTTGTGCCTGTGAACACCATTGGTAGGTGGGGTTTCACTAGGCGTGACATTCATCTAATTAGAAGGGGCAAGGGGCTACTTTCTGAGATGTTAGCTAAAGCTGAGAGGTAACCAATTTCCAGTGATGATGGGGTCAGGACTGTGCATTTTTTAGGCTAGAGGCTGCTGGTGAAGGAATGGAAAGAGATGATCACAGTGATATTGATTGTAGCTCCACGATGGGAAAAATCAGAGATGTTAAAGAAATAGATGTAGTTGCTGAAACTGGCTGGGGTAGAACTCGGAAGGAGGAGGTCAATGCTGAAAACATAAAGCCAGTAATAAGGATGTTATTGGTGCACTGTAGAAGTATAATGAACAAACTAATTGAATTTGCAAACTTAATTGAGATACACGAACCACGAGTAATAATAGGGGTAGAGAGTTGGTTGAAAGAAGAAGTACAAGACAAGATTTTTCCCGATAATTACAGAGTGTACCTCAGAAAAAGAGGAGCAATTGGTGGAGAAGTGTTCATACTAGTTAGCAAAAACTACCACAATTCACTGGTGTTCATAGATCATGACCACGAGTTACTTGGGGTAGATTTCTGGGGTAATAAAAAAAAATCAAGGTGTTGGCTGCTTACCGCAGTGGAAGAAAGACAGATGAAGATGAGGCTTTTGGGGAGAAATTAAATTCATACTCAGATTTTAGAGGTGATTATAGAATGGTCATTATTGGTGGGGATTTAAATTTACCTAGTGTAAAGTGGGTAGATAATAAGATCAATAACACAAGGGAACAGAGCTGTGTAAATCCTCCTTCCCTTATTAAGGTATTTGCAAAAGTTGTAGTGCAGAACACTAGAGGACAAAATATTTTGGTTATATTCCTAATAAAGCCTGATGATAACCTTGTGGGGTGTCAAGTAACTGAAGGAATAAGTGATCACGAAGCAGTTCTGATGGAAATTAGGGGATTCAGTTAACCAGCAGCCAAAATTGCAGGGAGAAATGGATACAATTATAAAAGGACACAGATTTTAAACTTCAAGAGATATTTCAGAGAACGTTTCAGCAAATGGAATGAAGGCACAAGTACAGTAGAGTCAAGGTGGGAAGAGTTCAAGAAGGTAATAAGAAAGGAGAAAGAAAAATTTATTCCAAAACAGAAAATAAAGAGAAGTAGTGCTATAATAGGAAGATGAGGATGTTAAAGAGATTGGCAAGAAGAGAACATAACAGAGTTAAGAGACAGCAGGGAATGTTTAAAACAACTAAACAAGGATTTAATAATAGCTAAGAAGGTAGCTAAAGAAAGGTTTATGAAGAGCATTGTCAGTGCCGGGGGACCATTGAATGATTCGTTGATAAATTTCTATGATTATGTTAGAAAACAGGTGAACGGAGGGTGTTGATACACTTATAATAAGGATGGAGAAGAAGTTACTGAGGATTTGAAAAAGGCGGAGATTTTAAGTAACTGGTTTAGTGGGACCATTAGGGACAATGAATCAGTGATGGTAGGGTCTATATCAGATACCGAGCATAACAATCAATTAGAAATGAGCAGGCCAAAAACTTTGAAATTCATCCTTAGGATATCTTGAAGGAACTAAGAAATCTGATAAAACATAAAGGGGCTGATGTTGATTTATTATTTAAATTGAGTCTGGATACTTTCTGCTTACCAGAGGACTGGAAAAGTGCGATATAGTGCCGGTACATAAAGGAGAGGTGAGAAATAGAGTAAAAAATTATAGGCCAATCAGTTTGACATCAGTGGTAGGTAAATTAAAATAGCTGTCACTATTATCATGATGTCATAAAAGTGCAGTCAAAACATCAAATGTCATCAGATAAATTAATTTCAGTAACAACATACAGATCACAAGAAATATACAGGGTGTTTCAGAAAGGACTATACAACTTTGAAAATTGATATAAATTTTATGAAACAAGGTACAGAGCTGGTTTTGGTGTTGTTTTAAAGGAAAGCACTTCAAGTTTTTTTTTTCCCCTTAAACTAAAGATGTTCAATGTGGCTTCCGTTGGTTATTCTGCAAACATCCCATCGGTAGTCGATTTCTTCCCAGACTCGCACTAGTATTTCAAGTGTAACTTGCTCAGCAGCAGCGTAAATTCTTGCTCTAAGTTCAGGTAGAGTGGCCGGCAAAGGAGGTACGTACACCATATCTTTTATGAAACCCCAGAAGAAAAAATCTAGCGGTGTCAGGTCTGGGGAATGGGGGGGCCATGCAATTGGCGCATCACGGCCAATCCATTGACCTGGAAAGCGGTCATTGAGAAAATCCCGGACGTCAGTCAGATAGTGTGGTGGTGCGCCATCTTGCATAAAGAAAACATTTCGTTCTCGGTCATTCTCATCGATCTGTTGTATCAAAAATTGTTGCAACATATCAAGGTACACTATCCCGTTGATAGTTCTCTCTTGGAAAAAAAGGGGGCGTACATTTTCCTCTTTCTCAACGCACAAAAAACGTTCACTTTAGGGCTATCACGAAGATGTTGCAATGTTTCATGTGGATTTTCACTGCCCCAAATCCTACAGTTATATGTGTTAACCTTGCCACTTAAGTGAAAAGTTGACTCGTCAGAAAAGATTATGTTGTCCAAGAAATGTTCATCATTGTCCACTCGATTTAACATATCCACACAGAAGTTCCTACGTGCAATCTTATCAGTGTCTTTAATTGCTTGTAAAAGCTAATATCGGTATGGTTTCAAATGCAAACGTTTTCTCAACACACGCCAAACTGTCGTATGTGGGACTTGCAGGTCACGAGATGCACGCTGGGTCGATTTTGTAGGGCTGTTGACAAAACTTTTTCTCGCTTGCTCAACGACCTCGTCAGATGTGCTTGGACGACCTGAGGATTTTTTGTTTTACTGAGCACCCTGTTTCTACAAAACATCTATGCCACTCATAAATTGTAGGCCTACTAGGAGGATCTTTAGCGTACTTGGTACGAAAATTACGCTGAACTGTTGTCGCAGACTTCGATTCTTCAAACCAAAACACACAGCTAGCACGCTCGGGTCCAGTGAAGGCAGCCATCTTTAAAGTAACTAGAGCTTGTGCTTGTGCAGCGCGATTAGGCACTAGCGGACTACGCGAGTCAAAACGTGAAGTGTTTTCCTTTAAAACAACACCAAACCAACTCTCTACCTTGTTTCATAAAATTTATATGAATTTTCAAAGTTGTAAAGTCCTTTTTGAAACACCCTGTATAATGTTTGAAACTTAGCATAAACGTAAGCACGTGTAATAGTTTATGTACATTAACATTTGACTGAACCTTGTAGGCATATTATAATTCTGAGGCATGTGAAACTCTTGCCAGTTTCTATAAATTTAAATCATGCAAAAATTCTTCATATGCTTTAAAGCAGAGGTACTTCACAGGAGAAGGATTGAAACAAGAAGAATGAAACAGGGTGGCCACAAACCGGGAATATCGGGAATTATCAGGGAATTTCATGTAACCGGGAAATTTCATGGAAATATCAGGGAATTCAGGGAATTTCGAAAATAATCAGGGAATTCAATTGCGACTACTCAGAATTTAGATATTTTTTAAGGTCGTCTTGAATTTATTTTAATAATGAAATTTCTCATTAGATACTTAAACTTATATACATCTAACATAAAATAGCCAACGATAGTGTAAATAGCACGCTAAGACTAGCCACGAGTACCTTCGACTAGCGCCAAAAAGCCGCCACCGATGTTGCGTCACTCGCGAGCAACTACACGAGAAGTCCAGCGTGCATACCACGTGCTCCTGCATTGTTATCTCGACTCGCACAAGCTCTCGCGAAAGTGTTAAAGTGGCATTAGAATTCTCGAACTATATCCTATGTTGAGTTTGCTAGCTAAGCAACAATCGCTTCATTTGTCATAAAATTTCGTCTGCTGTTTACAAACACGCAAACGCATATCGTGTGATCATATATAATTTAAAAGTGAAAGTATTTTCTGAATATCGTTATTTTAGTTTATTATCAAATGGTAAGTTTTTCTTAATTTTTATGATTAAGTGGAAGAAAGATTTTTATTTTTTAAGTTATTAATTTATTTTAATCGTGAAATTTCTCATTAAACATTTCAGCTTATTTGTTTTTCACCTGAAATAGGTATAAATAATTTATTTTACTGATCATTAACTCTTGATATTTTCTTCTCGCAATGTTAATTACCGTTATCTGTGTTCGATCATCAAAGTTTTTTCGAATGTTGATTCGATGCGACACTTCAAACTGAGTATTAGCGCTAGCAACGAGTGTCTTTGACTCGCACCAAACACCCGCCACAGAAGCGAGCGGCACTCGCGAGCAACTACGCGAGAAGACCAATGCGAGCGTACCGTGTGTTCAAGCAGTGCTATCTCGATTCGAATAAACTCACGCGAATGTGTAAATGAGGCATAAGAATAACCGAGACACATCTCGTGCCGTCACATATAATTTTAAAGTGGAAGTGTTTTCTAAATGTCGTTGGTTTTAGTTCATTATCAAATGGAAGTTTTTCTTAATTTTTATGTTTATATCAAATTTTTCTACTGCTATTTTTTAAATTAATAATTATTTTTGAACATTCATTGGGTGGATGTCGATTGCATTTTGGATGTTATTACTATTGTTGACTATTTATGTATTTAATTTCATTATACCGGTGAAAATATTAATTTTTAAAATTTTCACACTAATGAATTCAGCATAACACACTTTTAAAATGATTGGTTGATAAATCCAGATTTTAATATTTAGTTAAAAGAAGTTAAAAATGATTCTAAAAGTGCAAAATGCAGACTTTGCAATGCTACATTTTCTTTAATTAATATGGATAGAACAGCTATCAAAAGTCATGCTAAATGAAACATACTAACAAACTTAAGAATTGCAAAACTGTCTATCCTTTTCAAAGTTTTTTTGAGTCAGTCGCAACAAACTAGTAATGAGATAACTAAACGTGGTTTGTCAGAAAAATTTACTGTTTCTAATTCTATTACGGGTCAGGAAAAAGAACAAATTCCGGCTTCACAAAATACACTCTGCTCCTTTCTTCTCAAAGAAGTAAGCTGCGCAGTAATACTTTGATGTATTCAGATACTGATAACTCACAAGTCAGTGTGCACAGCGGGAAGTGACGTAGAGTATTTTAAAAAAAATGTTCAACGATAGTCAAATAGCCAGAGGAATGGAATTGCAGCGAACTAAAATTACCTACTCAGGTCTTCATGGGTTTGCTCCTTATTATAAAAGTAGACTGATGGAATCTATAACTTTTTGTAATCATTTTGCTATAAGGTTTGATGAGTCACTCAACAAAGTTTGTGAAGAAACTCAAATGGTTTTGGAGTACTGTAAAGAATGAAGTTTGTACACGATACTTAACATCTGCTTTTCTTTGTCACACAAGAGCTTCAGATCTTCTGTCCTTCAAGCAAATGCTTCAACTCCTTATAAGCCTTAAAAGTTTTAAAATCTCAATAGATGGACCAAATGTTAATTGCAAATTTTTTGGAGAATTGAAAGCTGAGCTACAGAAAACTAGATAAATAAATGATACTATGGTACTTGACATGGACAGTTGTGGTCTTCATAACATGCATGGAGGATTTAAATGTGGAATAGAGGCGACTAAATGGAATATTGTTCAGTTTTTATGGTCAGTTTATTATCTGTTTAAAGACGCACTGACATGCCACGCTCAGTTAAGAGTATTCAGGATCAACTCTTTATCCTAAAAAATTTTGTGCAGCCCATTAGATAGAAAATTACAGTTGGCTGCTTGTGCTATCGAAATTATTCCTAATCTTAAAAAAATGGTGGAGGGATTTACAGCATGATAAAAAAGAGCTGACTAGCACTAGTTACAAAATTGTAACTGAGACTCTTTCAGATCCTTCCGTGCCAGCAAAACTAGAAGTTTTTCGGTCATTACCAGCTGAATCACAACCATTCCTACAAGAATATCAAACTGATGCTCCTATAGCACGATTTCTTCACAGCTCTTTAGTGACAGTTCTCCTTAGTATAATGAAAAGATTTATCAAAGCAGATGTACTGAAGTCTGTTGACTCATTATCAAGTATAGACTTAACTGATGAAAACAATTTGATTTTGTACAGTCAAATTGACATGTGATTTGGTACTAAAAGAGAGATTAAAATTTTAAAAAATATCACCGATCTCATGATTTTACAATTGCAGAAAAATACCACACCTGCTTTGAAAGCTTTTACAGGAAAATTGTTGACACAGTCACTTACTTTATAAACTTACTGAAGCAGTCTCGTGTTTTGATCCTAGTCTTGCACATTTTTCAAAGTCAGAAGTAGGAGACTAAAAGCCTACTCACTATTTTGAATGAAAATAATTGGATCAATGGTAATAAGGCTGATGAAATTACTCAAGATTTTAACAATTTATGTTCTCAATGTTCGGCATTGCAAGTTCTTAAAAAATTATTCACGAACAAGTAAACGCCTAGATCAGTTGTGGGGTGAATTAATTCTTCGACATGCTAATCCAGTCAATAGTAAAACTTTTAAAGATAATCATGGTTTTATCTGGTGGCAATGCTAATATTGAGAGAGGTTTTTCAGTAAATTCTGAAGGTTTAGTTTAGAATATGAAACTTTAATGGCTCAGCAATTAATGTATGACTGTCTTAAGTGAAACAAATGGGGATGTTGCAACTCTTGATGTTCCAAAATCTTTAGTTCATTCTTACCATAACTTGCGTTCAAATTTATGTCAAGAAATTGAACGCCGAAAAAAGAAAGATAACTGAATCAGAAGATATGAAAAGAAAACTTGTAGCTAATAAAAAAAAGCATTTGGCATCAAATAAAAAGTTAAACTTCTAGCTGAGATTCAAGTTATTGATGAGCAATTTAAAAATCTTAAATGATTTTTATATAGCAAATACTAACAGTTTAATTTGTGCTAATTTATCATTAGCTTGTTTCTGTTTTACTCATTTTAAATTACTTTTCATAATATTTTTAAATTAGTTTTAAAATACCATCTATGGCAATGTATAAAAAATTAGTTAAATAAATTATGATATTCAAATAAACATAATTAGAAACGTCTTTTTAATTTTTGTGAGTTTTGGAACAGTTTTTCCAATTAAAATGTAATCAAAGCTTAAAATATTATAATTGTGTGAATAAAATTTCTAATTCAGGGAAAAGTATGACAAACTTTCCTGGAAAACCTGGAAATATCAGGGAATTTTTAAATCATTTCTTTGTGGCCACCCTGTGAAAATTCGCAAGAATTTGAAGATCATTGAATGTTTCTAGGAAAATATATTTTTCAGTTCCAAGAAAATTTGCATATATAAATGTTCCATTGTGACATAGAAGTAGTATATCAGGGAATTCTGAATAATCTTTTACTGTACACATTGGAGATTTGAATCACTTATGCTTGGCAAGAGAGACAGCTGAACAGTTTTTCCGTATGCATTGTCTGCAGACAATACTCGTAGTAAAGGACAACACAGACTGAGCAATGAAACTGTTTTGTCTAAAACGAACTGTCACAGTATTACTGCTACTCTGAAACAAAGATGAATGCTTCATCACGGTCATTGAATGGACCCTGAAAAATTGCCGCTTAAAGTCATGCTCAGTCAGATAGTTCGTACTAAGAGACCTGTGGGCACCTATTGTTGAGGTTTAAAGATACATGAAATGGTGACTTGAAGTACTTTTACATGGGCACTGCTGATTGGAAAGCTTGCACCACCAGCCTGATATGTTGTTTGTAATGTTATACCAATCACTTTGTGTAGTTTTGAAGTGATTGATTCGACTCTTGCTGTGTTAGGTAAACATTTGCTAAGTGAAATACAATGACCTTTGGGGGGAAAAGTGTGTCCATGGCTCATGTAGTCAAAGAGAAAAATTGAAGGCTTCTGTGTTGTTTTTGAGAGAACTAGCCTCGGAGGATACACTTGCCTACAGAAATATTCGATGGCTAACTGAAGGAAAGTTTGGTGAATTACTTACTCCTAAACTTAGAAAAAAACATACTCTAATGAGAATCCCATGTAAGACCAAACAAGAAACTACCTTGCTTTACTTGGAAAGTGCTGATAGTCTCTAGACTTTAAAGTATTTGTTAATATTTTAATTCATTTCTGGATGCATCCTTAATATTCTATAAATTTTTTTCTCTCAGTTGTTCCTCAAATGGAACATTCAATCCAATTTCATCAAGTGCTACAAGTGACCTCCTAAAACTATTTTGCTGTTTATTCTTCTTCATGTAGTTTTTGTTATTTGTGTCCTTCATATTTCCGATTAAAAAAAAACTTCCTTGCCTGACCACTTGGACTCACTTCCTTTCCGGTTTGTCAAGATGACCACAAACGACCAAATGAAAAGACTGTGAACTCCACTAGCGATTAAGTTGTCAGTCAAGGCTACAACAGAGCTATGTAGCAGCAACTAGATCATATAACAACCAACCACCATATCCGAATGCTGCTTGCTACTGTAATTTTACATGTTCAAATAAAGTCGCTGCCAGTTTTTCATTGCTGCTAGTCGAGTCAGTAGCAGCGAGTACTTGTCACATGAAGCAATTATTCACTGCTATTCAAGTAGCTTGCCCCATCTGACTGAGCCTTATATATTTACTTAGAATTCTTCTTCCTACATATTTTGACCTGCTTTGTCTCCAGAATTGACCATTACAAGAGTCAACTAAAATGTATTGAGAAGATATTAGGGTTCCTTCAGATATTATTCTGCTGACTTATTTCACATTGGCTATTACATTTTATGGTTTTCATGGCTGTCATTCAAACAGATAATGGTTAAAACAAACTATATAGGAATGCACCAGATTTTGAACAGTTTTTAAATTGAAAAATAATGTGTACAGATTTCAAGTGGCATTAAATAGTAGAAAATTATAATATTCTAACTTTGTAATATTTGTTTCAGCTTCAAAAAAATATCACCATCATTGACATACGGAACTTTCTGGAGGCACTGGATGAGTATAATGCCCTAAAAGCTGTTGATGCTATGCTCAAAAAGCAAAAAATCGAAAGTACGAGTGTTTCTTAAGATTATTTTATGGACATGAGTAATAAAGTGCCATTTTTATTTTCTACTGTTTGTCAGAAGATATGAAATTCTGTATATAATATTCTGTGATAGCATTTATTGTATGTTTTAATACAATATGTGCATAAATAAATTTTTTATAAGTAAGCATGTTTACATTTGGTTTGCTCCAAAATGTTTCCAAATTAAGTAGGAAGACAAGGTTTATATTTATGTGAATGGAGGTTTTTCTGGCATGTAAATGTGACACAGTTTTCATGAGTTTGGAGCCAGATATTTTCTTTAAGCGATGACAATGTTTTGTCTTCATCAGGTCTCTTGCTAATAAGAATCTGCAAGATGTTTCGTAGTGATCTTGCAGATTTTCACTAGCAAGAGATCCGATGAAGACAACAGAGGACGTTGTTGAAATGTTGTCATTGTTAAAAGAAAATATCAGGCTGTAAAACTGTGAAAACTGTGTTGCAAGGTTTATATTTATTCCTTGCATCATTTTGCGACTGAAAACTCTCTCAAGTCCGAAGAGTTGTAAATATTATCAGGAAGACGAGATAATTTACTTGTACTAACTTCTGTTCCTACTGCCTACATTCAATACTTTAAACCAAACAGGATAGTGTTTAAGTTTTCATTAATACTATTTGTAATTGTTAAATATAGTACAATAATTGTACTATTGCAATTATTGCACATATGTTTTTGGTTGAGTGACTCCACACAAGTTCCTATACACTGATGGGATTCCTTCTAACACCATGTTGCACCTCCTTTTGCAGGCAGAGTGCTGCAATCCGGCGAGTCAGTGACTCCAGTAATAAGAAGTCCCTTGAAGAAATGTTTAACCACTATTCCTCTACAGTTTTCCATTATTACAAAAGTGTTGCCATTTGAGGATATTGTGTATGAGCTGACCTTTTAGTTGTGTCCAGATGTGTTTGATTCTATTAATGTCTGGCAGTTTAGGTGGCCATATTATTTACTGAAACTGCCCAGATTGTTCTCAAACACATTGCTTGGTGACATGGCATTTTGCTGTCCTGTAAAAGTCTTTTGTTGCTTGGGAACATGAAAGTCTTTAATTGCAAATGGTTTCGAAGTAGCTAAACACAATTATTTCTAGTCAATGGTTGGTTCAGTCTGACCAGAAGTCCCATTCAGTGCCACATAAACACAGCTTATACTGGGATGTAGCCAACACCAGTTTGTACACTCCCTCCCTGACAACCAGGGTCCATAACTTCATGGGATCTGCATCACACTAGAACCCTACCATTAGCTCTTCCCAACTAGAAATGTGACTCATCTAACCAAGCAACCTTTTTATAGTCATCTAGGGTCGAACAGATACATTCACAACCCAGCCAATGGTGTTTTGTTAGCAGAGGCAGTCGCTTTGATTTACTGCGGTCATTTCCCATTAACAACAAATTTGGTTGCGCTGTCCCAATGGACACATCTATTGTATGTCCCACATTGAGTGTTTTTTTAGTTTGATACAATGTTGCCAGTTTGTTGATACAAATGTTGCTACTCATTGTAATTATGTAGACGTGAGCGCTAAATTGTCCATGGTGGGAGGTAATGCCAGAAATTACATATTTATGGCACACTCTTGGCTTGTTTTGAGGGATGTTGAATTCATGAACAATTTCCTAAATGGAATGCTCCACACATCTACTATCCTGAATTCAGAAAGCCTGTTAATTTATGTCATGCATCCATATGTCAATAGTCCTTTATATGAATTATGAAAGTTTAAAATGTAAGCCGCAATACTGAATGGCATTTGCATTTTTCTTCTGCAGTGTGATCGCCTCTTAGATATTTGCATCTTCCTACCCCCCATGACTTTTGGCACTTCCGTTAATTTTAGCAGTTCATGGGGATAATTTTAAGCTAGAAAGAACAGTAGTACATAAGTTTTATTAATTTCCATCATATGTCTCATATTTTTTAACATTAGTTGGAGAGATTATTCATAGAGTACCTTCATATGCCATCCTTTTCATGGGCAGACTAGAGGAACGTTTTCTTCAACAGGTTACCCTACAACCCACCGTGTGGTTCAGGTATATAGATGACATATTTATGATCTGGACCCACGGTGAAAACCTCCTTCTTGACTTCTTGCACTCACTGAATAACTTCTCCTCCTTAAATTTCACCTGGTGCTACTCTCAGACTGACATCACTTTTCTGGATGTAGACATCTCTGTACGGAACGGTCACTTACACACCTCTGTCCACATAAAACCCACTAACCTACAACAATATCTCCATTTTGATAGCTGCCATCCATATCACACAAAACGTTCCATTCCATACAGCCTAGCCATTCGGGGCAAACGCATATGCTCTGATCACGAGTCCTTTACCCTCTACACCAACAATCTGACCCAGGCACTCATAAACCGCAATTATCCTCCAGAACTAATTCAAAAACAAGTATCAAGGGTCAGGGACAGTCCTCCACACCGACACAAACAACCTAAAGCCAATCAGAACCCTGTTTTTCTCACCCAGTTTTTCCCTGGCCTGGAATCCCTAAACAAAATTCTTCATCTGGGCTATGACTTTCTTAGATCCTTTCCTGAAATGCGCCGCATTCTTCCATCTATCCTTCCCACCACACCCCGAGTCACCTTCAGCAGACCGCCTAATCTAAAAAACATTCTTGTACATAAATATCAAGCCTCTGATGCTCCTAAACCACCGTTTGGATCCTTCCCTTGTAAGAGACCCCGTTGCAAAACTTGCGGTATGCATCCACCTACCACTACCTATAGCAATCCTACAACTGGTGAAACCTACCCCATAATAGGTCATGCCACCTGTACAACCACCCATCTCATTTACCAGCTCACCTGCCTCCACTGTCCAAGTTCCTACATTGGCCTGACCTCAAACTCATTATCCATCAGAATGAATGGTCACAGACAGACAGTTTACTCCCAAAACCTGGACCTCCCCGTTGCTCACCATGCCAGTACTCACAACACCCGTGACCTTAATAACTGCTTCACAGTAAGAGCCATTAGAGTACTTCCAGACACTACCTCCCAATCTGAACTCCGCAGGTGGGAATTGGCATATCAACACATCCTTCAAACCAGACATCCCCCAGGCCTTAATTTCCGTTAACATCTTCCATCCTCACCCTATACACCCACCACTGGCCAGTACAATAGTTCAATAGTTTCATAATTTTTTTTTTTTAATTTTCAATTATATTTTTTCTTTATGTATATTTTTAATAACTAATATTTTTTGATCATTTCAATCTTTCGTATACTCGCGGTTATATTATCGTTGCTGCCCCCACCACCTCCGACGGTCTGTTGCGTTCTATGAGTGGCTGCGCCCGACGCAAGTCTTGCGCAAGACCAGCCACCTATCTGTTTACTTGAAAAAGGGGATTCTTCACCCGAAATATTGTTTTTTATTTGTTTGTGTGTTGTGCTGTGTTGCTGCTGCCCTCCTCCCTTCAGCTTTGGTGAGTGTTGGGTGTATTTTCCCTTTCTTTTCCATGTATATATATATATATATATGTATAAAATACATGTGTGTGCCCCTATGTTTTACTCTGCAGCCCCAACTACCTAGCGCAATCCACTGGCGTTTGTGAGTGGTAGTTGCCTTGAGTTTCCCATTGTGCACTATGGTTGTTGCATGTTGGTAGCTGTAGGGGCAAGGTAGATAATGGTGGTTGAAAGTGGTCAACCTAGGGAATTTTCATACTTTGAGCACAGATGTGTCCCGATCTTTCACCTTGCAAGCCGCAACTACCAAATGCAGACCACTAGTGTTTATGTGTGGTAGTAACCTCAGGTCTCCCATCATGCACTATGATAGGTGCATGTTGGTAGCTAGAGAATTTTCATATTTCTAACAAAGACGCACGTGTCCCTATATTTCACTTTGCAGCCACAACTACCTTGTACAGAGCACTGGTGTTTGTGTGTGGTAGTAACCTTGAGTCTCCCATCGTGCGCTATGGTGGTTGCATGTTGGTAGCTATGGCAATGTGGGAGAAATGTTGGTTGAAATTGTTCGACCTAGGGCATTTTCATATTTCGACCAAAGATGTGTGTGTCCCTATATTTCACTTTGCAACCACAACTACCTAGAGCAGATCACTGGTGTTTATGTGTGGTAGTAGCTTTGAGTCTCCTGTCGTGCACTGTGGTTGTTGAACTTCGGTAGCTGTAGCGGTATGGGAGATATGGTGGCTGATCTTGGTTGATCTAAGGCAGTGATGTCAAAGATACGGGCTGCATCCGGCCCCCGGGCCCTATCAATACGGCCCGCGATCGCAATGTGAAACAGAAAGAAGAATCATGTTTTTTAGAGATTTTAGACTTCACTCGATTCCTCTACGGAAGTTTTAAAATGCGCACACTACATTTCAATCGAGAGACAGTAACGCCATCTCTTAGCAACATGCGGAATCTTCCACGCGCTTTGCGTCTATACTAGAACCTTTCTTATTGATATAAAAAGAGTGCATCGGTGCGACGTGAGTCAGTTGAGTCGATTGTGAAGGTATTGTGCATTTGTTTGTGTCATGCGTGTGCGATATCCATAATTGTTGTGTCAAGTTCCATAACTGTTACGATTTTGGCATAATGTCACATAAACGTAAAGTTGATAGTGAGTGCAGAGTTTTTTCAGTCTAAATGGGAAATTGCATATTTTTTCGTAGAATGGGAAGGTAAACCACTGTGTTTGATTTGCAATCAAACAGTTGCTGTTTTATAAGGAGTTCAACTTGAAGAGACACTATGATACGAATGATAAATCAAAATTCGATTGTTACACCGAAAAAATAAGAATGGACACATTGTCATCTTTAAAATCTATACTTCAAGGTCAACAATCGGTGTTTACTAAAGCTAATACTGAGAGCGAAGATGCCCTGAAATCGAGTTTTATTATTGCATTAGAAATCGCGAAGAGATCAAAACCTTTCACTGATGGTGAAGACTGTATGTTGGAAGTAGCTGATGTTTCATTTCCATCTGAAAAGTCTATAACTCAAAATGTTTCGCTATCAAGAAACACTGTTGCTTCAAGAATAAATGATTTATCTCAAAATTTGGTTCTTCAATTGAAGGAGAAAATCAAAGAATTTACAAACTTTTCACTGGCTGTTGACGACAGCACTGATACTGTTGATACAGCTCAACTTGCTGTTTTTATATGAGGTATTAACAGTAACTTTGAAATAACTGAAGAACTATTAAAGTGAATTCCATTGTGTCAGGTACTACAACATCAAATGATATTTATTCTGCAATTGAGCATTTGATAGCAGAATATGAACTCGACTGGAATATACTTAGCAGTATAACTACGGATGGCGCTCCTGCCATGACTTGCAAACATTTGGGCGTTGTAACTAAATTAAAACAGAAAATATCAGGGAATTTTGTGGGATTTCACTGTATAATTCAATAGGAATCATTGGCATTAAAACATTTAAAAATGGGCCATGTCATGCAACCTATAATTAAAATAGTAAATTTTATAAGGAGCAGAGGACTAAATCGCCGACAGTTCAGGCAGTTTTTACAAGATTTGGACAAAAAGTTTTCTGATGTCCCTTATTTCACCGAAGTTCGTTGGCTCAGTCGAGGAGTTGTTTTAGAAAGATTTTTTGCATTACATGGCTCTATTCAAGCTTTCGTGTTAAAAAAGGCAACCCAATTGATTATGACAATGACTGGTGGGTTGATTGTGCCTTTTTGGTAGATATGAGTAAACACTTACTTGACTGATCTGAATGTAGAGTTACAGGGTAAAAATCTGATTGTCACTCAAATGTATTCATGTATTCAAGCATTTGAAACAAAGTTGAGGCTGTGGGAAAATCAGGTAAAAAATCAAGCTTTGGATCATTTCCCTCATTTAAAATCATTTGTCACAGTGAACCAAAAAAAATTGGATCAATATTCTCAACTTCTGCAAAATCTGATCACGTAATTCAACAATTGTTTTGAAGACTTCCACAAAATGAATGAAATGGAATTCCCAATTTTCAACAATCCATTCAATTTTGAAGCTTCAAAGGCACCATTTCATTTGCAAATGGAGTTGATAGATCTTCAATCGTACAGTATTTTGAAAGAAAAATTTAAAGAGGTTATAACGCTCTTACATTTTATACACAATATTTCAAGAGTTTGGATAACTACACGGAATTAAAAAAGCATGCAGCACGCATTCTGAGTATGTTTGGTAGCACCTATTTATGTGAGCAGATGTTTTCCATCATTAAAATAAATAAGAACAAACATCACACAAGATTTATGAATGAACATCTCCAATCTATTCTTAAAATAATTACAACAAATATGATACCTGACATCAATTAGCTTGTCAAAAACGAGAGAAAACCGGTATCTGGATCCTCGAGCTCAAAATAATTACCCTCATTTATAACTTTGATATGATTTTTAATTTTATATACTATACAATTAAATAAATAAAATGTTATAATAATTCAGTACATTTTTTTTATTTGTATCTGGCCCGCCTACACATTCTAAATTTAATATAATTTAATTAATTAATATATTGCAAAATTGAGTTTGACGCCTATGATTTAAGGTATTTCGACCAAAGTATAAAAAAAATATTTGGAATCTTCTGGACTGTTCTAGATTGTACTAAAATGTTCTAGAATATTCTTTAATAATGTTCTGGAATATGACACATTTTTTTAGCTTTTTCAGCTACTAACAAATGCAAATAATTTATGTGCAACATATTTAGTGTGTGAATCGATTTTTATGGGATACTCACTGCTGGGTTGCTGATTTAGCAGGGAGAAAGATAGACTACATTTTGTCCTGGAAGTATTTAAGATAACATGCAAAAATGTAAAAACCATAATAATTTTTGACAAACATGAACATAGTTATGGGCACCAGTTAGTCTTTTCATAATTTTATAATTGCACCATCAAGCTCAGGATTGTATAACCAGGATTTTATTAGTAAATGTAAAGAATTTAACTTGCTTCAAGAATAGAAATTCAGTTTTCATTTTATTCTTGAGTTGGGTGCTGATCTAATGAAGTGGTTTCTCTGTTCTAATGGCTTTGGGGCTGCCGTGGCTACAGTCTCCTTGAAAAATCTTGCCCCCAAAAGGTAACTGTGCTGGCTAGACAAGCCAGTGCTGGTGCAGTCAGAGTTGAAGAAACTGGATAGTGAGAGGTTACTTCACAGCTTGTTTGCTCCTAATCTGCAACTATGGCTCAAAATGTGGCAGTGAAAGTTTAGCGCAATCATGGGTAAGCCTGATACGGTCATACATGTCACCTACTTTTGGATGTTGTAAACATTATTCATTTGCTTAGTAACTGACTTCCCAGCACATTGCCTGTGTGTTTCTGCAGTCCTTTTGTGCTTGCCACTGTCAGTTTTGACTAAAATTGGTATGTTTTTTGCTCTCGTCAGTCTTTGAACTGGTTTGATGGAATCCTTCATTCCTTCCTATCTTGTGCCAGCCTCTTAATCTTAGCACACTCCTTACAACCCACATCCTATGATCAGCTTCATATACTCTATAATCACTGTCTTTCTCTACAGTTCTTACCTTCGACTGTTGCCTCCACGAATAAATTAACCAATCCTGCATGTTTCGCAATATGACCAACATCCTGTCTCTTCTTTCTGTAAGACTCTTCCACATACTTCTTTCCTCACCCATCATTTTCAAAGCTTGTTCATTTCGTATTTTATCTGTCCACTTAATTTTCTTGTATAGCACCACATCTCAAGAGTTTCAATTTTCCTTCTTTCTGGTATTCTTAAAGTCGATGCTTTGCCACCATAAAGTACTGAATTCCACGCAAAGGGTATTAAAATCATCATAGTTTACTAAATATGCATCAGATATATATCCAATATAAATTATACCATTTTGTTCAACATTTACACATTTAGGATAAATATGCAGTATTTTGACATCTATGTATATAAAACTCAACATGCGTATGTTTGTTCCTGCATTGTCCAAAAAGTACTTAACAAATTTGACAGGGTCTTCATAGTTTGATATCTAAGTATCCTACTTAAAATCTGCAGTTTGTCTTATGGCTACATGACCTGATGCTAGAAAAGGAAATAAAAATATGTTCTTAACCCCAAAGGTTGCATTTACCATCAAAGATATGCACTCAAATAAGTTTACACACATTATAATAGCATTATTCTAGTATTAAAAATTAATACTGAAACTGTGTAATGTTAATTATAATTCTGGCCCATACCGCATAGTCACAATAATGTTAAATTACTTCTACTGCTGAAGTGATGAAGTTAGTTACATTGCACTTGAGATAGCAACTTAAATTATTATTAACAACTGAACTCCTTTCATTATATAAATCTGAAACTGATATATTTCTAAAATATTGAGAATAGCTGCGTGTCAGCAACGGTAAATTTTTTTTATATTAGCATAAAGCCACGAAAACGCCACCAGTTGCTTAAAAGCTTTTTATTTTTAAAACTTTACTGCAGTTTCGACAAATACATGTTTGTCTTCTTCAGAAGTATGACACGTTAAAATTACATAGGCGGAAGCATTATCACAATTCAGTCACTTTCGTGCGAAGTTGCACATCATCACCATTCTTCCTTCCGTCTACTAGACAACATCTGTACGAGGCGCTCTGTTCACTCACTGTTTTATATGCAAACAGACAA
Organism: Vandiemenella viatica; assembly: GCA_031002005.1. Taxonomy (NCBI): domain Eukaryota; kingdom Metazoa; phylum Arthropoda; class Insecta; order Orthoptera; family Morabidae; genus Vandiemenella; species Vandiemenella viatica. Next base: position 325,012,564 of record JARYHS010013630.1, on the reverse strand, counting down.
TAACAATAAATCACTGTCCAAATCAATAACTTTGCATTTAGTCATCAATAACACTTAAGTACCTATCTATTTATTTATGTTTTTATTTTACATAGTTTCAAATAACATTTCATAGCCCCAACTTTTTATTAGATTAAGGATAAGCTAACTAATAAGCTTTTGCAGTTGGTTTTCCCACAATTGTATAAAAAATCTCTTTATCTTGAATTTATTTTGCAAGACATTTCGAGTCTTCACTGAGAACCAAGTCACCCAAATTGAACTTGTTCATGTTTTTCACTTTTCAGCTTTTTCATAATTACTTCATGCCCCCTCTCCATAATTCCACAAATTTTTCCATCATTCACAATACTCTTCACTTTTCATCAGGTAAGCACTTGCCCCCATATCATATCTCTTCTTTCTTTTCACTATGCATTTGTTCTTATTCTAGTCACATAAATGTTCCCATTTGTCTTCAGAATCATTGTTCTGGCATACATTTTAATGGTGTCTGTTCCACTATTAACACCACTTGGTCTTAAATCTGCCCCTACGGGTATGGTTGATCTTGTACATTTGACTACTTAGTTTCTTCTTGGCTACAACGAAAACCATGTGTATATTTTTAACATTCACCACTTGTTATATCCTGGTTTACAAATTCATATGATTATGCTCCAGATTCGAACTACATTGCAGTTGAGCGTGTTTCATTTTCGTTAACATTATATACCTCCACAGCTTCGACCAGTTTTCTACTGTTGCTTATTCCATTGTTTTTTATTAAAACATTTCCAATTTTATTCTTTGTATTTTCTCCTTTCTTCATTTTCGCATCTTAGGCCTATTTCAGCTTTTTTTCCGTTGTTATTAATTAAAATTCTCTTTTTTTCATATACGCTGCTTCTAATTAATTTTTTGTCGTCAATCCACTTGTGCATTCCTTCCATCTATTCATCATTTCTAAGTTGTTTTGTTCGTCATCTTCCTTAATTAACTTCTCTGAAACACTGTCCTCTTCGAGTACATTTTCCTCCATAACTACACCTACTTCATTTTCATGATAAACTCTTACCTTGTGTGTTCAATCTTCCTTTCATTCCATTCTATCCTTGCCAAGTCAAAAATCCAATATTTACGTTCAATTTTTTTCTTGCCCAGGAGTCAACATGCATTAGTAACTGTATCTCACTCAGCTGCTTCAGTTGTTTGGTCTCAGGTTGCTGTCACAATCAGGCTATTCTCGTACAAACACTTTCTGTTCCTTTGCTGAGCAATCATATTTTCAGTTAACCTTTGCTACATTTCTTCTCTCATTGAATAAAGACATTCTTTGCTTTCTTGATTCTTTTTTCTAATATTTCATCCTTTCTCATATAGCCATAATTCTTTCTTTTTCTCCTCTTCTTGTGCTTCATCCTTCTGTTGTCTTCTACACCTTTCTTTCTTCTTGTGGTCAAATACTATCTCGTTCATTTTCTTTTTCCCATAATTTTTAACAGCGTTCTTTTCTTGAATATTCTCTTTTTTACCTTAATAGAAATTAATTCTGCTTAAATTTACTTTGCTTTCAAACTGTATCCTGTAAAATGCATTTAAATAGTTACTTTACTCAGCGAAATTTTTGTTTTCTTAGTGATGTTTTTGACTTCCATTGAGCAGACTGCCATTTAATCTGAGGATTGTAAAGAAAGTGCCACATCTCATAACCTGTTACAATTTTACGCAGGAAGCTGTTGTCAGCATCAGCCATTTCAATCAAGTCCCTGCTCATGGTCACTCTCATTTCTTTCTGCTCAGGGGATGACATTTTTGGGAGCATGTGCAAGCAAACATGATGCATGTTCAAATCATTATGAAGAATGCTTTGAACACATGAGATATACCAACTTTGAAGGCAATAATATCGATGGTTGTTCACCTGTCAGCAAGCACAAGTTGTTGACAATGCTCAAAAATCTTATCTGTCATGGAAGTTGAAGGCAGTCCAGTCCGAACGTCATCTTCAATTGTTGTGCTACCATCACAAAAATGCTTGTGCCACTCTTAACTGCCATTTTCTTCATTGCATAGTTTCTGTATGCTTTCTTCTGCATCTCAAGTGTCTCCAGCAGCCCACAGAATTTGATAATGCCACGCTACTCTAAAGACGACATTTTACAATCCGTGAAAGAAATAAACTACATCTAAAATATGCACCGCACGCTGGAGGCCAACTATGACTGCCTGCTGCATGGCTCAACGCCTTCCTCAGTAGTGTTGCCAACATCCCAAACAAAAATTTCACTTTCGCCAGACAACTGCTTGACTGTACACATCAATTCTATGAACTTTTTGACCTTACCTCGTATATCAGTCTCTTGGCAGTAATTGCGAACACCGGTGGTGTGTCACCAAATTCTTCAATATCGGCGCGAATCATTAAAATCTTTATGCTCAAAGTTGAATTTGTTAATTTCTTGTTCCTCTTTGTAAACATCCTCTCTTAATACTTCATCTATTACTTCTTTGTGTGAACATCCACCTGCTTCTCCTTTCCTCAGGTTTCTTAAACATTGAAAGTAAAATACATATTAGCCTTGGTTTCAAGTCGGTGGACAGATATACTCGTATCATCATAATTAGCCTTTACTAAATTTTCAGTTGCCTTCAAAGGTAATACAACATTTTCTTCACTGTGGTAACTTGTGTCATAAGATGTTCTTACTCCATATTCTCTTTAATTAATACATTCTTGATCCTTGTCACTCTCATTTTCACTGATTTTATTATCATAATCTTTTCCGTCACTGCTTGACATCACTTTTTCATTCATTTCATTTTTGCTGATACTTAATGATAATACCCTGTCAGTTTCATCCAGTTTTTTCTTTTACTAATAGAGCTTCTGCTAACTCATTTCATACTGATGCGTGACCTACTTTCTCTTCATCGCAGTTATATCCACTACTCTTGCTCCACAAATCAATTCTGGAGAGTCTAATATTTCTTCATCTTCCCAACCGTACTTATCATTTACTGGAATAGTTTCACATTTTCTATCATCCATTGATTGCAAACGCTCCCATCACTCGAGGTGCCTTTTCACTCAGTTGCCTGATTTGGTGATTAATGGATTTTCCCTATTCGTCTTAATGGTCCTGTAACCACAGAAATTGCTAATCTTCTGACCTCTCCATCTCTTTGAATATTATATCGTCTCTCCTCCGAAACTGTACATGGTTGTACTGTGGTCGCAGGTTTTTATGACTGCCAACATATTTTTATGTCTTGTAGCAATGTTGGTCTCTTCTTTCTGTAAGACTCTTCCACAAACTTCTTTCCTCGCCCATCATTTCCAAAACTTGTTCGTTTTGTACTTTATCTGTCCAGTTAATTTTTAGCATCCTTCTATAGCACCACATTTCAAATCCTTCATTTTTCCTTCTGTCTGGTGTTCATAAAGTCCACACTTCACTGCCATAAAATTCAGTTTTAAAAACTTCTTTCTGAGTCCTAGAATATTTGAAACTAAAAGATTTCTCTTTTTCATGAAGGCCCTTTTTGTCACTGCTATTCTTCTTTTTTTAACATCATTCCTGCTTCAGCCATCAGTTGTAATTTTACTTCCTAAGTAGCAAAATTCACTACTGCTGTAGCATCTGACCCTATTTTTATATTTAATCTACTAGTATTGGTATCATTTCTGCTACATTTCATCACTTTTATCTTGCTTTGGTTTATATTTAGTCCAAAATTTTCCTTCAGTATTTTGTTCATGAGATTTAAGAAGTTCTCAATATCCTCAACCTGTAATACAAACAATACAATGTCATCAGCAGATCGTAGCATATTTATTTTTTCTCCTTGAACATTTATGCCACATTCAAATCTTTCTTTCACTTCCTTTATTGCTTCTTCTGCATACAAGTTGAATATTAATGGGGATAATCTACAACCTCATCTCACACCCTTTTTAACTGTTGCATGTGTCTCATAATTCTCTACTTTTATTATAGCTACTTAATTCTTATAAAGATTATAAAGTATCCTTCTATTTCAGTATTTTAGACCCAACTTATTTAAAATTTTGAACATCTTGTCCCACCTAACATTATCAAAAGCTTTTTCTAAATCAACAAATGCCATAATAGTATCTTTGTTTTTCTTGATCTGCCCTTCAAGTATTAATCTTAATGCCAGAATTGCTTCTCTTGTACTGTGGTTTTTTCTAAACCCAAACTGATCTTCACCTACTATTCATTCTACTACACTTTCCATTCTTTTGTATATTATTCTGGTGAGTAATTTTTTAGACATGTGATGTTAGACTTTTAGTATGATAATTCTCACAACTGTCAGCTTGTGCTTTCTTTGGAAATGTGAAGATGACACTTTTATTAAAATCAGTGGGAATCTCCTGTTTCATAACTTTTTTGATATAAGTTTGACTAATCTTTGTGTTCATTTTTCTCCTAGAAATTTCAGTCGTTCTTCAGGAATCTCATCAATTCCAACTGCCTTATTTGATTTCAAATTATTCAGCTCTATAAAATTCTGTCCTCAAAACAGGATCACCCAAATCATCAATGTTGACATCTACTTCTTTTTCTATTGCACTATTGTTCAAATAATCTCAATCATACAGTTCCTCTACATATTCCTTCCATCGGTTAGCTCTGTATTCTGAACTTAGAAGAGGTTTCCCATCAGCAGATTAATTGTTTATACCTCTTTTCTTCATTCCTCAAAAATTGAGTTTGATTTTCCTATATGCCAAATCTACTTAACCTAGGACCATTTCCTATTTTACTTCTTCAAACTTTTCTTGGAGCCATCTTTTGCATTTCCTGTTTATTTGATTTCTAAATTGTCTGTATTGCTCTGTTCTTTCTTCATACTGAGAATTTTTGTGCCTTCTCCTCTGATCCATCAACTCCAAAATTTCTTCCGTGATCCAAGGTTTTCGGGCGGCTTGTTGTCTGTTTACCAGCTTTCATTATTTCAGTCTTTAATGCATTCCAATATTCCTCAGTTGAGCCCTTTTCAGATTTACTACTTAGACCCACGTCTACCATTTCTGCAAACTTTTCTCTCATGTTAGATTGTTTCAGTGTATTCACTTCCAACCTGTTCTCCTTGTGTTGCTTCTTTATTCTCTTGTATTTCAGCATGCACTTCATAACTATCAGATTATGGTCAGAGTTGATGTCTGTTCCTGGGTATGTTATACTGTTTGGAACTTAATCCTTGAATCTCTGTTTGACCGTGATATAATCTAGCTGATATCTACCTGTATAACCTGGACTTTTCCAGGTGTATATCCTTCTAGCATGATTCTTAAATAGTATGTTCGCCACGGCTAGTTTATATCTTTCACAAAATTCTAACAATCTGCTTCCTCGCTCATTTCTTTCTCCTAAACCAAAACTTCCCACAGTATTCTCCTCCTTTCCTTCTCCCACTACCACATTCCAATCACCCATGATTATTAGATTTTCCTCCCCATTCATTTCAGTGTCATGTATATCATTCCACCAATCTGTTCTCTCAAGAACTCTTCTGTGCTGTACCACTGATTGCGTGTTAACGTGTCTTGTATTTGCTTAGGTAATGTTTGTAACAAAATCTAAATATTTTTGGTACCGCCCACTGTCTGGTCCAGGTACCGAATTTGCGAATTTGTTTAATCATTGTTTCGCAGAAAAGTTTCGTGCATTGCTCTGTTCTGATGTAATTTCGACAGTTAAAAAAGAATGACTTTTTATCTGCATCTTTCTTCTCTTTGACCAATTAATACTTGTCGAGAAACATTTGCAAAAATTCTTCATAGCTATCACATTTTTCCACCGCCTCGTAACCCCATAGCATACTTTTGACATATCATATTTTAAAACCGCTGCTTATTACCACTATATCTTTACCTTCTCGACTTTTTATTTAATGTCACTAACTTCTTGCACCTGGCAGACGTCTGTTGATACCTCATCCACTCTTTAATTTTGATGCATCATCTGCTACCACTGCTATGGTTTCTGGTATTGAGCTGATATTCTTCTTATATTCTTCGTGGTTCTTATGAACAGTTTCTTTGGTGTAACAGTTAATAACTGTCTGTGCTTCTTTTATCCTTTATTCCGATCTGCCAAACCTACCGCATTTCGTTTTACATTTTCTATGAAGTTAAATAAGTCCTTTTGTACCTCTTGTTTCCAATCTTCCTTCATTTCATTTATCTCACCTCTCATTATTCTGTAATTTCAGGTTTTATTGCTTGATTTTCTTTCCTTTATTCCTCAGTTTTTCTGTTATCTTCCTTTATCTCCCTTCTCTCTCCATTTGATTTTCTGTGAGCTGCATATGCATTATTTGTTGGAGGTTTATCCCCTTTCTCGAGTTTCATTTGTTCGACTTAGCTGCGATGAAAACGTATTTACTACATAATAATTTCTTCCCATGTTATTGTTTTTTCATAACCAATCTACACCTATCCCTTTTTGCCCTTTAGTATTACAAATAGTATGAATTCTTACACTCGATTTCAACGATCGAAGATCATAACACTAGTTATCGGGATCAACTTACGGTATCTTCAAAGACTATACACACTGACTGGGGAATCCTACAGTACAATAAATCAAAATACATACACCATTACATTAAAACTATTACAGGCAATTAATTAAAGAAAATAATGAGATTGGTGGAGTGTGACATTGTCACACCCTTAAAAAATGTCACCGCAGTGCAGTTTACACATTGGTAAAACTACATACCGAGTTAACAGGTTTTTGTGATGAATTTATTAGGGAGAATATATGTATACACACACACACACACACACTCATCCATAAATATGGCTCAAAGGAAATGCACACTTGGGCAGACCTGGGTCGTTCCTGGTCGCACTGAGCGAAAATACTGCAATTCACATATAGTCGGAACTGTACTCGGTGAGTCACATTTTTACGGTCACCGACATCAATTCTCGACGTTTAATTCAATCACTCATGCACTGTAAATGAACTTGTCAGACAAAGAGCTATTTTTTTAAAAGATGTTCATTGAGGAAGAAGATTAAGCTGTAAATACAATGGGTTTAGTTTTAAATGGAATTTCTCGCATTGTGTGGTAAAGATCTTATAACCGAATTTCAACCGATTTGTGGTTCTCTTAAATTTTTTTTACAAAAAAGGTTGGTTTTTTTAAAAAAAAATTACTGCACATGTAGTTGCTGAAAACGGTTTTGTTATTGTGGTCATCAGGGTTTGGGAAAAATTCAGATCGTAATACATTTAGGCACACTAAGTTTGTTAAAGCCAGTCCAAACAGTTGAGAATTGTCCTCCAAACCTGTTGGCTCACATCAACACTTAATTGACATTTTTAATAGTTTAATGCTTCATACATAATACTGTTGTTGATTGCTTGGTTGTATTACATCATTTACAAAGTTTCTCTCTATAAAACAGCGTTCATTTACCTGACAAATGTACACAAATTCAGAATCAATCATAAAAGGTGTAAAGCCGTAAGGGAAAAATTCCAAATTTTCCGTCAGATTACCGCTTCCCTGCTGATGTTTGCAGGAGTTCTTGTATCCTTGTGTCATAAAAGATAGGAATTCAGTGTGGAGATATTAGTGTCAGAGGACACTAAAAAAAAAAAAGGTCCCCATTAGTGCTTAAGGGGAAATGTTGTAACATAACCAGCTTACTGACACAATTTCACTGCATGCCATCACAGTAAACCAGAATGGTAATTGTTTAGAGGTTTCACTATTAGAGCTCTAATTATGATCAGTATTGGAGGGCGGTTGGAAGGAGACTTGGTATATTGAAGAAATGTTATACTTGGACATTAATAGCGACATTGAGAAATGTTGAAATCCCATTAGAGCGAATACTTGATTTTTTGTTTGTTTGTTTTAAAAGTGTGGTATTGTTGACCGTGAGATCGTGAAGGACTGTTCCGCCACCGGCATGACAGAATTTCAATTTGCTGCGCATTCCGCCTCTGTCGTATCTGGTTTAACATGGAATCCGAACCATTAAACTGTCCTGGCGTGGCTTATATGATGAAACACAAATTCTTGACCCACCAGGATTCGAATCGGGGAATGTTCCCCGAATTTTGAAAGCAAGCACCTTAACGAGTGATCCACCAAACTACTCTGTGAATAGAGAACTCAATTATACTTTGAGATACACTGGTTTTGTCCATACGGGAACCGCATACATGCAAGAGGAACTGGAAGAAGATAGCTTAAGCTTGATATTATCAGATAACTGAAGAATTTCAAGGGTGATTGCAAAACATTAACTATGTATGTGTCTATAAAAAAAAATTATTATTATTTTAAATTCTAAACAACTTCCACCATATAACAGTAAAAATAATTAAGCAGTGAAACAGAGAGTGAGATATGTAGACAGTACCTATAAATTACTTGATAAGCCACAATACAACAAAGAAAAGAACTTGGCAGTAAAGTAGAGAACGAGAAATGTAGATACTACATGGAACCAAAAAATAACCGAAATAGCCTTGCCGTCGGCGGAGCTTGTGTAATACTCGTTTTTGCCGCTAGGCATTTATAGCGCAACTCATTGCCAGTCAGTTCTGCCCTGGTTTGTTTTGTTAATCTGTAGTGATTGTTTTTGCTTTCACTGTTTTGTTATAGTTTCGGTTTTGATGATGGCAAGTTTAAGTGAACAACGTAAAGCTGTGAAATTTTTTTTCCTACTCTGTAAAAATGCTGCTGAAACTGTTTTAATGTTGAAAAACAGCTTACAAAGATGACGCTATGGGAAAAACTCAAGCGTACGAGTGGTTCGCTCGTTTTAAAAATGGCGACATGTCGATTGACGACAAACCTCATTCTGGACGTCCATCAACTGCCCAAATCGACAAAATCTTTAAAAAAAAAATTGAGAGCCTGTGATCTCGGCCCGTCGACAGACAGTTGATCAACCGTCAGAGATTGGTGGCTTATCTTGCAGTTCGGTTCAGCGAATTAACCGAAGATTTGGGAATGAAAAGGGTTGCTGCCAAGTTTGTTCCTTGGGCTCTTGACTGACAATCAAAAAGAATGTCGAGTTGAAACATGCCATCCGTGCCTTGAAGCTACAGCTTGAAATTGATCCAGATTTTCTGTCAAAGGTCATTAGTCATTACTGTTGATGAGTCATGGTGCTATGGTTACGAACCAGAAACAAAACAACAGTCAAGCCAATGGAAGACGTCATTGTCACCCCATCCAAAACAATGTCGCCAAGTCAAACCAAACATCAAAGCAATTCTAATTTGCTTGTTTCCACGCGTGAAAAGGAGCATGAAAGGACACCAATTTGACAAAATTGAAGAGGTCGAGAAAAAAATGAGGGAGGAGCTGTGGGCCATTTCTAAAGATAACTACAGAAAATGTTTCGGACAGTGGAAGCACCGGTGGGACAAATGTATTAGTTGTGATGGAGAGTGTTTTGAAAAGGATAAGGCTGTTTTGTAAAAAAATTGAAAATATATAGCTCTTATTCCCTTTTCTTTTTTTTTTTTTTTTTTTTTTTTTTTTTTTTTTTTTTTTTTTTTTTTTTTGGGTACCCCCAATTGGCAAACGTGAAGTTTCTGAATGTGTGCAGACAATAGTACGGCGTGTTCCGGCAAGCGTTAGGGCTTGCCATTCCAGAAGAGCGAAGTTTATTGCCCAATCCACAAGTCCATTTCATTTTATGATTTCACCAAAATACTTCAGGGAACGTTGGTATGGTTAATTTTTAAACATCTGGATCTCGATGTGGGGTTATTTGGTTGGAACCCTCATGTTGGAAGAAAATTTTCACTAATCATGGAGACAAGGTGTTGCACATCCTAATAAATTGTTTAGGCGGATATGCTCTACTGAAAAACTTGCGTCAATTTTCGATAAGACCTTGTGTTACACACTTCTAACATATGCACAGCAAGGCGAAACATATTACCACTCATAGTAAGCCTGTAGAAACAAGTTGTACATATTATACAGAATTGTACCTCAGTGACACAAGCAGTAACTAGCTATAAAACAACCCAACTCACACAAACTCAGACTGTCTTGCAAGCCTATACACATTCAGACACCCATTATCACATTTAACAACACTGCCCAGAGGCAGACAACCGCCAGCACAAATTGTAAATGTTTAACAAGTAGGGATTTTGGTACTATGGCTATATTAACAGGATCATTGTGAATAACCCAAGTATTCACATGTGAATTTGTAATACAAGTGCAGTACGTAATACATTGAAGTGCCAAAATTCATGGGATACCTACCTCCTAATATCGTGTGGGACCCGGCGAAGTGCATTAATGAGCTGTGCTCGGCTCGCATTGTTTACATTCCCCGCCCGCGATCGTCTTCTGATGCTGAGCCCGCGTGCTAGTTTCGCCCGTGAGAGAGCGCTGTGGCCCTGTGGTGCCCTCTAACGGCTGAATGAGTTGATATAATCGGGGACACGAGTCCGGGAAAGTGAGTCGGTCAGCAGCAGCGGCTTGGTTCGTTGGCCCTAATACTCTCCTCAAAGGAGTGCGACGTTAGAGACCCGTTGGTATAGCGAGCTCTCGTAATTTGCCCAGGCAGCCTGGAAGTACTACTTGAGGTGGATGTGTGATTCCACCGAGACTGTTCCTTGCTCGCATTAATCGAAGGAATTCCTCTGCTGCGCCCCATGTTCGTGAGCGGTTTTCCGCCGATGCGGGATACGCTGGTGGTCGGGGCTGGTGGTGACTTCGAGGCGATAAATTGCCATTTTCTAGCCCTGTTGGGTATTTGAGATAGCTCTAACTGCAAAGTGCGTCGCTTACTGCATTCTTGTTAATTGTGTTACGGGAATGGACAAAATTCCCCAATATTTGGTGCTGATCGTTCCCGCCACCTTATCAGTGTGTGTGGGTGGTAACGACTTATGCGCCGATGTGCACACACTATAGTGTGTCGGAACCTTGGTAAGAACTTGATTTTTAAGGTTAAATTGAAGGACGCTGAGGTAAACTGATTCCTCTTCGTTTGAAATAATTGGTGTATGTTGCCTCCTCTGTACAATTGTGTTTGATACTAGTTATAGATTTGTTACATGATGGTAAATTGGTGAGAGCCTGCCCTGTTATATTACGTTTCCAAGCGTGTAAGGTTTTCTGTTTGGATGTTTAATACAAGTGGAGATATTGTGATTAGGGATATTCTCATGGCTTAACCTGGTTGTTATTGCGTTGACTTATGTATTATATTGTATTATATTATTTGTGATTACAGGATTCATTAAGATCATAATCTGCAAGATCGAAGTTTTCTTATGTATTTGTGATATTCTCTATAAGTTCAATCATTGACCATGATTCTTGCAATAAAATGTTTGAACAAGTCTTGCTCTTTATAACCATGCTCCAACATGCTTCCCACTGAGTCCTTAGTGGCTACCACACAAATCAATTAATTTAGGTGGAATTGATTCAACAAGTCGTTGCAAGTTCCCTTAAGAAATATTCATCCATGGTTTCTCTACATCCGTCCATAATTGCGGAAGTGTTGCATGTGCAGGACCTTTCAATCATGTCCCAAATATATTCAACTGGATTCATTTCTAGCGAACTGGATTCATTTCTAGCGATCTAGGTGGCCCAATCATTCGCTAGAATTGTCCAGAATTTTCCTCAAACCAATCGTGATGGATTTTGGCTCGGTGGGATCTCGCATTTTTTCCCTAGAGAAGTCCATTATTGTTTGAACTTGAAGGCCATAAGTTGCTGAAAATGGTCTCCACATAGCTAAACATAACCATTTCCAGTCATTGGATGGTTCTTTTAACAAGAGGTCCATACTATGTAAACACAGCCTATACCAGGATGGAGCTAATATTAGCCTGCACAGTGCCTTCCTGAGAACCTGAAGGCCTCGTGAGTTCTGCGCTAACCTCTAACCCTACCATCAGCTCTTATTACCTGGAATCGTGACTCATCTGACAATGCAAGCTTCTTCCAGTTCTGTCCAACGCTGACATCTCGACACAGACGTCGCTGGACTCGGCAATTAAGTAGACGTGGTTGGTCACTGCGTTGCTTATGCTGGCAGATCATACTGACAAATACATATTCCCATTACACCATGTTAATTCTCGCGTTGTTACATGAGTTTTACTTCGATTACTTGCTACACAATGACCACTGCATCCAAGATGACTTCTTAAAGGAAATTTGATTGATATTTAAGGAATTATTTCGAATTGTTTAGTCCTAGAAAGATCGTCTTATGAATGTTGTGATATGTTAAAGGAGCAATTTGGCAGTGCTACATGCTTAAACATGAAACATGGTGCTAATTGCACCCCAAATTAGCATCTGTTTTACTAGTTAACTGCCATGTTCTTGGATTAGGTTCAGTTCGATGGCTTAATGCATACTAATCATAATGTGTGGTATTTCATGAAGATTTCGTGCCGCGCTGTTAGCGGGCGTCCATTAACTACGTTGTTAGGGAAAAGCTGCATACTGGGGGTGGTATCGGCTTCAGCACCTAAACTCAAAGTCTTCCAAAAGTTGTCAAAGTTCTATTACCGTGTTAAAACCTGTAGAATGCTAACTGTAATAATTACCGCGGTCGCCACTTACAGCTTAACCTCCTGTAAGAAAGGTACTAATATAGAAATGAAAGTCTGAATCCTGATAACTGAAATATATTCTTGAAAATTTTCACATAAGTTACAAAAGTCACAGTTAGCAATGGCAATCGGAGAAAAATCATCAACCGAAGATCACAAATCATGAAACAGAACAAACCGCACTCCCCCAAGGTAATCTTGATCATTAGAAAATCACATGTCGGAAAAAGTTACTTAGTCACATTGTTCATGGTAAAATTTTGAAGATGGCGCCGATCGGCCATTATGTTGAACTTCCCCGACCAAAAGCTTCCGCGCGTCCCGAAACTTTCGCACTCGCGAGGAGCGTGCGTTCTCCTCCAAGCTAGACGATGTACTGTACTGGACTGGCCTCTACTCCCACCCCCTGACTCGCTTATATAGGCGCACCTCAAGGACGCTGCACTCCGGTAGTGCTCATCCGCATTCTCACATAATCCCCGACATTTATTTTTATAACTTCCTTCCAAAGTGTTCAATTTAAAATCTAGAAATGGCACGAGTTATGGGAGTTTACTTGTGTCGTGTGGTGTGGCAAAATTTTAATTTATTTTTAACTTTTATTTTAGGTCTGACGTCACAGCAAATTTTAAATAGTCCTACCGTTGCGACATACCCAGGAAATTTTAGGAATTTTTAAACGCCATCAGTTACAAACATGAAATTATGGTCAAAATGTTGGCCCGGATTTTAGCCGCTCAAAAATGTAAATTTTATTTAAATCGGTTATGAACTGATTAAGTTATTACTATAAACAGAGATTTCTCAAATCCGCCATTTTTATTATTTATGTATAGCTCTGAAGGTATGTTAATTATTAAACCGGAAGAATTACTAATGTGTAGCCTGTATTAAAATGCGTGTTTTAAAAGTTGTCCCATCTTCGTAGGTGTGATAACTTGGACACAATAAAATTATTCTGTTATTGCCAAGTGGGCTATGTTCGAGTGGTTTTAAAAATTCTCTAACATCTCTTCTACGGCGTTAAATGACATGAAATTAAGGTGTACGAAGCTAGAAGAGTGGATCTTTAAGGAAAACTACTTTTTAAACCGGAATCTAAGTAGGCTTTTGAATAAGAAAATGTTAAAGTTGAGTGACCTATTTTATACGTTCAGATAATATTTAAAAATACTTAAACGGCTGGAAACTATGAGATTTAGATGAATTTAATTCTCTTTCGGACTGCTTTAATTTATTATTTACTTTCTGTCGTGTGACAGTGTTTAAAATCAGTGAAAAAGCATCTTATGTGTACGGTGCCTCTGGCCAGTTACTTCAAAATTGGATTAACAAACAGAAGGTTAGTAAAATGTCTTTTAATGGTAATAGAAAATTAATTACGTGTATTTACTAGCTTCTACCTGTTCTTAGCGCTTTTAAAATGGTTTAACTTTATTGGAATTAATGCTGAAAGGTTTGATAATTTCGTCCGTATACCGGCTTCCTATTTTTACTGATATTTCATATTTCTCTGGATCTAAACTACTTGGAACCTATTAAAACTGAAAGAGAAGATTGTTTACTGCGTTTTCATCTACTTTTTAACTCTTGACATTACTTGAAAGGCCTAAAATCATTTATGTAAACTGTTATGCAAATGAGTTATCTACTTTCTTCAAAACTGCTCCATGTTATTATTAGGTGGTTAGAAACTATTAGAAACCTATCAATTATCCTTCCAAACTGTCTCAGGCATTATTACTTTTAATTTTTGAACTTTTAAATGGTCAAATTACATCAGAATCTGTTATTTTCATATTGCTTCAGTCTACTATCCAGTAATCATATTTATTTCTTTAAAATCTCCTCAGAACTATATTTTCCTGTGAAGTTATTGTTATTGTAAGTCTAGGCCTGGCTTTTATTAGCTTTTCACAATCTTTACTGAATTACAATCTCTTCAGAAATACCAAAATCTGGGATATAATCAAAATTTAGGGTTAGATTTGATTTATATTGAAATTAACTGTTTACCTCTGGAATAATGTTTAGTAGTTATGATAAAAGGTTTGTTTAGATACTATATTTACTGTTATTTAACATTTATTTCCTTAAAATCTGTTCAGAATATCTCCTTAACCAATATTAGGATCTGACAGTGAAAGTTTACTTTTATTTGAAATATGCTGGAATATCATTGATTTATTGCAATTTATGGTTTATTTACGTTTGTTATGTGCTGTTTATTTACTTTACTGTACTCAGAGTGTTGTTATCTCGATTTTAACTGTGGTATCGTGTACTGAAGTTAACCTCAAACTTTGTCGGATTTTAACGGAATCTCGAAAATAGAGCGAAGGGTAGCTTACAACGTGAGCACAAATCTGGAGGAGGGGTAATCAATACATCCTGTATATATTATTGAGCTATATGATGAAATGCAGTTGTCATTCTTGGCACATCTTCTAACACAGCAGATTTATTAGATACGTCTTTTTGAGAGATAAAAATTATGAACTTTTCAGAAAATATACTATGATTCACAATATTTCCGTTATGATGTGACATTCACAACCCGAGAGTTAATGGACCTTCTCAAACGGAGAGGTGGGAAGACCTAATTGGCAGATAATCATCAACAGTTAGGTTGACTGCGAGGTTAAGGCGTCTAGTCCTGTTTCCTGCGAAAAGTCGTGGCGCTCGAATCCCACAGCTGGAAAATAGTTTTATGATAGCTGGACGGAGATTCGAACCCGCATCCTAATGAATGCCAGTTCAGAGTAGTCTTGTGTAGTTCGCGAATGAACTAGTTCGGAAGAGCGCTCCCACAGGAGAACTACGCGAACTAGTTCCCAGATCTCTCGCTCCTTAGTTCGTTAGTTCATTCGATCATATCGCGAAGACCGACTTTTGTTGCAGTTTACTATCTAAAACTAAAAGGAAACACAGTTCCCTGTGGACACATTTCACTGAAGAGACAGATATAAAAAGAAAAGAAAAAATACTGTTCAACATTAATTATTATAGCAGAAGTCACAAACGGAAATTTAACATGGAATGTGAAAACAAAATACACTTTGATCCCATTAACAATTAAAACACAACCATCGATAACAACAGCTACCATAACAAAGAAGAGAGCGCGTGCTGTAGTGCTAGCAAAGCGAGCGAACGAGCTGTTTTTCTGGAATCTCAGACGGGAGTGACCTAGTTCGCTAAGGAGCTGCGAACTAAACTGAGCGCTACCGGTTGCGAACTAGCTTCTTTCGCCGCTAGGGTTACCAACATTTTTTCGGTTGATGGTAGTAGTTTCTTTAGAATAACCTATAAAAATATAGTACACTTCAAAAACATAATATTTTACGGAAGAATACAAAAGAACAAAAGGTATGTTTTTTACTATTTTATTTTTTAAGGTATATTTTTTTCACTTCTTGCATCTTTAACAATTTTTTGTCTAGAGTGAGATTGTCATATGCTTTATCGCTTTCAGTTGTTAAATTTATGTCGATCAAAAGCTCATTTTTTACTAATGAAATACTGCTCTTTTACCTAGGTTTCGTGTATTATTGTTCTTTCAGAGTAAAGTTCGTTCTCTTTGATTCTCATTTTTTCTCGTAAATTTAGAAGCTCTAATATTGTCTTACAGTCATCAAATGAAACCTCGTGGTTTGAATTTTGTATAGACAATTGCTCTCATTAAAATCTAACCATTTATTAAGATATTCCAGACATTTATCAACGAATACTAGAACATTATTTTTAATATTATCACTTTCTGTGGAAAATTTGGCTTCTAAGGACTTTTTCTTGTTTTCTAAACGAAAGAAACAGACTCTTTTACATTTTTCTAGCGCTGATTTTAAAGTTGACAGAATATAATACTTACCTCAGTCTGTTACGTTAATACCTTCCGATTGTTTAACAGCTTTGTGAAAGTTGTGTAAAGAAACGGCTTGCGAAATTAAAAAAAAAAATAACTTTTATGTCTTCATCAGTTTCATTCGTCGCCAAAATATTTTGAATGTGTTGGATTATCCTCCCATATACTAATAAAATAATCGCTCAGTGCCTTCCAATTTACTGGAAATTGAGGTACTTTCGTCATTGCTACCACTTTCTATAACTAATGTAGTTTTTATTAAATATCAAAAGAAAGAACAGCTTCAAAGTGAAAATGATTAACAAAACAAAAACGAAGCAAAGACAGATGCATATTGCACAAGCAAATATGCCTTTCTTCAATACTAATTGTAGCATAAACGGTATTTGAACTATACTACACTTTCTGTTATATGGGAGCACAATGTGGAAGGGCGCTTCCGCTGAATTTGGCAACGCTGGATGGAGATACCTGGTCGGTTTGCGGGAGACTGTATAAGTGCATACCAGTAAAAACAGAATTATTCAATTTACCCATTTGTGCAAAGGGCAGTGGGGACTTTGGTTTATCGGCGGCCATTGATCATGCTAATATCATTTGAAAGGTCTATTAATGAGTAATAAATTTTGTCAAGAAGGTCATATTAAATTCCATTTAGAAACGACAAATAATGATTAAGTAATTTCCTAATAAAACTGACATAACAAACAAAATAGCAGGTACAGTAGCGGTAGCAAAGCTAGCGAACGATCTGTTTCTCTGAATTGGAGACGATAACTAACGAACTAAAAGAGCGAACTAGTCCGCGAGGGAGCTGCTAACTAAACTGAGCGCTCCCCTTCGCGAACTATTATGCGCAAGTCTAGTTCAGAGCCTTACCGCTCACCCACCGGTCTTGGTACTGGGAGTTCTGTAAACTTGCATTATCCCTTATGACACAAGGAAACAAGAAAAATCAGTAAGAGAGCAGTAATATAGTAGGACAATTTGGAATGGAGTATAACATTACATTTCAGTGATATGTGTATAAAGAGTCGCTATGATACAACGGAGGTGGAATTGTTGCTTGAATCCGCAAAATGTGAATACTTTGGCATAGCATTACATAATAAGCTCAGTTGCGTGCGCGATAATTGATGTAGGGAACACGACAGTATGCTGCCGAAAAGCGATGAACGAGCTGTCAACCTTTCTTTGGAAGCTCAGTTCCAAAAAACGACGGAGTCCCTGGGGAAGTGTTGAAGGATTACTTGCAGATTTGGACGCGCTATCGGGGTCACAAAGGGATTTAATAATGATGAATTAACAGGTCGTGGGCTCAACAACAATTAACTTATTAATGAGGTGTTAACAACTAACAAGAGGTAAATGAATCTCCCACCCGCACAGAACTACTCGTCCTGTAGGCTCATTATTCGCTCCTAAGGCCTCGTATCCACTTGAGCACGCTCAGGCGAATGAGCCGCTCAGTGAAGCGAGCGGCTCTAGTGTGGACGCCTGAGCGCGCTCACAGCGAACGACAGCGAGCCGATCGGTTGTCGGTATTTTGGAATGCTCAAAGGCGAGCCAGTGTTTGTTCGGCGCTCAGTGTGGACGGTATTTGGCGGTTTCTACAATGAGCGCGAGCACGTGGGACAATGAAACTTGCTTAACTCCAATTGATGCGTATGAATCAAAGAGGGTGTTATGGGATAGCTCCAGTATTATAATCAAACTAAAAAATAAGGTGCATGGAGTGAAATCATCGAGATATGAAACTTTAGTATTGATGATGTAAAGAAAAAAATAACAAGCCAGCTAGGGTCATTCAGGCGAGAACGATCAAAACAGAAGAGAACTTCTATAACGGGAAGTGGTAAGTCTTTTTTTAATAGTATTTCTCACAGCTGAACGGATTTTGATTGAATTTGGTGTTACGAAATTCAGATCCTAAGTGCCTAAAATCATATTGATTTTGTGCCAGGCAATATAATTGTTTCACCAATTTTTATTAAAAACTTGAACTCAGTGCCATAATTAAAAAAAAAAAAAAAACATAAAATAACCTTTAAATCTATATTCGTAAACACACATTAAAAATAGGTACCAACCTTCATATAATTTTGGAGTGCCTCAATAGTGCCATCACTAAATGGATGATGCTTTGTTTATATACTTTGAACATATACTGCAAGCTTGTGTAGGGGCTTCCTGGGGCTAGGAATCTTGAGGTTATTATAAATTTTATCTTCTGGTGGGATCGCCTCACGCATAGGCGTATCGTGCATTTTAATATGAGGTCCAACTAATGACAGCAAATGTTCGAAATCGATATCGTAAAGTTTTGAAATAGCTCATTGTCTTCTTCTAAAGTCAATTCGCGAATTAAATTATTAAGATAATTTCTTCGCTGACGATGACTTTCTCTAATCCATCAACTTGGTAATTTTCTACTCTGTTTTGACATCGTATGGATAATAATAAAGGCCGCAGCTATGCGTGACGACACGTCAATAGCCGAGCGTTTTCTGAGCACTGAAACCAGGCTCGTTCGAGTAAAATTTTCTTTTCCTTGAGCACGCTCGAACGAGCGTGCTCAAATAAATGAGCGGCTCATTCGCCCGAGTGTGCTCAAGTGGATACGAGGCTTAATGTAACCTACCTCGAAGATTGCTCATCGCCACGTCCCGATGGTTAATTGCCCCTACTCTTATAACTCAAATAGACATATCCAGGCTTGCTTCTTGCATTTCGTAGGCAACAAAATTAAAGGCGGATGGTATTTTTCTATAAGCTCACTTTTGATAAATTTTAGAAACAATATTATTAAAAAACTGGATAATAATGTCTTTTTAATCGAATAGAATTAAACTTTTAACTAAAACAATTGGATTAACAGAGTTTGTAGTGTTTTCCATAAATGTTTAATCCTTTAAGTATCGCGAACACTCGCTGACCCTTAATCTAAAATGGTAACTTAATTAAACACCATACCAAGAAGCGGCATTCAGGAACCTGGAACTGGAGAATGTTGATGATGTTGACCAAGAAGCAGGGCTGGAGTTAGGGGGGGGGGGGGTTAAGTGGGGCAAAAGTACCCGGGGCCCGGGCCACCAAAGGAGGACCCGCCGGCTTGGGTGCCTAAATAAATAGAAATCAAACACAAATTTCAAAATATGCACCAATAATTTAGAACATTTTTGTATTAAAATGTTCTGAAATTATCCTAAAAAAACAAAGTGTGAAGTAAAAATATTTTCGGGGGGGGGGGGGGTTCTAAGATCCCTTACCCGGGGCCCGAGAATCCCAGCGCCGGCCCTGCCAAGAAGCAATAATAAGTTAATTATAGTAAGTTAACTACAACTGTTATTTATGTAATGGATTCTTTACGAACATTCAGGCCATGCAATCTAGAATGGGGTTTGAGTTCTGTAACATTAAAGGGTGGAGGGCTCTTGTGGAATCCAAAGTTCAGAACGGCCAAGGGATTGTTCTACTAACATCAAGATAATAAACACATTGCGACTGTGTACGTAACTCCGAACATTAATTAATCCAATACTATGATCACTGGATGCTAGGAACTCGCTTTCGCTTTTTTAGCCGTCTTTCTCAAGAAGCAGGCGAAGAGTGGCTGAAATAAGTGGTCTACTTTTGCGTATGTATCAGCTATTTTTGACCATACAGCAATGTACAAGATATCATCTTTTAAGGGATGGTTTGCTCTGTGCACTTATCCAGCCAGACTTCTAATCCGATTAATAATTTTAAAGATAGATCTATCCTTGTAGGTGTATCACTTTTACAAGGGATACTGCTGTCGTGACGGACTAAGAAAATCGTCTCTACGTGTTATTGGTGATATTCGACAGACGCTCTGTATTCCTCGACTTACAAAAAAATGTTATATAGTCCGCTTCACCGAATTAGTCCACTCAAGGTCACACAGTCTTGCCTCCACCCCTGCCCGCACTACCCTCTTTACCATCAGTTGAGCCAGCGGTGTTGTTAAATGTTCTTCCACTGCCAGTCGGTTCGTAGTTTCCGCTGCGGTCGGTTTGTTTCGCTACTCTGAAGGTTATTTTGTCTTTATGATGAGTGACGTATAACAGAATTCTACATGCAGTGCGTTACCGAAAAGAAGTAAAATCTGTGTCGTGCAGGTCGTCCAGATATTAGAAAGCAAAGTAAAGTTGTCGTGGCCAATATTTTCAAGTATTTTAGCAACCTTTCTCACAACGAAGAAGCCAGGACAAACATTAACTTTGCTAAAGTACAAGCAATGACAGCGGAGGCTTGTGGTATTTCGAAGAAGTCGGTACAACGTATCGTCGGTATTTTAAGTTCGACAGAAACCGAAATATGAGCCCTGTTTTTGAATCACCAAGTAAGAAGCACTTGCGGGAACACAAATGCACTGAACTGGATGATTTTAATAAAGATCTAGTGCGCAGGACTGTTTTAGAGTACTACGACAGAGGAGAATACCCAACGGCTATGAAAATAAGGTCTGATATCTGCCGTAAAATCAGCTATACAGGTTCAGAAAGCTCCGTTCTTCGTCTTCTGAAAAAACCGGGTTTTAAATTTAGGAAATTCAGCGATGGACGAAAATTTTTAATGGAATGCAATGATATTGCGGCTATCAGAGCAAAGTTTTTTGCGAACAATGAACTCATTCTGTACAAAGGATGCTAGGCAAATTGTTTATTTAAACGAGACTTACATTAACCAAAATCATATAAACAAATATATTTGGCATGATTCGAGAGGTAACGGAGTTCTTTAAGTTCCTACTGGCTTAGGAAGTCGACATGTTATAGTACATGCTGGCAAGGCCCGCTCTAGCGGTTTTGCCGCCCCGGACAAATAGACAAATTGCCGCCCCTTAAGATTGTGTAGAATTAAATATTTTTTTAAAAATAATTAATTTCTAATCGAACAAAATATTTTATTTTAATTTTAATAAAATCATATACTCATAAATAAACTTATTGAATTTTGATCTAGCGGCACAAAACAGAGAAATTAATTATGAAATATCTGTACATAGCCACAAATTAACCATAATTTTTCATTTTTAAATGCTATTAAGGTTGGATATTATCACACAAACAATCTAAATACCATTATTTTGAAAATAAAACGAGATTACATCAAATACGCTAAAATCACAAAAAAACTTTTTTTTCTTACTTTCAGTTTGCGAATTTTTTTATTACATCTTTAAATTTACTTCATCAGCAATTTCATATTCAATTGCCAAAATAGCTAAATCATTAAATTATCAATTTCTTGGTTTTCGTAAATGCTTAGCAAGGCGTCGTATACATCTCCCAAATGAAATTTTAAAGGGTTTAATGCCTCTATTCTACTCTCCCATCTAGTGTCACTCCATGTTTTCAAAGTTGAACCCTGAACATGCTTTAAAAGTATTGCCCATCGAAAAGTAGATGCCGAAAAGAATAAATATATGTTTTGGGCCATTTTGAAGAAATTAGCGGCTTCCAAGGATGCTTTTGCCATTAATAACAAGATTGAGAGAATGGCTACTACACGGAACAATGAATGCTCGCGAATTATATTGTTTAATTCTAGATTGCACTCCTGCTTTATTGCCCCTCAAATTGGACCCTTTGTCAGTCCCTGCCATCTGATATCCTGCAAATTTAAACCCAAGTCATTAAGTTCTCCAACTATAATATCAGACATTTGTTTTCCTGTGGATCTTTCGACTGGTAAGAAGTCTTAAAAGCTTTCATTAATTTTAATTTCAACATCAGGATTAAATTTATTGGTTGAAACTTATCTGATTACAAGAGTAATTTGCTGTATCTTACTAAAGTCAGGAGTACAGTTTAAAATTATGGAAAAATATTTGAATTTTTTTATTTCATTAATAACATGAGACTGTAAACTTTGATGCAGCAGATCTACTATCCCGCTTTGTATATTTTTCCCAAGATATTGAGCTTTAGTCTCTACTTTTTGGAGCACTCAACGGACGTGCTCTTCCATAATGGGATCGTATTCAGACAGTAACTCAACTATTTTTAAGAAATTTCCGTTATTATGTTCAAACAACTTGTCGCTTGTACCTTGAAAAACCAGACAACTTTTACCAAGCATTTTGGGAATTGCAACGATTCTTAGAAGCACCTCATTCCAATGATTTATTTCGGCATTAATAACTCTTTCAGTGTCAGCATCTACAGTTTTACAACAATTTAATCTTTCGTTCATTTCTAGCCATGATTTTTGTGCCTGAATACTATTTTTTGAAATTTCATGCTCTTTTAAAGTTTCGTCGAGGTGCTTCCAATTTTTAAACCCTCCGTTGAGAGAGAACTAACTAAACAGCCGAAAATTTTGCAACAGAAGCAGTTTTGTGAAAGATAGTAGCTAATCTCGCAATATTTGCTCTCCGTTGCTTAAAATTCGTGCATAATATTTTGCGCTAAAATGTCGACCTGTGTCATTGGAAGGAAATTTGTAATAATGCAATAGTTTAGGTGGACCTTGCCTTACTAAAAAGCTTCTTACGGCGTCTCGTAAAATTCATGGCCACAAAGTTTTAGAACTCCTTCTGTGAGTCTCACGATGGTGTCAGTTTCAATTTGTTTAGAAACTTCGTTCATTTGTTTGCTATTATTCTCTGTACTTCTGTACTTCTTTTGTATCCCGACCTGATATTGGATTCTACGATTTGTTTTGGTAAACCCTGAATACAGTATATTTTTTTAACGCGCCAGATTGATTCTGCTTTTCCGCTTCCTTTCCAAACCTTCTTTTTTTGTATTGGTAACCAGATAGTTTTCTTTGACCGTCAGACATTTTGGAAGAGGCACGCACGTAACTCAAACAATGTACACTATAAAATAATATAAAAAGTAAATATTTATCCTTGTTCTAAATAAGCTAAAACCATAACCAAGATAAATTATTCTCAGTAGATATAAAAAATATTTATGAAGAACACAAAATATTTTCCATACCCTGTGAACATACAGAAAGTCTAGTGTTACTACACGGTCAAAGCTTATTCGCGGAGGATACGATCCGTAAATTTGTTGCAAATACAGAAACCGTGTATACAGAATGGCTGTAGGCTTAAACAGAATACGTTCTAAGTTCACAAACAAACAAACAAACAAAAATGATGTTGTTGAGTGATTGTCGCGCAATGCACTTATTAAACCAACTGACAAAGTTATTCACATTCACTAAAATAGTTAATGAATTTCCTTTTGTTGAAACGGTTTACAAATGCAGCAATTAGAGTATCTGGAAACCGCATTCGTATATATAATAAGCATCATGGTTATTATATATTAGCAGTTAACATTCTAAATTGAATATATTAATGGTATGTGATGTAACTAATCGGTAATCAGCAGCTGATAATATTATTTATTTATTAATGATTGTAAGTACTGTCCCACACCCACTGAACTACAGTATTTTCACAAGCGATCAAAGCTAGCGTATGTAATTTAACCCAACCATAACACTTTCAATGCCTGTATCTAATTTATACAACAAATCTGTGAGGCTCGGATTACGAGAATAAATTATTATGCAAATTATTCCATTTCCAAAAACTAAGATCCATATTGATTTGGCTCATCAATTCAATCAAATAAATACTCAGCATCGCCCGCCAAGCACTATCGATTCCATGTATTAGAGGCTAACTGCAATTGCGTTTCTAGTAACTTGTGGGCAATATAACGTCGGAATTAGGGATTGCAATCCAGCAAAGCGGGATCCCGCAATCCCGGGGGATCCCGCATCATTGGACAGTCTGGCGGATCCCGCACAAAATTGAGCGGATCCGCAATCCGCAAAATCCGGCGGAAACGCGTGTCAGTCTGCGTAACTCGCTGTCCCACTCGGTCTCTGTCGGATATTTTGCACTGTTTGCCTGTACCCTTCCAGTTGGCATTTGACTCATGTGAACAAGCGTTTGTTTTTGTCAACCTTCGTCATTCGTAAGTAAATAAATACACTTTTACGTATTCATCAAAACTTACGTTTGTTTCGAGTACACATTTCTGTAATTTGAGTTATGGTGGGTATTTAGAACGATTTTCTAACTATATAATTAATTATTTTTTAAGTGCCGCACACGTTATCTGAACTACACGGTTACAGCTTTTTATTCACATTTCCTGTATTTGCAGATAAAGAAATTGTAATAATTTCCTAATTTGCGGCTGAAAATTTGATTATTCGTTGATATGAAACTAATGTTATCGTAATTTTAATGAGCGCTTACCTATTTATTTAACAGCTATCAAAAGGAAATTGTATATCCTTTGACTTATTGTTGTTTTGGCCGCTGCCTTAATGCGTTTCTTTGACGAAAGCCACTTGCTTATATATGCCGCTCAGGCTTTCGATTAATCCCTCTTCTCCTTGTTATTATTTCGACTAAAGGTAAAAAAGTTACAATGAAATTTTCAAGGGTGTATCGGCAAATTGTGTTGTAGGAACACCGTACTTCGGCGGCTGCCTCCGCCGTCTTCCTCACGTGTATAATTTCGTGTGTTTGCAGTGAAATCCGGAGATACAACATATGAGGACTTCACTGCAATCATTCGCCATGAAAGTCTCCTTTCTTACTAAAAAATAATAATTTCCACTCTAAAAACGTTGTTACGCCACATAAGTAAATCTGAAATACTTGACAGTTTACGTGTTGGTGAGTAGTTTCTTTTAATAACATTGAATCAACTATAAATAAAACAAGGAATCAGGAGATATAATAATGAATCACGCAAAAAAAGGCCAAGTCTCGTGCTTGTGCAGTGACAAAAAGTTATGAGATCTTGTTCTGAGCCAAGTCTATACTTTACAGAGTATATTCACTTTGTGAAATGGAATACTTTCATCGATGTTATGGAACGTTTATTTAGAATTAAAAAAAACTCTGGTAACTTGGTCATTAAGCAAAACATATTTTTAAACTTATGTGATGTATTGTAAGGCACATAATATGACCTAAGACTCAATATTTTACATTTTTATTATTTATTTAAAAATTGGTTTAGATTAAAAAACAAAAATGTAAAACCTCGAAATACACTTGAGACACGCTAAAAAGTTTTAATGCCATTATGCCAATCAAAATATTGTTAACTGTTAATTATTATCATTTAACATTAAAATTATTTATTAATTTTATTATTATTTAATTTATTAACGTTTTAAGTAACTATGTTTTAAATATATGCGTTAAAAAACTGCTTGTACCAATCCCGTACGGATCCCGCGGGATTGGCGCAAATCCCGCGCGGATCCCGCGGGATTGAAAACAGTGCGGGATTGCAATCCTTAGTCGGAATCAGTGCAGGTAGCCGAGGTCAGGAGTAACAGCCCCCACCTACCGCGCTTCTATTGTGCGCTTTTGTCGTTGTGCGCTTGTGTCGTATATCCAACTAAATAACAGTTTAATCATAGATGTACTTACCATTAGAAATTATGAAATCCTGAAGTAAATTTTATGAACTTCCACTTATCACTAATAACATAATAGTAAGACTGATGCTGTTGTGTAATGAAACCACTTTTATAATTAGCAATAATAAGCAAGTTGAGACAACAAAAGTCGAAACAGCGTTCTACTCGCGTGCTAAGGCCCAATTCACACAGAGGAGACGTGGCGCGGACGCGGCGCATTTTGAAGTTGCTCCTATGGCGGAATTCACACAGAGGCGGCGAGGCAACGACGCGCCCCTTTGAGGTCCGCGCCCCGTCTCTTCGAAGTCTCTAGGGGCGCACCCAAATAGCTAAGAACTGTAAGTTTTTAACGAACGAAAAAATCGTTATGTGGATTTTTTTTATTAATTGGGTATTTAACACATTAATACCATTAATATTTTTCTTAGACTTACAGCCGAAATGGCGCCCCTAAATTTTAGCGCCCCGGGCAAATGCCCGGTTTGCCCCCCCCTAGAGCGGGCCCTGATGCTGGTTCTGCACATAAAGGTTTCATACCAGGAGCCAAACTTGTGTTTCGTGGGGGAAAAAGTTCGTCTGTATCGGATTACCATACAGAAATGAACCGGTGAGGTTTTTAAGAGGTGGTTTTGTGATATGTGTCGCTCGCTGGAAGAAGGGTGCATTATCGTCATGGACAATGCCAGTTACCATTCCATTCAAACAGACAAACCACCGTCTTCAAACTGGCGTAAGGAGATATTATTGAATGGCTTCGTAAGAGTGGTGTTGAATTTTTTCTGCATGGAACTAGGGATTAGCTTTTATGTAAAGAACAAATTCGAAATGCCAAGCAGGTATTCGAATTGGATCAATTGGCAAATGAAATGGGACATCAAATAGTTCGCATGCCACCCTATCATTGCCAGTATAATCCAATCGAACTCATCTGGACACAAGTAAAACGGGATGTCGCTAAGAAGAACACGACCTTCAAACTTGCCGAAGTCGAGGAACTTACCCACGAAGCTTTACTCAGGAAGATTGGACAAATTGTGTAAGACATTCGGAAAGATTACAAGAAACTGATTATGTTAAACAGTGCGCGAGAGACACAGAAGTGGATCAGTTCGTGATACAGCTGGGTGAAAGCGGCGGACAATGATCTTCAGTCTAATGAATCCAAAGATGAATAAGTTACGGAGAGAATAATGGCTCACGGCTCTGAAAATAAGCCAGTTTGTAAGTTTTTCAATCATTTCTTAAGTAATTTTATTGAAAGCAGACATTGTGTTACCTTTATTTTTATTAAGGTGACAAGATTTTACAGAAAACCATTTTTATGTGTATTTTGTCATGTAATTCTCTCTTACGATAATAATTTTTACATGAGCTTCAATTTGAATATTTTGAGAAGGTAAGGTGTAACGGAACGTTATCACGCCACGCTACAATTTATATTTTTGGTAAATTGTTTTTATTTTTATTCAGATTAAAATTAATTAAAATTGATCTCGGGCAGCCCAAAATTGTATATGATTAAATAAATATGCAAGGGTATTTCATTTGAAAGGACTCAGCGAAAAATGTGCGAGCGTAAGATTTTGTTTAAGCTAAGGATCGCACATCTCAGGCTAGGGACGGAAGTGAAACCGTTAGTCCCAGTGGACGGACACAGTGGACCGCCTCGCTGTCGCCAGCCAAGGCCACTCAGTCACCCCAATGGTTCGCACAGCAAACATGTGAAGGTCAGCCGCCCCCGCCACCAAGGATGGACGCGGAGGGGACGCTGGCAAAATGCCGCGAATCTGAACGATGGACTGTATCACGTGATTTCCAACCTGCCTATGAAATCATCGATAGGGGTCTTCATGTGTTAATGCAGGATGTATTCTTTCTGCCCGCCATGTTCCTACGCGGGAGGAGGACGCCATCGCCTTCCGGAGAGGAGGAAGGTACTTCTCGCCAGACCACGGTCTGGGACAGTCGATCTTACTTCTTGCTGGGCCACGGTCCAGAGTAGTCGAGTTTATTTCTCGCCGGGCCACGGTCTGAGACAGTCGAGTGTACTTATCGCTGGTCCAGAACAGTTGATCTGGGCTATACAGCGACTTGCCTACGATCACAGTCTGGTGATCGTATATTGCGTTGGAACTGAGAGTGCAACGGACATCAGTGCTGCTGCTATGGTAAAGTGTTAAACGCCAGGTCTTGCTTCGTTGAGTTCTTATTGAGATTGCGAATGACCCGTAAGCGCCTTTGAGAGAGAGAGACTTATGTTCTTTATGCTAATTTGACCCTGAGCTAGCCGACATTTGTTGAACTTTATGAGAGCCTTGCATATCGCGAGTTACATTTCATTTCTTTGTATTTTAACGGCGCCCGAGACCCCTGTAATTTTCATGTATTAATGTTATAGTATTGACTATTCTTGTTGTAGCATATTTAAGTTAGTTAGCTTGAATAAGAACGGCCAATTGTAACGCTTAGGCATTGATATCCTAGTGATTTACATATTAACGATAAAGTTAAATATGCCTAGCGGTGTAGAAGCCATATGAAGACAATAAATTATTTATGTCAGTTTCCTTTGTGACCTGGCTAATGATTCTTGCAACCAATCATTGAATATTAATTAAATAATTATAAATTCATAACCCCCCCCCCTTTCATTTAATTCCTGTACCACCACAAAGGTAACTACGAGTATCTCGCTCGTCGTAATTGACAGAAGGCGACTGTCGGACGCGAGCGCAGCGCGATAACATTCGTGCAGATAAATTATTAAACAACCAGAATGATTCGTTTAAAGATGCTGTTGTGTTTTCTAAAATTAATTTCAATATTTTCTCACAAACTTTCTCGCTGGAAGTTATTACGTAAACAACAACCGAACAAAAGTTAGTCAGCAACAACTTTTTACATTACACCAAAGGGACAAACAAGAGATTCGTATAACTTTTAAATTTTTTTGTGACATTATTCGCTATATAGTGAATATAAAATATTCTGTGCTAATCGGTTAATTTCGGGAAGTCGCAAAATTTTTTCAGCTATTTTTTTTGTCATTGGTTTAGCTTTTTCGGTTGGTTGAAGTGAAGAAAGTATTTTCATTCGTAAAGTTCATGGGAACTAGTTTTTTTTTTTAAATAGCCATGTAAATATTTCGAGTTAAAAAACACATCACATAGTTCCACAAATTCAGTATTATTTTTTAGAATTTTTCATCACATATTACTGAAAGTTGATTTTTCTGAGGATTGGCAACATTGTATGGAGACACACTGACCTTCGCAGGTCTATTTTTGTGCCGGCTTCAGGGGCGTACCAATCGGAAATGGCGTCTAGGGCAAGCATCGAAGTTGCGCCCTTTCGTAAATTATTTAAATATAAAATAAAACTCATAAATATTAATAAACTTTTATTTTCTGTTTTAGAACAAAATTATTTCACAATATTCATTAAAATTGCAACTTTCTTGCCATCTGCGACGAAAATAGATAAAATAGTAATTCCGTGTGGTCGTAATGATCTGGAGACGAAGTTTCTATTGGCTGCGCATTCCACCCTGACATAGCCGCCTTACCTAACCTGTCAATCCTGCCGGGTACAGGGGGCGTACAGTTTAACGTGGAATCCAAACCACGGAAGCTTTCTGGCGCATTTCACATTACACAACAAGTTGCACCAGAGGTGAAGGTCGGGTTAAGCGCCTTTGAAAATCCCCGCCGGGACAGGGATTCGAACCGGGGACCTTTCGATCTCCAGTCAGACGCGTTAATCACTGAGTCACCAGGCCGCTACGCAAATAGATTAACAACAATTCTGAAATATATTTCTTCGATTCTTTCGCTCTACACTGAGCAAAGGCTTTCTTGACACATTGTAGCCTCAAATACGAAAGAAGTCCCTATTAGTTTTCTGAAAGATCGCTCGCAACTTGTCATGCATATTGCAGTCGTATTAAGCATAACTATATTGATATGCGCAGATTCGGAAAGATGCTCTCATCTGCCTACTGAAACACAAATTCAAGAAGCTCTTCAGATCCTTTTATGTTTACCTTTTTTCTTGTCTATCTTAGTATTCTAATATCCAATATTTCTTTTTATCTTCTCCGTTAACATCACAACCATACAAGTATCAAAATTCTTTAGATTTATTTTTTAAATGGTCGCAGTCGCCAGTGCTGTAATACAGTTTTTTAATATCTTGGAGAAATCCAAATCTGGTGTTGGTTTCATTCAGACGACTGAACCTTTCGCGCATTTCACACACAACACGATCCAGAGATTCCTTCATAACCCTTTCTATTTCTTACTTAGCACCCAAACCAGCGCATTTTCTCTATCTACGCGTTTTTTTTCGCCTTTGGCATCGTTCAATCAGATCCCATTCCTGGCAAAGATTGAAACCTTTCTCGAGTGCATCATTAACCAACCTCTCTCTTTCACTAGTAAAATGGTCTCGGAGGGCTTTTATATTAATGGCAGCATCATGAAAATTCATGCTAGGATCCTGGAGCTGCTTTTGAACACGGTCGATAGAACAATTATATAGAAGTCTTGCCTCACTTCTTGTTTCACTCGTTGATTGCCATTGTCTGTCATGTCTTGGAGAACTTTCAGCATATCTTCAAGATATTTGTTAACTGGCTTAACTGCTTCAATCCTTGCACTGCATCTTGTTGCAGACTTTGATTTTACAACCACAGGCACGGAGTTCTTGAGTTTTTCCAAGCGCAGAGTGGAACGAGAAAAGAATACAAAAAAAGTATCATGCTTGGCTGCATGAACTCCACTAAACTGAGTAGATGATTTTCGCAATTCACAAATGTCGGCAGATTATTGTTTTCGCTTATTCTTTCTTGAACACCAGTTCGGTGCCTAACAATCACAGCAGAGTTGTAACAACGTTGTGAACGACAATCCTGCATATATCCTACCTCTTTTTCTCTAGCTGTTTTAGGATTTCATCAACTAAGCTTTCAGCGTCCTATTGGCTCATCTGAATGAAACCGAGAAAGGACTCTCTAATGCGAACTGATTTCCTTTCAAAATCAACTTCTATGTATCTCACAACTTCTGACATTTGCTCACGATGTGCATGGTCAGGAGTAGAGTCAAACATGATACCATAGTATTTTGATTTGCGATTGTTTCACAATAAACATTGGCGAAAAGTGCTCGCCATCAGATGAACTCATTTTGTACAAGTGGACAAGGTGAAAAGTAAGATGTGGTGCCAGGATGATTTTTAACCTGAGCAAGATGGAATCAAATATGTCTAGGAGCAGTGTCGGATCCATGATTTTGGTTTGTGGGTCTTGACTTGGTGGCTTTATAGGATGGGGGGGGGGGGGAGGAGGGTTGACGAGAAACATTGCTGCCCTTATAAAAACAGTATACAAAAAAAGTACCCAAAATTACGATGTCGTCGGGGGTGACCTAGATACTTGGGGTGGGGGGGGGGACTTGAGACCCTTCCCCCCCCTGGTCCGCACCTGTCCAGGAGCTTCATTAATTCAAGGAAATTACCAACATTATCGGATTCGGCTCCATCGCATGTAGCCTACTAAGTGACTATCTGTGACCTCGTAATGCAAGATTTTTGTGTGGCAAGGAAATTTGATGCAGTGAAGGATTCTCTTTAATACATTACGCCACTTTTGTTTTTTCTGTCTCGATCTTGGTTTGAAGTCTCAGCGTCAAATACCTTTAGCTGCAGCAAACTTTCTTTCAATTTCTTTCATTGGGTGAAGCACTCATGATGATTCTTCGCATTTTCATGGGCAGTGAGGCTTTCAGGTGTTTTACAGAAGGTAAATCCATCTTCGTGCTCTAATGAAGAAGATTATCTAATTTGTGAAAGATAAGAAACAGATGCAAAAAAAAAAAAAAACAGATTTTTTAGACGGGGAATAGACTAGCCATGAGCGAGTCACATCTCCATTGCGATTTCTTTGTTTCTTCTTAAACGAGCTTTTGTTATACAACGGTTATTTGTAGGTAATAAAGGACCATTAGTATTTTGAAAATATTTTGAATTATCAAAATATAGAATTCCAATATCATGCTGCTTAATTACTTCTGGCATGACAGTGATTGGGTTTTCTACATCATCCACCATATCACCTCCACGAACTTTTTCTCCTACTGAAGTACTAATGTTTTCAACAAATTCTTCAGGATCCTTAGAACTCGTAGCCTCAACGCTTTTAGTCTCGTCATACTCAAAATTATCCATAGTTAAAATCCTCCTCGTCTTGTGATGATTAGTGTTGGATACTTTGTACATGTCGATGTAGGCAATTCCTTAGAACATGTCGAACTTCAAGTAGCGGACTTTTCAAGAAAAGATATCTGTACTTCTTGAAGTACTTGCTGGATTTTGTGCTACTTTATCCTGCAATTTTCGTTTTTTCAGTCACTCAGTCCCTCTCTCTTTTTTATTTGAAAAAATCTATTTATATTGTGTCGGTATTATTGCGAAATAAAGTAGCTTCACGCTCACTCGCAACGCATGTAATGCAAATAAAATACACAATTGCGCCACGCCAATCATCTCACCAACAATTAAACAATGGAGAAAGTATCGCTTGTCCTTATATCCTTAGAACAAAAATTGCCAGTGCGGGTGCGTGGCAGGAGCCTCTACTATTAGTCCATTCAAAGACATGTCGACAGAGCACACAATATACCTTCAGATCGTGTTCCAAAGTCGCTGTTTACACATTCCTTCTCGCTCGTACGCGAAAGCTACCCAGCCGCGCGCTGGTATCGCGAGATTATTTGCATGTGAATTGTATTGTTGATTTATTTTGATATTTAAGTTTAATAATTTGCCAATTTTGCGCTCTCTCCCCCCCCCCCCCTCTTTCAATGGCGTCCAAGGCATGTGCCCTACCTGCTCCACCCTAGGTAGCCACTGGCCGGCTGCTATAGATGTTCGAAAACTTTCTAATTCATCTTGTATGTGTTAAATAAGGGGCGCTATACCACATTCTCCCTCTATCCTTAAATGCGTTGAGCAGTTTCTCTTTATTATAGTGCGTGGAGAAACGGAAACTCTGAATGAGCGCCGAGCTAGAATGGTAAAGATAGCGCATGATCAATGTTGGGAATGTAACATAAATCTCGTTTGAAACACTAAAAATTGCGAACAGACAATATACGACTTGGGCGTTCTTAGTAAATGAACCTTGAATCAAACCAGTCCGTGCAAGATCTTCTCTTTGCTCGCTGCTTACTGGTTTACTAAACATCTTCGAGATTAAGTGTAAAAATGTTATAACTTCGGATCTGTATTAAGAAGTTCAGTGTAGATGAGAAATTATTCCCTTTGTTCTTCACTGTGAACCATAAAGATGTTATTTACAAATAAATACAAACCTGTCAACATGTACGCTTATAAGAGCGTTTGAAATATTGTTTGGTTTCCAAATATTTATTTGTGTTACGGGAGAGACTATACTAGCCTTTTACAACCAAATGTCAACCTCTCCTTCACGTGGTGCAACCTGTTTGCACGGACGAGGCTCTGGCGACTGAAAGATTGCCGGTATAAGGAGTCACCAACTACTTGCCAACGACATAAGCAAGGAGGGCGGAAAAGCGGGGAGCGGTTCAGGGCACCCTCTTGCCCTTGGGTTTGGAAACGGCCCCTAAAGGTGGATGAATCAGAAATGATCAACGGCATAGGGATACAGAAGGCAACTGGAAACCACTGCATTATAGGACCCAAAGGGTATCCCGAGGACATGTAATCCTCTTAAATTACAAATATCATGATGGCTTCTTCCTGGGTAAAATAGTTCCCCAATCGGATCTTCGGGTGAGGACTGCTCAGATAGGAATCATCAGAATGGATAGAAACATTCTATGAGTCGGAGCGTGGAATGTTAGAAGTTTGAATAGGGCAGGTAGATTAGAAAACCTAAAAAGGGAGATGGAACGACTTAAGTTAGATGTTGTTGGGATTAGCGAGATTAAATGGAAGGAGGCACAGGATTTCTGGTCTAGGGAACACAGGATAATTACCACACATGCTGTCAATGGAGTTACTGGTGTAGGATTTGTAATGAACAAGAAAGTATGGAAATAGGGGAGTTATTATGAACAGTTTAGTGACAGGATTATTTTGATGAGGTTAGAAACTTAGCCCGTCCCAACCACATTAGTACAAGTGTATATGTCAACGTCACAGGAAGATGACGAAGAAATAGAAAAATATACGCTGATATTGAAGAATTAATCCAATATGTGAAGGGGGACGAAAATCTAATAATCATGGATGATTGGAATACAATAGGGGGAGAAGGTAAAGAGGGAAATTCTGTAGGAAGTTTTGATCTATGGAGAAAGAAATGAGCGATGAAGCAGGTTGCTAGAATTTTGTGAAAGATATAAGCTAGTAGTGGCAAAAACACTGTTTAAGAACCATGCAAGAAGAATATACACCTGGAAACGTCCTGGGGATACAGGCAGATATCAGCTAGATTATATCATGGTCAAACAAAGATTCAGGAATCAAGTTCTAGACTGTAAAGCGTACCCAGGAGCAGACATAGACTCTGAGAATAATTTGATAATAATAAAGTGCAGGCTGAAATTTAAGCGAATAAGGAAGCAGTATAAGCATAACAGACTGGAAGAGAATAAACTGAAACAATCTAGCACGAGAGAAAAATTTGCAGGAATGATAGACTTAGGTCTAAGAAGTAACTGTGAAAGGAGCTCAACCGAGGACGAATGGAATGCATTATAGACCGAAATAATGAAAGCTGGTAAAGAAACGTTAGGCTTTAGGGAACAAGCTGCCCTTAAAACCTTGGATTACAGAAGAATTTTTGGAACTGATGGATTAGAGGAGAAGGTACAAATATGCTCAGAATGAAGAAGGAAGTGAACAATACAGGCAATTTCGAAATCAAATAAACAGGAAATGCAAAATAGCAAAAGAAAAATGGCTACAAGAAAACTGTGAAGAAGTAGAAAAGGAAATAGTCGTAGGAAAAGTAGATGTTGCATATAGAAAGATCAAACAGAATTTTGGAGAAATGAAGAAATGGGGTATGAACATTAAAGCTGCCAATAGGAAACCTCTTTTAAGGTCAGAAGATAGAGCTAACCGATGGAAGGAATACACTGAGAAACTGTATGTTGGGGACGACTTGAACAATAGTGTAATGGAATAGGAAGGCGTTGTTGACATTGATGACTTAGGAGATCTTGTTTTGAGGACAGAATTTAATAAAGCTCTGAATGACTTGAAAGCAAATAAGGCAGTTGGAATTGATGAAATCCCTGCAGAACTTCTTAAATCCATAGGAGAGGATGGAATCGAAAGATTATTCAAGCTGATATCTAAAAGTTATGAAACGGGAGAAATTCCAACTGATTAAAAAAAAAATATTATCTTCATATTTTCAAAGAAAGCACAAGCCGACTAGTGTGACAATTATCGCACTATTAGTCTAATATCACATGCTTCAAAATTACAGACCAGAATAATATACTGAAGAATGGAAAGGGTAGTAGAAGACATAATAGGTGAAGATCAGTTGGGGTTTAGGAAAAATCGCGGTACTAGGGAAACAATTATGTCTTTAAGATTAATACTTGAAGGGCGGATCAATAAAAAAAAGATACTTTTATGACATTTGTTGATTTAGAAGAAGCTTTTGATAATGTTAGGTGGGACAAGATGTTCAAAATTTTAAAGAAGTCAGGTCTAAAGTATCGAGATAGAAGAGTACTTTATAAACTATATAAGAATGAAGCGGCTATAATAAAAGTAGAGAATCACGAGAGGCATGCATCAGTTAAAAAGGGCGTGAGACAAGGTTGTAGTCTATCCCCGTTAATATTCAACTTGTATGTAGAAGAAGCAATGAAGAAAGTCAAAGAAAAATATCCATGTGGCATAAGTTTTCAGGGAGAAAAAAAACAGTATACTACGATTTGATCTTGTTAGCAGAGAGGGCTGAGGATACTGAATGGCATGAACAAAATACTCAAGGAAGATTTTGGACTGAATATAAATCAAAGCAAGTCTAAAGTGATGAAATGTAGCAGAAATGATACCAATACTAGTAGATTAAATATAAAAATAGAATCGGATGCAATAGGAGAAGTGAGTGAGTTCTGTTACCTGGGAAGCAAAATTACAATTGATAGCTGAAGCAGGAATGATGTTAAAAGCAGAATATCACTAGCAAAAAGAGCCTTCACGAAAAAGAGAAACCTTTTAGTTTCAAATATTGATCTAGGAATTAGAAATTGCACAGCACTTAACGGTAGCGAAACATGGACTTAAGGAATACCGGAAAGAAAGAAAATTGAAGCATTTGAAATGTGGTGCTACAGAAGAATGCTAAAAATTAAGTGGAGAGACAAAGTAAGAAATGAACGAGTTTTAGAAATAATGGGTGAGAGAAGAAGTTTATGGAAGAATCTTACAGAAAGAAGAGACAGGCAGGTAGGTCATATTTTGAGACATGCTGGATTGGTTAATTTGTTAGTGGAGGGAACAGTCGAAGGTAAGAACTGTAGAGGAATACAGAGATTAGAATATATGAAGCAGATAATTGAGGACGTGGGTTGTAAGGAGTATGTAGAAATTAAGATGTTAACACAGGATAGGAAGAGATGGAGGATTGCATCAAACCAGTCGAAAGACTGACAACATCAAAAAAATAAAAAAAATAATGTTTTACGGAGATGGTAGCTCTTCCAATTATTCGCCTTTATGTATGTCATGCTTATAAATCTTAAGGCATAACTTCATCAAACCGATGGCACGTTTTGGTTCAGGTCGACATATTTGCGTTGCAGTATGTCTCAGGATGATGGGAAAAGATACTCTTAAAACGCTTTCCTTGCAGATGACATGATTTTTAATCTTCGGCGATCAAGCTGTCGAACGCTTGAATGTTTAATCTCATGACTTTCAAACGGATCTTAACGGACGAAATGTTGCAGACATCTATAGCAAATGTGCGCAGTATATTTATAATTTAATATTGAGGAACTATATAGTCATGATATTTCAGGAATCCAACAGTAGTGAAATTTTCCATTACTGTCTATAATCATTAACATGTTACGTGGTTATTGTGTTTGTGTGTGATATGATGGAGGGACCCAACAAGTGATTTACTGATTTCATCCAGGCTGGAAACATTTACTGAATAACCTGGATATTTCCTCTCAAGTTTGCAAATATCTGCCAGTTTCACTGGAAATCTAATACCGGAGAAATCGAGGGGGTATTTAGAGCGTACTTTCTTGAATATAGTATCTCTTTCTGGGTGATGGTATTTCGCATTTACATAAAAAGTAAGAATCTTCCACAGAAAGCAGAGTTCGTCAGTATTTCCAACATTGACTGTAACACTCTTCCTTCTACTGATGTCACAGTGTTACGAAATTTAACATGTTTATGTCGAGGGAAATTATTTTTTCGAGGGTTTTTCCACTTGTACGTCTCTGAAATTCATTAAATTTTGTTAATGGGTTCCTTACCGCAACTGGATTTGATCCGTTTACCTAATTTGCGACAAAATTATCTGGAGAGAGAGGAAATAAGAAGAAATTGGAAAGAAATGTAATGCATAATAGTTTTTTGCAAAAACACGAAGACCATCGTGGCTGGGGAATAAAAGTGGAAAAAAATTCACGACGTATTCAAGGCATTTGTGAACTGAGACATGTCTTTCAGCATTGTTGAACAGAATGTACAACTTTAAAGATTTTATAGTCTAAAACTTCGTAATATAGTGCTTAGTGATAAAAATCAAATTGTTTTAACAGTAGCTTACAATTACAACTTCTTAAGTTCACAGATCAAGTGTTCTTAAAAAAATGATTTTCTACATCCATCGAGTCGGTGTATTCACGTTTGAGAGCAGAATTTATTTTTAAACCCTTTGTTGTAAATATAATAAATGCTTGTATGCAGAAACTTCATGTTTTCTACATATTTGATATGTTTTTTGCAATAAGTGGAAATATTTAACTTGAAGTAGTCTCGAAACTGCGACATCACAACCACAGACCAGAACGTTACCACTCAGCCGCTTTGTCGCGTACAAACATGCGCGTCGTCTATTATATAAGCGAAGTAAAATTGTATAAAGATACACAATTTCGTGAATGAATGGTTACTAACAATCTGCATAAAGAATCAAGCTTTTATAACAGAAGTAATCCTTTAAATAAAAATTTGATAGATCAAACTGGAAGTAACATTTTTCCATGTTCTCAATGTCTCTGTTCTTTTCAGAACGTTTAGCTATTGAGACGTGATTCCAAGTATGAGCAAATCAATACAGCTCTGCTAGCAGCCGAAAATTTGACAACTTTGGAGGAAGCAAATATGGCAATGTTACACAAGGAAATAAGTCGTAACTTTCCTATTTCCTTCGGCCAAGAAGAATACCTGTATAACACGCAATGCAAATAATTTGACACGAGCAGCACGTCGGCTTAAGAGTTTATCGATTTTGAATACAATTATCCAACTTGTATAGTAAAGTTGCAAATCATAACTGGTATTTAAACATTTGGTTGGAATCCATGTTAATTGTACGGCAGCAATCCAAAAAGTAAGTACTCCCAAGCATTTATAAAGCCAAAATCAATTTATTTTCTATACCATATTTTAAAGGTTGAAAAATTATGTATTTTTCTACATCATTACCATTTCGGAACACGCATTTTTGTAGATGCTGTGACAGTTTGTGAATGACCGGGCGTGGTGGGCTATGCGGTGACGCTCTGGCCTCTCATTTGGGAGGACACAGGTTTGAATCCTCGCCCGGCCATCCAGATTTGGGGTTTCCAAGGTTTCCCGAAATCACTCCATGGGAATATTGGTTAATGCCGGTATCTGTTTATTTTAGTATAGTGAAGTAATTCCAAACAAAGAAAAACGCAGAAAAATTTATGCTTTATTAAGTAATTAGCATTAACATTAAAACAGAGTAGCTAGCAGTAAAATATAAATTCAATTCATACTTTGTGTAATGTGGCAAAGCAGTAACATGCGATTCTTCGCCGTTGTCGAGAAAATCGGCATTGAAATATTCCGTTGCGTTCAAATCCTTCCTACATTGAGAAACCGGCAATGCGAGTGTGGCGCAATCAGCAAGCTCTTTGCCTCTTAAGCCAGTCGTCGCCAGATCGAATCTCGCTACCGGCATCATTTATTGTTACTATTATTATGAGATGCTTGACGACGATAGAAAGTTACCAATGTGCACTATGAAGGTCATTCCTCCAAAGTGCACTCTTCTCGTTCAGTCTTTAGACGTGTTCATTTATCTGCTTATTTAATCGCGCAAGACCGTGAGATCAGTTCCAGACAAGACTGTAGAAATCCAATCGATAGTCCACCACAGTTGTTTTCTCCGGTTTTTTCCGATATTATAAGATACATATGTTTTCTATCACATCTAATGGACCTTAGAATATGCCTTCAATATTTTTAACTCCATTTTGGTATAGCTGTGATGGCGAAAAATTTGTTGATACATAGTTTAGGCTCATGAATATCAGTAAATACTAAGCAAACTACAGGAGGCAGTTAAGATCTCTACAACCAACCTTCATTAACGGATTTAAGCGATTTGACCGAAATTGTTAGACATTTTAAGATCAAGAAGTTTACGATTACCTTTAATGTCACTTACGTAGACCTATACAATGAAGATAGTAGAACAATTTCTTGTGATATCAGGAAATCTGAATAACATTTTGAATCATTAACTGCGAAACTTTCGCTTGCTTTCTAACTTAAAAGTAAGCCTCTTTAATGAAATCGTTGAAATTTTTACCAGGTCTCCCGGCACTGACATTTTGGATGTCCACTTTCTAGTATATTTGTCGGTAATGTTGTGTATGCCGTGATCAACAAAATCAATGTTTTGGTTCTTAGAGGATTAACAATATTATTTCAGACTAACAAAGGGCTAGTTCTTAATCAAATAGTGTGCCCAGATTCCTTTCCAACCCTTGGGAAATAATATTTTCCATGACATTTGAAAATATTTAACACATTTAAAGATTCAATTGGTAAAAAAATAAACCAAGAAAGCATTTGCCTTAGTTTATTGATACCTGCATCCTCTCCATTCTTTTAGCTTCTCAATTTATGTATGATGTGACTTTGGTGATCCACAGTACAGTCAACACAAGAAGAACGTAACAGTTCATGAAGATCACTTATGTCTGTGGCTGGAGTCGAACCGTCTATTCCAGGAACTAACCGAATGCTAGCCACCATGCTTCCGGGTTGGCAGTGGCACCCGCGATGACTACGGTGCCAGCGGCTGAGACCTACCAACTAAGACAGCACCAGAATACGGCCGCGGGCATGGATGTTAAATGTTGTGTGTTTGTGAGAATATCCTGTCCGTCCTGTGGTGTCAATACTGAGAAGATACAATATATATAAACACTGGATGACGACTGATTCACTGGAGCTGGCTGTATGGCCTCAGTTGCCGAAAACCACTTAGAAAAAAAAAAAAAAAAAGTTTCCTGTGTAGTCTCATAAACAACGAGTCATGGATTTATGATCTGCATCAGTATCAGCTTGTAAAATGTTCGCACTTGTGTAACTTTTGGTTGTATTCTGGGTTACCAGATGACTGGTAACAATTTACCCCTTAAATCAATGCGACTTCTTTACGGACGACTGTCGGAAGAGCCCACCGTAGTATTAACATCAATGTATCAATATGGGGTGAAAAGTTGGTCTACAATAATAATTTCAAGTAGCAAAAAGCGTATAAATCGCGAAATGAACTAATTATTTCGTATATGTCCGCTAGCAAACGCAGCAGTTTGATATTTACAAAATGTTTTTAGTTTTTGTTTTTGTTTGAAAGAACAGCCAACCAACCAATCACCTGTCGTTTGAGTTTTAACAGTAGCACCCACAGAATATCATTATCGCGAAAAACCCCTATTAGTTTTTTGTTCTTTGCCTGCTTACAAAACACCACTAAAACCACAACGATGACAAGAGTATATGAGATTGTGTCTTCACCTACTGAACCCTCGGTTGTATTATTGCTATTTGGGTGCACGGCAGTGCACCCGCCAAGTCGTCAACGGCGGCACTGCCTACCCTTTTCTCAAAGCGATTCGGGCCATTTTTGAACCTCAATTTCTTCGGTCGTATTTATGATACATGTCTAAAATTTCTGTTATGCATAGATATCAGCAATCTTAGCAAACGTATTAAATTTTATTCCATTACTGTTCTTAGTTCGGTTATTATTAGGATGCAAACTACAGTGATTTTGTCACTCACTCACTCACTGACTGATGATCATCAAAATTCTAAGGCAATTCCAGTAGCCGTAGAAAGCTGAAATTTGGTACACAGATAACATTTTACCCACATATTATAAGAAAAATCTTAAACTCGTAAATTTACTTACCCCTAACATTGTGGTGGGTGCCTTGGTGGGCAAACCACATTACAATTATATTTCATACCTTTATGATTAATAATTGTGGATTTTCAATTTTAATTTTTATGAAGGTATGAAATATAATTGTAATGTGGTTTGCCCACCAAGGCACCCACCACATAATGGCCCCACGTTGGGCGCCATTATGTGGTGGATGCCTTGGTGGGCAAACCACGTTACAATTATTTCTCATACCTTTATGATGAATAATTGTGGATTTTTAATTTTAATTTATATGAAGGAGTGGAAATTTATTAATTTAGCAAGAATCTCGACGTTAGTTGGAATTTAGGAAAAATTGTCACAATATGACATTTATTTTCTTATCACTGGCGATTACAAGTCTGAGCGAATTTACCGTTAACATTAACACAAATTGGCAAAATCATAAAAGCAACGCTCAGAGTTACAATTAGCCGTCATGGGCAAGCAAACAAGTATATATTTACTTCTAAATATCTCAGAATCAAAATGCAAGAAATAATGACAACTGAAAACAATGAAAAATACAAGTTATGACTACCTCAGACAAAGGCATCATAATACTGTGACTTTACAGTTAAAAAGAAAATCATGGGCGCCAGAATGAACAATATATCATTCGAAAATAACTAGTTCTGGCAAATTATGCCGCTAGCTCAGGGGTTTTTACAATTACAAAGTGAGAACATGGACCAATCCTCTCAAAATCGCTTACGGGTTCTGTTTCACGGAATGCACAATCACATGGCTTGGTCGTAATCAATTACCATTGTAGTTCTGCGTCTGATGTCTGTGATGAGTGTAGCGGACCCACGATATGTGAGATTATCTCACAAGTCGGCTATAGGCATCTCTGGTCTGGCAATGCGCATCATCGCATTACCGGCTGTGTTGCGGTGATAAGCTTGCTCCAGCAAGGCAAGCTGCAGATAGCGAAAGAAGTCAACTTTCCAAGTCAACCTCAGACTGGTGCGATCGAAGTTAGAATCTCGAATCTAGAATGTCCAGCTCCTCG
This sequence comes from Vandiemenella viatica, assembly GCA_031002005.1. NCBI lineage: Eukaryota > Metazoa > Arthropoda > Insecta > Orthoptera > Morabidae > Vandiemenella > Vandiemenella viatica. Next base: position 324,970,205 of record JARYHS010013630.1, on the reverse strand, counting down.
CTCTTCGGTCCACGAGGAAACTTCTTGCTCCGCCCATTTGTAGTCTCGAAGCTCACATACAACAAAAATTCCCAGGATTTTGAGTTATACGCTCATTTTGATTGGACCTTCAGGTCGGCACCTAATGTCACGTGATATCCTCGATATGTGATTTGGCCAAAGAATCCAACAGAGGTCGGATATATTCGGCTAAGTTCGCCGGGGCGAGAGAACATTCGGGTTTCGGACGGCAGGCTTTCCCCGCTCGGTGAGTGACCCATCCCCAGGGAGCAGTGTGTGTGGTCCGGCAAAAACCCAAATCCGCGACGTCCCGTCGCCATGATCCGGAAAGACCAAGATTAGCTTCTAGCCCACATAGCTCAATAACTCTTTAATATTCGCTTTGCTACGATACACTGTATAAGTTCACCATTTCATTACAGTCCTCACTTGGAATCTTGCGTACTTTATAAAATTACAACAAAAATCTATTCACGTGGTCGCCCAAGATTTATGTAAATTACTCTTATATTATTACATATATAATAAAAAATGCACCTTGTAACGTGGCGACAGCGCGGCTCGTTACAACATGAAATCACGTTTTACCCTAATTACTTTATAAACCTCAGATTTTCACTGTAGAGTTAGCTTTCTATGTTTAACTAATGTGTTTAATTTTACTTCTTTCCTTTTCTTACTTTGGAAGTTATTAAATTCAAAATTTTATTTCGGCACAATCCCCCGACATCAAAATTCCACTTCACTTCCAGTAATCCTAGATACAAGTAATTTGATACACATATATGTTTTCATCCCTAAATCATAAGAAAAATCTGATATTGGAGTTTTTCCCCGTATTTATTTAATTAAAATCCCAAACGTGAAAAATTCTGGCACATATTTGCGGCTTAATTACTTTTCTCCGGATGAAGCTATAAACGTGAGTTTTCTATAATATATAGAGGCAAGAAAGTTTAACAAAAGCCTTAAGTTTTACTTTGTTCCTATGGTTATTTTGGAAGTTACTCGTTATTAATTTGAGGTGGTAGTTAAACTAGCGGCAACGTTCATTGCTCGGCTACGACGCACATTGTTTGCAGAGATTGGGGCATTGTTGGTAATGATATTGCTGATTTTCCCTGTATTTATTCACTGGCAACCTAAACCTTCCGGTGCATATTTGCAGGTTAATTGATTTGTTTTGGACGAAGCTATATGCTCAAACCATCGAACCTGTCTCACGAAGAGAATCAATTTTCAAAATATTTAAAAACAGAAAAACAAAAGAAGGTGCGGGGATGTGTGTGTGTTTTTAACGTTGCAGTTATTGTAACACATTGTTTATATGAGAAATACGATTGCCAATGTAACCTAACAAAACAACTTAGATAACTGGATTTATTTTCGTACGAATCGGAACTGCATATTCACCATTGCCAGGAATGCATAATTTTACAGCTTCGTTCAGGCCTCTTTTACACGTAAACGCTAACTAGCTTTCTTTTGGCACTAATCGAAAATACATATGCGCCATTGCCATGGATGTATAATTTTGCAGCTTGGGCCAGGATGTATTTTCACGTGAACACCTAATGTAGTTGGTGAACAGAAACAAGGCATCATAACAATCAACATCGCCATATATCTTATTTCCTTCTTGGGTTCCTGGCGTTGAGTCCTAGTCTACATCAGCAAGTTTTACTAATTTCTTAAATTATGATTTGTTCCTATGCTTGTTTTGGAATTTACTAGTAACTTTGTTTATGGTGGTATTGAAACCAACGGCAATTGCTCGGCAACGGCGCACACTCACTGTTTCAGGGTACATGCCAACGTCACAGGAAGATGACGAAGAAATAGAGAAAAGGTACACCGAAATTGAAGAATTATTCCAATATTGGAAGGGGGAGGAAAATCTAATAATCATGGGTGTTTGGAATGCGATAGTGGAGAAGGAAAAGAGGGGGATACTGTAGGAAGTTCTAGTCTAGGAGAAAGAAATGAGCGAGGAAGCAGGTTGTTAGAATTTTGTGAAGCTAGTAGTGGCGAATACACTGTTTAAGAACCATGCAAGACGGTTATATAGCTGATATCTGCCTGCCAGTATCCCGTGGGAATACAGGCAGATATCAGCTAGATTATATCCTGGTCAAACAGAGATTCAAGAATAAAGTTCTAGACTGTAAAGCGTTCCCAGGAGCAGACATAGACTCTGACAATAATTTGATAGTAATGGAGTGCAGGCAGAAATTCAAGCGAATAAGGAAGCAACATAAGCAGAACAGACTGGAAGTGAATAAACTGAAACAATCTAGTATGGAAGAAAAATTTGCAGAAATGGTAGACTTAGGTCTAAGAAGTAACTCTGAAAGGAGCTCAACCGAGGACGAATGGCATGCATTAAATACCGAAATAATGAAAGCTGATAAAGAAACATTAGGCTTTAGGGAATAAGCTGCCCGAAAACCTTGGATAACAGAAGAAATTTTGGAAATAATAGATCAGAGGAGAAGGTACAAAAATGCTCAGGATGAAGCAGGAAGAGAACAACAGAGGCAATTAAGAAATCAAATAAACAGGAAATGCAAAAAAGCAAAAGAAAAATGGCTAGAAGAAAAATGTGTAGAAGAAGAAAAGGAAATGGTCATAGGTGAAGTAGATGTTGCATATAAGAGGATCAAAACAGAATTTTGAAGAAATGAATAGAAGAGGTGTGAACATTAAAGCAACCGATGGGAAACCACTATTAAGCTCAGAAGATACAGCTAACCGATGGAAGCAATACATTGAGAAACTGTATGATGGGGAAGACTTGAACAATAGCGTAACAGAAAAGGAAGGTGATGTCAACATTGATGACTTAGGAGATCCTGTTTTGAGGACAGAATTTAATAAAGCTCTGAATGACTTGAAAGCAAATAAGGCAGTTGGAATTGATGAGATCTCTGCAGAACTTCTTAAATCCCCAGGAGAGGAAGGAATCGAAAGATTATTCAAGCTGATATCTAAAAGTTATGAAACAGAAGAACTTCCAACTGATTTTAATAAAAATATCATCTTCACACTTCCGAAGAAACACAAGCCGACAAATGTGAGAATTATCGCGCCATTAGACTAACACCAAATGCTTCGAAATTTCTGACCAGAATAATATACTGAAGAATGGAAAGGGTAGTAGAAGAGATGATAGGTGAAGATCAGTCTGGATTTAGGAAAAATCGTGGTACGAAGGAGGCAATTCTGGTTTTAAGATTAATACTTGAAGGGCGGATCAATAAAAACAAAGATACTTTTATGGCATTTGTTGATTTGGAAAAAGCTTTTGATAATGTTAGGTGGGACAAGATGTTCAAAATTTTAAAGAAGTCAGGTCTAAAGTATCGAGATAGAAGAATACTTTATAAACTATTTAAGAATCAAGTGACTGTAATAAAAGTAGAGAATCATGAGAGACAGTCATCAGTTAAAAGGGGTGTGAGACAATGTTGTAGTCTATCCCTGTTAATATTCAACTTGTATGTAGAAGAAGCAATAAAGAAAGTAATAGAAAACTTTCCATATGGCATAAGTGTTCAGGGAGAAGAAATTAGTATGCTACGATTTGCTGATGACATTGTGTTGTTAGCAGACAGGGCCGAGGACGTTGAGAAATTACTGAATGGCATGAACAAAATACTGAAGGAAGATTTTGGACTGAATACAAATCAAAGCGAGATTAAAGTGATGAAATGTAGCAGAAATGATACCAATACTAGTAGATTAAATATAAAAATAGGATCTGGCGCAATTGGAGAAGTAAGTGAATTCTGTTACTTAAGAAGCAAAATTACAACCGTTGGCCGTAGCAAGAATGATGTTAAAAGCAGAATAGCACTAGCAAAAAGAGCCTTCATGAAAAAGAGAAATCTTTTAGTTTCAAGTATTGATCTAGGTATTAGAAAAAACTTTTTAAAGCTCTATGGGTGGAGCACAGCACAGCACTTTACGGTAGCGAAGCATGGACTTTAGGAATACCGGAAACAAGGAATAATGAAGCATTTGAAATGTGGTGTTACAGAAGAATGCTGAAATTTAATTGGACAGAAAAAGTAAGAAATGAACGAGTTTTGGGAATGATGGGTGAGGAAAGAAGTAGAAAGAAGAGACAGGCTGGTAGGTCATATTTTGGGACACTCTGGAGTAGTTAATTTGTTAGTGGAGGGAACAGTCGAAGGTAAGAACTGTAGAGGAATACAGAGATTAGAATATATGAAGCAGATAATTGGGGACGTGGGTTGTAGGTTATATGTAGAGATGAAGAAGTTAGCTCAAGATAGGATGGGAAGGAGGATTGCATCAAACCAGTCGAAAGACTAATGACAGCAAAAAAAAAAAAAAAAAAAAAAAAAAAAAAAAAAAAAAAAAAAAAAAAAAAATCTCAATGTGAATAAAATAAGTGATGTTTGATAACATAATAATCGCCTTTAAAAAAGTACACTAAATTTTTTTAATATAACTTTATACCTTGCTTAGGAGAAAATAAATCTAAATAGACTGTATTTTACATTACTTTTATTGAAATTTTTACATTAATCTGTTATTTTTGTAGTCGATGCTTTTACATCGCAAAGGATGAATTACTGAACTTTAATTGCTTTTCGAGGCGACACAGGGAGTACGAACAAAAATTCGGAATATTTTAACAGCATGTAGTTATTAGACATTAATTTAATATGTGGGTCGACCTTGTTTGTTGATCGTCCGGCCCCTAACTCTGGCACTACAGTGTGTTGGTGGGCTGCATCATGCGGCAAACGCTTTACAGTTAGTACAATATTTGGGTATCATCTGTATGTTTCAGTTTTGTTGAAACATGTTTCTGTAAGAAGTAACATTTTTTTGATTTATTATTGTTATTCCTTATTGTTATTATGTTTTTGTTTTTCTTGCTTTGGCTGGCTCCGACTCCAAAAATAACTGACTATTATAAAAATTTCAATAACAGTAATGTAAAATACTGTCCATTAAGATTCATTTTCATCTAAGCAAATTATAAAGTTATTTTAAAATTTTTACTGGGGTTTTTTTAAAGGCGTTTTTTTATGTTTTTTAAACAATTATTTATTATTCAATTTTTAGTGGTGTTAAAGTTTGTTTTGTGTTTTAAATATGCCGCAGCAGTTCTCATTTTGCGAACTTCCTGGTAGCTCAGTGGCTAAGGCGCTTGCTTTCAAAAAAATTCTGGCTTGATATACCCCAACAATTCCAGAACAGTGTGAATTGGGTGATGTGCTGAGGAATGTCAGTTTTGATCCAAGCTGTTAAAGCTGCTGCTCGATAATCGAAACATTTAACTTCTGGGCATTAATACAAACCACATACACAAATCTGTCTCTGGAATATACGCGTTTGTCCCAGCATCACGCAGAAAATATATGTTTTTAATTGGAGTTCAAGTAAAAAATCGGAGGTACATGTTGCTTCATTTTATTAATATTCTGCCACAAGGGCGTAGCCAGGTACGGGCAGGGGGGCGAAGCTGCTCCCCCCCCCCCCCTTCTAGCAGGACACGGGAATGTGCTCGATCAGTGTTCTGCCGATCCGAAGAGTAAACAATGTTAAGCAACTTTCAAAAATTAATTCTTTTTGTCGCGATTTAAACCCGCTTGCTACTGCCTTCTGCGGGAAACAGACGTTTAGGAAGGCGAAGCGGGACAACGCACCAAGCAGTCAAGCATGGTGCTGCTGGCGACTATTAGACGGATTACACCCTGGGCGGTTTCGGCCGCGACGGACCATTTGCCGTCACCGTCGTTCCAGTAGTGGCGCGAAGGATTAAAGGGATTGTGCATAAACTAGGTGACTCGGTCTAAAGGGGGGGGGGGGAGCTGGAAAGTTACGTTTGGCTACGTGGGGGGAGGGGGAGGGATTTCAAGCCAGGCCACTTAGCTTTTCATTCATATTATTTGTCATAGTTAAAATGAGACAGAGGACACAGAACAGCATGCAAATATTTATTTCCGCCATTTAATTATCCCCGTATGTAATTTACGTTAGTCTGACAGTAGAAAACAGTACAAAATATATTCTGGAGTCATTAGGGAAAAAGGCTACATGCTACGTGGGGCGGGGGGGGGGGGTAGAGGCATAAGCCACGTCTTACACTCTGGACAGGGGAAAACCTGCGGCAGAACTGCCGTCGACGGCAGGTATGCAGCCGCGCACTGCCACTTCATTCGACGGTAGTTTGGCCGTCCCAGTCCAGACAGGCGGTTACACACACGGCAGATTTTTAACCTCTTGTACGTTTTCAGTCTGTGTAAAATTAAAAAAATTTTTAACTTAAAAATCGTAATATGAATTAAGTGGTGATAAAAAAACTTAACTTAGTCCACAACCCGAAGGTTGGTTGGATCCTCCCGAAGGAGGCATGCTAAGCCATTGTGTCAGAGGTAGGACGGCTAGTTACTTTCCTCTGGGACCTACAGTTTAACGCGGATCCGAACCACGGAGAGTCCTGGCATAGCTCATATGATCAAACACAACTCTCAAAATTCCTGCGTCTGCCGGGATTCGAACTCGGGACCGGAGCAGCGAAGGTTTTGAAAGCAAGCGCCTTAACCACTGAGCTACCAGAACGCTCAAGTGGTGATGGGGGTAGTTTAATTTTTTTAAATTTAATTTAATTGCAATGGGGCACAGGCTCCGGTGGTAATTTCCTTACACCCCCATCTTCCCCCTATCCTGCACTCACCTATATTTGCCCTCTACAAATTTTATCTTTAATTTCTTTCAATGTTTTCGGTAAATTATTTGATTATTGTAGGCCATTTTCTTCTACTGTTGCTTGGTAAATTAGTATTTGTTGTTTAATAATACGCCATTACAACTGTTGGATATTGTTTTTATTTTCCAGACGCGTTTCGCCTCTTGTTGAGGTATCTTCTGCGTACATTTTTGATTTTACATTTGAATTTTGAGGTGTGGTCTTTGCTCGCTTGCGACATCAACCCACATGTTGTTTTTTACACTATTGCACTTGGGATAGTTTGCTCTCGTGACTTGACTAGCAATCAATAGTGTAAAAAACAACATGCTGGTTGAGGTCGCAGGCGAGCAACGACCACACCTCAAAATGCAAATGTAAAATCAAAACTGTACGCTGGAGATACCTCGACGAGAGGCGAAACGCGTCCGGAAAATAAAAACAATATCCAACAGTTGTAATGCCGTATTATTAAATAACAAATACTAATTTTCGGTAAATTATTCATAATTGCTCTTGGTAATTCATTCCAATCCCTGACACTCTTACCTAAAAAAGAGAATCTTCGCACACCCTTGTGCCTGAAATCGAGTGCCAGCTTGTGGTCATGGTCATCTTTTCCCTTCCACGCACTACTTTTCATACCTACTCCAATATCTTTCCATGCCTCATCGCCAGTATACGACCTGTACACTCCCATGACCCTCCTCATTGTCCTCCTGTCTTGCAATGAATCCCATTTCAGCTCCTTTATCATATCTGTCACTGATTGCATTCTGCGATAATTTCCAGAAACAAATCTAGCAGCCCTTCTTTGCACCCTCTCCAACTCCTGCATTTGATACGTAAAATGAGCGACCCACACTACACTACCATATTCCAGCAATGGTCTGACCAAAGTTTGGTAACCCAACTCCCTCACTTCTCTCGTACATTGTTTCATCACTCTCTCCAACAAGTGCAGAATTTTGAAACCGTTTCCTACGACCTGTCCAATGTGACCTGCCCAGTTAAGCTTGTTATCAAATGTAATGCCAAGATATTTACATTTCAAGTCTTCAATAAGCAATTCTTTCCCCACCTTATATTCATAATTAACCTTTCGTTTTTTTGTGTATCTATTAAGCTAACTCTTCTTTGCATTTATCTTCATCCCATGTATACCATCCCTACTAGATATCCTGTCCAGATCACCCTGCAACTGTTTACAATCGTCTATCGTTTTGATTCTTTTATATAGCATTATGTCATCTGTAAATAATCTAATTTCAGATAGTAAACAATCAACACAATTATTCATTAAAATAATGAATAGCAATGGTACCAATACACTACCCTGTGGCACTCCCATTTTTACTTCCACTTCTTTTGATAGTATATTTCCTATCCTAACTTTCTGTTTTCTACATTTTAAAAATTCTTCTACCCAGCAAATCACTTTCTCATCCACTCCAATAGTTTTTAGCTTATTTACTACCATTTTATGGCTCACTGTGTCAAACGCCTTTGACAGATCTAGTGCTACACTGTCAATTTGGCCTCCCTTGTCCATTTCATCTGAAATATCTTGCATATATCCCACCAACTGAGATTCGCATGAATATCCTTGCCTGAACCCATGTTGCCTGCTTGAAAACCACTCACGTTCCTCACATATATTTCTGATGTGGTTGCATATCAATCTTTCCATTAATTTACCTACCACTGATGTCAAACTGATTGCCCTGTTATTCTCAACTCTATTTCTCATCCCTCCTTTATATACCGGTAACACCATTACACTTTTCTAGTCCTGTGGTAAACAGCAAGTATCCAGACTCAATTTAAATAATATTTCAAGATAAGGTACAATGTCACATCCGGCTATATTTTAGATATCTGTACCGAGCGTGGTGGCGTAACGGATAGCGTTCTGGCCTCGCATTCGGGAGGACGGCGGTTCGAATCCCCGTCCGGGCATCCAGATTTGGGTTTTCCATGGTTTCCCCAAATCACTCCAGGTGAATGCCGGGATGCTTCCTTCAAAAAGCCATGGCCGAATTCCTTCCCATTCCTTGCCCCCATCCTTTCCCGTCTCTAAAGACCACGTTGTTAAAAAGGGACGTTAAACTGTAAAAAAAAAAAAAAAAAAAAAAAATAATAATAGATATCTGTAGTAATATTATCTACACCAGCCCCTTTATGTTTTTTCAGCTTTCTTATTTCCTTCATGATTTCCTCAGGATGAATTTCAAATTTTTTTACTATCTTCATTTCTAATTGTGTTGTTAAGCTCGTTCTCCGAATTAGACCCACCCGTTTCTGATTCATTGTCCCTAATGCATTCACTAAACCAGTTCCTTAAAGTCTCTGCCTTTTTCAAATCCTTAGTAACTTCTTCTCCATCCTTATCTATACGCATCTATACTCCCTCCCTTCCCCTCAGTTTCCTGATATAGCCACAGAAATTTCTACATGCATCAGTCAATGGTCCTCTTGCAGTGACAATACTCTTCATAAACCCATCTTTAGCCACTTTCTTTGATGTTATTAAGTCCTTGTTTAGTTGTTTTAAATATTCGCTACTACCCTGCTGTCTCTTAACTGTTATGTTCTCTTCTTACCAACCTCTTTAACCTCCTCACTTCCCTATTATAGTACATAGGTTCTCTACTTCTCTTTACTTTTTGCCTAGGAATAAATTTTTCTTCCCCCATTGTTATTATGTCCTTGAACTCTTTCCACCTTGACTCTACTGTACTTGTGCCTTCCTTCCATTTGCTGAATTCTCAAGTAGCACTACCGTTTCCACATTAACCCGTCTCACAGCATAGTTCAATTGTGGCGGGTCATGGCGACTTAGGACCTGCATGAGCTCCACCCTGGTATGCTATGCCTTCTTCACCATCTTCCTCAGGTCACTCTCTATAAATGATCTTCGTATTTATTTAGTAGAAGCGAGACCAGTTTTATGGGAAAAATATTAGATTCTTTTAAACATCTGGACGCTACCAGGAACGCTTGGAAAGAAGTGTGCCTTGAAATTAGGAATGATTTTGACGTACTGGAAAATAATGATAAAATATATTTGGATAGTAAACTTTTTGAACACATATTTACATACATTTTTACAGCTTCAACTAGAACTAGAAAAATGTTGAGTACATTTTATAGAAAGATTCTGACGTTTAATACTGTGTAACTGTGTCCTTACATCTTAGACATTTGCCAAGGAACACTTCCAACATTAGATCGAAATTCTACTGCTTGACATTATAACACAGGAGTGACGCATACAGTGAGACAAGCCGTTCAGTTAATTCGGCATCTTCGCCAAATACTTTCGGTTTTTCTTTGCAAAGTAATAATTATTAAAACTCTTAACATAGCACAATCTAACTACAAATGTTTAACTAATAAATTGTGCTTTTAAGGATAAAGCAATATAAACTCAACGGTGAAGTAAATGTATTAATTACAAATAAATGTAAGTCTTAGCCATTATAACACTAGAGTATTTTTCAAACTTCTCCTGTACACCTATTCCTATTAATCTCAAGGAATTTTCACCCTAATTAACATAAAATAAATATAGCCGATTGGAATTATATAAAATTAAATGTTTATCTATAGTTGGCCCATGAGAAAACTGCTTATTTCAACGTGACTGCCAGCAATTCCACACGTTGAATACAATTCGTTAGCTGGGTATTTCTCCTTTGAATGGTGTACTTTAGTTTGCCAAGCAATTCGTCAATCTATACATCCTAAAATAATTGAAAAACTTGATGTCGTCGTTGCTCAAATTTCTGTTCTCCTTTGGTTGAATTGATGGATCCAGATAAGATGATTTTTTTTCTTTTCCTATTTCTACGGCGACGGAACAGTCAAAATAATTTTTAAACCTAACCATGAAGTAATAATCACAAAATTAACTTCTAATTTCACAAAATGAAACTCAGGTTAGCAAAAGCAAGGTACTGACGTTCAACCACGTTACCTTTCCCCAACTCTTCATAGCAGCGGAAGTTTTACCGCTGAAATAGTAGCGAAAGTTCTATAGCTGAATGTGTAAACACCTCAAATTCTGTAGGTGGCGACGGTTAATTTTCCGCTGTGGCAAAAACCACCCAAGGTTTAACCGGCCTGTGCACTAGTAACTGCAACTCACGCTGTATGTTAGAAACCTAAACGAAAAGTGATTTGGTGGATATGGAAATTGTATTTTAATAGTAGAATACAGTATGGTGAGAAACTCATGGAAGACATGAGATATGAAGCCATCGAAGATACAATAAACAAATTTTACGAGAATGATAACAGTAGAGTTCCTAAAATCATTAATTGAGTCAGTGAACACTCAATTTCGGGAGGCGATTTCAATTACTGAAAGGTGCTGTGACTTCAAGATTTTTAGTGATTGGAGACTCTTGTACTAGCCTGCAATACCTTTTTCGAGTGTCAAAACAATCATTTTCTTGAACAGTTCCAGATGTTTTTGACGCATTTTGCGAAGCTCTGGTAGAATGGGCAAAGATAGGGTAATAGCACGCATTTAATACTAAATTTTTTTATTGCTATTCAATTTTCTGTTTCCATTCTTACCGTGAATTTACTTAGGTAAAATGTATTGAGTCAGTCATGTCGTTTGACGATTCTATAGATGCATTGATTGGAGTTTCAAGTAATGGTTGTGGCGCTAATGGAAGTGATACCATCCGAGTTTTATTAGGCTGTATATTTGCTGTTACACATTTTTTTTTTTTTTTTTTTTTTTTGGTACCGTACAGTTGTATTAAAAGGCGACAGTTTTCGTTATACTTGTTAACAAGTTGTCGCCATGCCGCGTGAGCTAATTCTAACAAAGACACCTCCATCTTAACTGCGCGCCGATAGACTGCAGGTTGACTCGACCCGCACACAACTCATCGGATCGTTTATATTGTGATATCACCGTAGCGCACGCTAATAATTTATTTTTTATAACAATGGATATGAGGAAGTTTTTTTAAAAAGTAATTAATTTGTATTTACCTTAATGCTAACGACGGCTTTTAATAGTCCTATTACATACAGTACCTACAAAAAGAACGACTTTTATTTATTAACTGTAGTTTGCTGCATTCGTTTAGATTTTAAATATTTTCATTACCACTAAGCGATTGTGAAAAAAGTCAATAGTGTAAAAGCTAATTTGTGATAAAATATTTATTATCCTTGAATTTACAGTATATTTGACCTAGGTGCCCGGATTCGCCCAGATAAGTGTTGGGTCAGTCCAAAAATCAAGGTGTTTCACTCATTCTGTGGTCGTATCTATACTGCTACATATGGTGTTACAGCCTACAGGTGCAGCTTCATATTTCAGTCTTATGAATTAAGAACAATGGTGTTGGAGAGAGATGCTAAAACGCTGCTGGGTATCTTCCTGAAAATTACAACTTTTTTGTAGACGCTAAAGCCACTAATTTCAAATGAAAATTTAATCACGGTTGCTTGCAGACTTACGTTCCTCCGCTAGTATATTCTAATTAATTTGTTACTCGAACTTTCTGTCACTTTAAAAATATCCATGAATACTGAAAAAAATATGTTTCATCACATTATCATCAATCAGCAGCTAACGATGCTAAGAACTTCTCGGAAAAAAACCGGTCGCTGTAATGATGAATACTGCTCACTAGAAAAAAGTAGAAGATAATCGACATATCACGTCATGTATAATATCTTCGATTGTTTTCTGTGGTACACCGTACAAATGACTCGCCTTTAAGAAGTGAAGAGCAACATCTAGGTGTTCTTGAACACCTGCTGAAACTAAGAATTGGTTCAAGTATTCTAATTCTGAAACAGCGTATTGAAAATGTTAAGAAAAATGTCATCCATATATCCCCCCAGATTCAAAACGAAATCATTGCCCTGTGTGGCTTGATCATTAAAAGTGAAATTATGCAGGCCGCAAAGAACCCTTTTGCTTATATTGTATTGGCTGATGAGTCATGTGACGTAGCTGGGAAAGAACAGCTTTCAATAAAAAATCAGATAAAAATACAATCCGCAAAATTTTTTATTGGATTAGTAGAACTGATGACGTTGAATGACAAATTATAGCACCAGAAATTGACAGGTTTTTAGAAAACGAAGGACATGTACCTGACAGGTGTGTTAGCCAATTGGCGGGTGATGTTAGTGTGGTTCAAAAAAATTTTTTAAGTGAAATATAAAAAAGCCTTGTTTTTTCATTTCGCAAGCCACAGACTTAACCTGGTTGCAAATAATTTAAAACAAATTACAGAAATACAGAACACAATTAGCACCATAGCGTACATCGTAACATTTTAGGAGAAACTTTTTTATGGAGAAAATACGTGCCAAATATTTCAGCTTTATAAGATATTCGCTGGTCTAAAAATATACGTGTTTCGTTACTTTTTACGAGGATTTTGAAGACATTGTCAATGGACTTTCGAATGTTTCTAGAGAAGGGAATGCTACTAAGGCAGAATTCATTATATGTGTTGGATTGAATACTCAGGATTGCCACTGCGTTTCAATCAAAGATGGTCGACAAGTATACATGCATGGATCATATTAATAGAGTAATGTCAGTCATAAAAGATAATCGCAGCAACGTGGACACGGAGAGCTAAAATATTTTAAACACATCTACCATAACTGCAACTGCCATTGGAACCGATTTGAAAGTCCGGTGCATTGTGTCTGTCCAACAACGTTGATCCAATCGCCCTGCTCAGTTTCTATACGATTGTTAAAAGGGCTCTATTTTCATACCTTTTTTAAATTCCTAGATAGCTTCTCTAGAGCAGTGTTTTGGGATTATACATTGCGCTTTTACACTTTTTGTTTTAAGTCCAACCCTAATTATTATCCAAGGAATGGGAGTCAAGTGACCTCCATAAAGGCCACCATTACAGACAAATTCATCCTTCCATTCCAAGAGTACATTGGTACTGCAATCGGATAGTTCCCAAAAGGTACTCAACATTTATAGCAAGGCTCAAGTTCTATCATGGGCGATTCAGAAAACATCTGTTCAAAATCAACATAGACAGCTCTCCCTTTTGCGAATGTGATGGAAACAGCTTGGAAGATGTCGACTACCTTTTCTTTGCGTGAAAGCTCAATTGGAATGAATCCACACAACTGATATCGTATTTACAAAGACATGGGGCTGAGCTTCCTACAAAGATTCAAAACCTTCTTCACAAAGAGAAACTGGAAATTTATATGTCTTTATATATTTGCCAATGAAAATCATATAGACATATGAAACTAGTAAGAAATATCTGTATTTTGAGGGTTGTACTTCTAACTTTGCACCATAATATGAAAACAATTGTATCCTTTCTTGGCTGTATGGACTCCATCCGTTTGTCAGTAAATAATAATAATAACATACCCCATTAATAGATAAATTAATTAATTAATAGAATATATATGTATTCCATTAATAAACGTTTTTGTAGCATGGATATTATCAGTTTTCTCTTGCCTGCCCCCACCTCCCCCCTCCTGAACAAAATCCTGGCTACGCCCTTGCTCTGCATAACTTCAAAATAGTTGAATTGATTTTGAGGGGATTTAAAACTGTGGATTCCTATAAAGAAAAAGACATTAAAAGGAGTGGGGGTAAAGGGGAAGAGGGATTGGGCTTTTGTATACCAAATGTATACTGTCTTTTCTGTTTTCATTTAAAGTATATGTGTGTAAATTTCCACTGATATCGGATTAAAATTGAAGGTATGAATAAAAATCAATTAAATGGGGTCAGGGAGTGAGCAGTTGGGTTTTGTAAACAGAATGTAGACACTATGTTTCTCTATTGTTTTTAATTTACAGGTGCAGTGTTTCATCTAAATCTGATAAAAATTGTGGGTATCTATAGAAGGGCGGTGGAGGGGGGAGGGGGGTAAATTAAGAGGGGTTGGGGTAGAAGGGAAAAGGGGTTGGGCTTCTACAAACCAAATTTAAACAGAATTGTTCTGTATGTTTTAAAGTATACGTGTGCAAAGATCCTTTAGAATCTGATAGAAACTGAAGCTTTGTATAAAGAACACTAGCAAAAATTAAGGGGTTGGAAAGGGGAAGAGGGATATCGCTTCTCTAAACCAAATGTACACAGTATTTTTCTGTTTGTTTTGAACTATACGTGTATATACTTCTTTCAAAATCTGGTAGAAACTGTATCTTTGTATAAAGAACATTGACGGTAATTAATGGAGTTGAAAGGGGGACAGCGATTGAGTTTTTGTAAAACTAATGTATTTTCTTTTTCTCTTTGTTTTAAAGTATGTGCAAGCAAACTTCCAGCGAAATCAGATGAAAAGGTTGGATTGTACAAAAATTAAGGGATACAAAGGGGGAGCGGGGTTGGTTTATTATATGTTTTTATGATAAATCTTCTCCATGAAAAAATACGTACCAACTTTTATAGTGATTGATCAAACGGTTTCTACTGTAGCTTCTTATAAACAACATTGACAAAATTTAAGAGGTTGGAAAGGATAAAAGGGGTTGTTTTTTTTAACAAATGTTGAATGTATTTTTGTCTTTATTTAAAGTATACGTGTGCAAGGTTCCACCCTAATCCGACAAAAGCTGTGAGTCTGTATAAAAATTAAGGGGCGAAAAGTGGTAGAGAGGGTAGTTTTTGATTATTTGGTCAGAAATGTACTCTATGAAAAAATACATATATGTGCTAACTTTCATGAAGATCGGCCAAACGGTGTCGACTGTAGTTTTTAAAAAAGAACACTGACAAAAATTAAAGGGATGGAAAAGGGAGATGTGTACAGTTTTCGCAAACAAAAAGTTGACAGTATTTTTCTCTTTGTTTTAAAATAAAAATGTGACAAGTTCCATCGAAACCAGATAAAAACTCTTGGTTTTTATAAAATTAAAGGGTTTTAGGGGGATAGGGGATGGTTTTTGGATTTTTTGGTCAGAAACCTACTTTGTGAAAAAATACACATAAATGCCAACTTTCATGGTGATCAGTCAATCGGAGTCTAACTTTGCATAAAGAACATTGACAAAAGGTAATGGGGTAGAAAAAGGAAGAGGGTTTGGGCTTTGGCAGACCAAATGTTGACAGTATGTTTCTCTTTATTTTAAAGTATACATGTGCAAGGTTCTATCGACATAGGATAAAAAAATGTGGGTCTGTATAAAAATTAAGGGATGTAAAGGGGGAGAGGAGGTGGTTTTTATTTATTTTGGTCCGAAACCTTCTCCATGAAAAGTAATGTCGGCTGTAGCTTTGTATAAAGATCTTTGGCAAAAATTAAGGGAGTGTAAAGGGGGAGAGTGGTTTTGTAGAAAAATTAGGGGTTGTATAGGGTAGAGGGCGTGGTTTCTCAATGAAATTTATATGTGACCACTTTGAAGGTATACACTACCCAGTAACAAAATTTCATTAAAATCCGTTCTCAATTGGCGAAGATATCACTGAACATACATAAAAAATAAAATAATAATAATAAAAAAAAACAGAAGAATTGAGAACCTTCTCCTTTTCTGAAGTCGGTTAAAAATTTTATAGACAAATAAATTACATCAGACGTTGAAACACCGTTCGTTGTAATTGCGTGGAAATTTTTTGTTAGTACAGTTGTCAAACGATATAGAAAATTACATGAAGTATCGTAGGTAGCACTTTCATAACCGCAATTTGATGATGAATTCTTATGTAACTCCATGAAACCGAAAGTAAAGAATAACAATTTTTGATATCGCTTAGTTCTCAAAATACCGAAAGTCAAAAATCAGTTATAGGTATAGTTCGTTGTCCTTTGATGACGTTTTTCTTCTGCTCCAGGCCATATTTCAATCTAATCACAACAGCTAGGGAGATAATAAAACACCTATTGTGCATGTCCAGCGTTTAGTTACTTGTGGGTTCGATGATTTTTTTGTCTTATCCAGGTTGCATTCAACCTACCTTAATTTGGAGATACGGTATCTCGTGAAATAAGCAAGATATCATCAACAACAAGAAAATATTCTTTACTTTCGATTCTTATTTCTCTTCGAGTTACAGAAGAATTCATCATCGAATTTGGCTCTTGAGAAATTTTTCTTCTGGTTCAAGCCGCTTTTCAACCTAATCAGCTCACTTTTGAGACAGTATATCACGAGAACGAAGCGAGATATCAAAAAATTTTATTCGATACTTTCGATTTTTCTCGTCGAGTCACATAAGAATCAATCACCAAATTGCGGAGCTACGGTTATCGTTGAATCCCCACTTCAACGAATACCGAAAAATAATTCGACCTGAATAAGACGATAGTTCGACTTTCTTAGAAAATATGATCAAAATAAATTTCTAGCTATTAAACAACTTTTATAACCTCTAATACAGAAAGAAAAAGCTTTATATTCACAACATTACTGCAGGGAAAATTGCGTCCAACGAATGTAAACAGACTTTTAACTTTAAATAACCCAGTGCGGCAATAATAGTTGAAGAAATCACGCAAGGATTTTTTTAAATAGTAATTACATTAACGATTAACAACTACACATGTTTCAGCGAAGAAACAGTCATATAAAACACATTTTAAAGATACTACAATGAAATATTTGAATTACTCAAAATGTAGACCCTCTGATTAAAATCACAAATTACAGATTTGTATTAAGTAAAACGCTCTACTAACACAGACTTCTAATATACCTTACATTTTAACGTTTTATCGTAATATGGTATTATTTATAACGTAACAGATATATGTGGACCGTGGATTTTTTGCTATTACGGAATTCTGATGAACAGAAATCGCTGTTTGATGCAAGAAACATTCCCATCATCACGTCAATTCTGGGCAAATTAGAGCTATTTGCCTTGATAAAACCAACATCCATTTCGAGTATAAATAGAGCAATTGTTTTACAACCAGCACTGAAACGTTAAAAACCTTAAATAAGCAACGCAAAGATCGTCAACAAACGTAAATACATGGGAGCTAAACTAGCGCGAGTTGATAACTGACGTCATGCCCTCCGATTGGCGTTTCGTATCACATGACTAACAGCTGTCTTTTTGCATTTTTATTAGATTAAAAATAGTATGTTTTTAACTGTTATTCAACAAATGAAGTAGATTTTCGGTATCCTTACAACTTACTCTATCAGTGTAAATTAAGGTTTCACGGTTTCATTGTTAGTACCCATTATGAAAACAAATTCATTTGTTCCGTGCAAAGAATATATTATCTCCCCAAAAATATTACGATGGTAAATGAACAAATTCCAAGAAGTTTTGATATTAACATAAAATAGTTAAATTATTTAGTTATTAGTGCTCAGTGATATATATTTACATCGTTTCATATTTTTGTACTTCTTTCCGTCGTAGTTATTCGACTAGCTTTGCAGTCCTCCATCTCTTCCTATACTAAGCTAGTCTAAATCTCAGTATATCCAAGGCAACCCACATTTTAACTATCTGGATCGCATCCTTTAACCCTTGTCTTTCTTTAAATTTCTTTCCCTACTAGACTGACTCCCGAGGGAGGCACAGTAAGCCTCGTAGCAGAGGCAGGACGATCAGTTCCTTTAATTCTTTACTTAACCAAACCCAGTAAGAGTTTAACGTGGAATCCGAACCACAGAGGCGTTCTAGCGTACTGCACATTACATAGCAAGCTATGCTAGAGGTGAAGGTAGGATTAAGAGCCTTTCAAAATACCCGCCAAGACAGGATTTCGAACCAGGGACCTTTCGATCACCAGTTTTACGCCTTAACCAATGAGCCAACAGACCTTTCCTATGATGAATATCCTTTGTAAATGCAATTTAGAATTTTTTTTTGCTAACTCCTAAGTCAATGTGAAATTTTACCAAAAACACTGAAAAAAAATTCTTAAAGGATAAAAATAGGTGGGAGATGAAATAACACTCACAGAATTTAAGGTTACATAAAAAAAAAATAGTGGTATGGGAAAGTAGGCGTGTGGGAAAATTTTCACGGGGAATATGCTCCAACGCAATTAAATTAAAATAATGTTTGAAACTTGTAATAGCCATCTAGTATAAAGGACATAATTGACTCTAAAATAGACTGTATTCTCCGTGCCCGAGGTCAGGTAGCTCCGGATTACCGCTGCCCTGTGAAAAGAGAGGGACGCGTTTTGAACCTTGCCGTCACGCCGCCGGCGGCAGTAAACGAGTCACACGTTTCTGGCGACTGGCTGCGGGCCGAGCGAAATCGGCAGGTATTTGTCCCCGAAGGAAGTGCATTGTTAGCTGAATGGCGAAAGGACCTGCTGATTAAAAGGCAGACGGACTACTAAGAAGTCAGTTTTTCAAAGGCCACTGCGTATGTTGTAACAATAGAGGGGAGCAGTCAGCAAATGAGTGAAAGACGCAGGTGATTCCGATGATTTTTTATGCGTTTCATTTATTCGATTGGTGAGGGAAATCGACGGTGGCCGTCCAACGCTGGATACGAGGTTTCTTGTGGGCTGCTGAAGACGAAAAGCGGGAGATTGTTTTGGTGTACCAACGACAGACGTCGTGGGGAGAGGATTTTTTTCCCTGCAAGCTGGTCCGACCAAGGCGATTGGCTGGTGCGTCAGCTATGCGTCTGTACCACAACTTCTAAGGAGAAAATCGCCGACGAGAAGCAGCGACATTTCTCTTTGCAGCATTTGGTAATGTGTACCGTTGACTAAGTGAAAGAAATTTGCATCGAAAACCCAAAAAGCGGCGCTATGTAAACCGTAGACCCTGTAGTGATTAAAAATTGACGCACTACATGATTTTAATATCAAGAACAAGGTGCGAATTTTAATGAAATACTAAAAAGGTTTGTAACTGGGAAGGCAGTGAGAAGAATATCGGCGTGTCTTGATGCATTCTAGCATACCGTAAAAAACTATCGCCGGAGCGTTGGTATGAGGTGAATGGAAGTCGATAAGAGACAGGGTCATGTGCAGTGTGTCTTGCTCGAGTCGAGTGCTGTCACAGCGGGTGGAGGACTAGGCCAGACCAGCTGAGTTTCTAAGCAGCGGGCAAGCTACTGTTGAAATGAGAACGTGTCATGGAATAGTTTTAATAGATCATAGACCAAGGTGTTCTTAAAATGCTTGCGTTTGATACGGCCAAGATTTAGGTACTAATAAACGCCAAAAACGCCAAAATTCCAAGTAAACTTTCCAAGAACTGAACCGAGTGACACCATTTCGTACCAAAAAGTGATCGACAGTAAACATCATAGCCTATAAGATTTTGTTCTTTTCTTTTTCGACCAATCAACTGCGAGCTAAACGAAGAGAGACGGGAGTAGACATTTTCCTGCAGGAAGGCGTTCAAGAGACATCGCGAAAGTTATATGTTCCCAAGTTGGAGGGCACGAAGACATGTCAGGAGGAAGGGCAGATAGCGAGATAGCTTAGCAGCCGGTATGGATGTTATCCCAGATTTACACCATCGGAAGTATTATGTCTCCTTCACTGCCGCTTAAAGGTAAAAAAATTATTTTAAAATCAAATACTTAGTGAGTTTCTTCTGAGAGAAGTGGGCATTTGAAATTGTGGTTGAGAGGGGAGCGTGGGAACTTTTCTTTCGATGGAAGCGGGGCGTGGAAGCTTTACTTTTGATAAAAGGGGGGTGAGGTAATAAAACTTTGGAAACCACTAGTGAAGACGACTTACGTCAGGACGAGCTGCTACAGATTGGAACGGGAATGAGGCCGGTTGACCGCTATACGATATACATGGTGTCTGCGAAAGGAGTCCCTGATTTACAAATGTATAATCTCGAAAATGAAGATCGACAGAAGAATGCAACAAACGTTTTTTTTTTTTATTGTGAAAGCTGTAAGAATTTCATAATTTATCTGACCATCCTTCTGTAGCACCACATTTAAATGCTTCAGTTTTACTTCATTCTGGTAAAGTCCATGCTTCACTACCATAAAATGCTGTGTTTCACACGTAGAGATTTTAAAAGTTCCTTCTGAATCCTAGATTAATATTTGAAATTATACGATTTCTCTTTTTGAAGAAGGATCTTTTCGCTAGTGTTATTCTGCTTTTTACAGCCTTCCTGCTTCGACCATCAGTTGTAATTTTACTTCCTTAGTAACATAATTCACTTACTTTCCTATTGCATTCGGTCCCATTTTTATATTTAACCTTCTATTACTGCTATCATTTCTCATACATTTCATCCCATTTGTCTCCCTTTGGTTTATATTTTGTCCAATATCTTCCTTCAGTATTTTGTTCATACCATTCAGTAACTTCTCAAGATCCTTATTCTGTTCTGTTAACGGGATAATGTCATCACACTCATCAGCAAATCGTAGCATACTTGATTCTTAAGTAGAATATAAAGTATTCTTCTACGTCGATATTTTATTCCCGTCTTTTTTTAAAATTGAATATATTGTCACAACTAACATTACTAAAAGCTTTTTCTAAATTAACAAACGCTATAAAAATATCTTTGTTTTTCTTGATCCATCCTGCAAGTATCAATCTTTCTTTCTATTCTTCTGTATACTGTCATGGTCAGTAATTTTGAAGCATGAGTTGTGAGACTTGTGGTGCGTTAACTCTCATATTTACTAATCTACTTCTCTACTACTAAACCTTTCTTGCAGCCATTTCTCTGTAGCGTTCCTGGATTTATTTTTTATCTGATTTCTGAAATATTCGGACTGGTGTTACTGCTTCATCTGAATCATTTTAGTATTCTCTTCTTTCATCCTCCAACAGCAAATGTTCTTCTGTGATCTAAGCGTTTCGGCCAACTTTTTAACCGACTTCAAAAAAGGAGGAGGTTCTCAATTCGACTGAATTTTTTTTTTTTTTTTGGGATGTATGTTCAGCGATATCTTCGCCAATTTTGAACCGATCTAAATGAAATTTTTATAGTGGATAGAGTATACCTCCAAAGTGGTACCATATGAATTTCATTGAGAAACCACCCCTTCTACCCGTTTACACCCCTTAAATGTGTACAAACCCACACTTTTTATCCGATTTTGATGGAACTTTGGAAATTTATACTAAAAAATAAACAGAAAAATACTGTCAACTTTTGGTTTGAAAAAACTGAACCCCTCTCCTCCTATCCACCACTTAATTTTTGCCAATGTTCTTTATACAAAGCTAAAGTCGACACCATTTAACTGATCTCCATTAAAGTTAGCATATACATGCAATTTTTTATGGAAAAGGTTTCTGACCCAAAAAATAAAAAATTGTTGTTTAAAAAACTAAAATCACGCTTTCGTAGTAATGTGAACTAAAAGGTTAAAAATAATATTTAAATATAAACATTTTGTTTAACAGTAATAGGACGTCCCACAATTCAGGATAAATTAATTTTTTTGAATAAGCTTAAAGAATAAAGTCACTGATTACAAAATTAACTTTAATGTAAAAAAGCATGGGGTGCTATTTCAGTTGTCTTATATTTTTTGCCGTTGGCTGTTTGTAAAGACAGAGTCATTGTCAAAAGTTATGTAGAGCGCACACCACGCTTTTTTAACATTAAAGTTAATTTTGTAATCAGTGACTTTATACTTTAAGCTTATTAAAATATATATATATATATATCCTGAATTGTGGGACGTCCTATCACTGTTAAACAAAATGTTTATATTTAAATATTATTTTTAACCTTTTAGTTCACATTACTACGAAAGCGTGATTTTAGTTTTTTAAACTACAATTTTATTTTTTAACTTTTTAGTTCAGATAGTTTAAAAAGTATGTTTCTTACTGTTGGTTTTTCTTCGCCAATCTCTCTCTTTCTTTGAGTTGTAGTTTCATTTTAAATTATTATTCCCACGAGTAAAATACAATTAAATGGTCAACTCAACAAGAGATCCAATAGCAGGGTAAACGAGGAAGGCTACTTTTCTATAATAGTACGAAGTAAAATTTCGAATACTTACTATTCAACATCACGTTGAGCGACTGCAGACAGTGAAAACTTTCTGGATAGGAGACAGCGGAAGACGATCGTCTACAGCAACCAAGGCTCGTAAATCACACCCGGGAAACTGGCGAACGATGATGATGGCTATATTGGGCGGGAAATCTCCGAAGGGTGTGGCCGCCAAATGACGAAGATTTCTCGAATCGCACATGTGCACTAATGTCGCGGCTGTATTTGACTAACTCAGTAATCCCACCAAATATAGGATACGTGTAGTTTAACTTGAAGTCCTAACCATGGGTTATCCTAATCTTTTCCATTTATAATATCCGCAAAAATGCGAACCGAAATCGGGATTCGAGCAGGGAATGTATGCTCGCCAGTCACGCGCCTTAACCAACTAGGCCACAAAGACGATTCGGAAAGTGGGTGAAAATGAGCCACATCTTTCATAAGACGGTTAAATCACTTTAGTGTTTTTACTGTCAAAGTAATGAGATTACCAAGACATAGATATGAAATTATTGGATTATCATCGGTTCTTAATACATGTTCATTTACAAAATTACAGACAATTCGGACTTTCTGAAGTGGGTGAAAATTGAAATGAAATTTTCCATTACATTCAACCACTTTTAAGTTGTTTCTGACAACGTAGTGAGAGTGAAATTATTGAATTTTTATCGGTTCTTAATAAGTGTGCAAAATTTTAAACGATTCGGACGTCAGGAAGCGGGTAAACACTGAAATGAAAGATTCCATTACATGCAACCATTTTTCTATTGTTACCGTCAGAGTAACGAGAACAGCAGGACGTTGCTAAGAGACTACTGTATTGTCAACGGTTCTTAAAACGTGTGCAAAATTTTTATGTTTTTACTGTCAACGTAATCAGAATATCAAGACATAGCTTTGAAATTATTGTATTGTAATCAGTTATCAAAACATGAGCAAAATTTCAAACGATTCGGACATCTGGAATTGGGTTAAAATTAAATTGCAAAATTCCACGACATTCAACCATTTTTCTGTTGTTACTGTCAAAGTAATGAGAATAGCAGGATATAGCTCTGAAATTATTGTATTGTCACCGGTTCTTAATATGTGTGCCAAATTTCAAACAGCTCGGACATCTGGAAGTGGGACAAAATGGAGTTGTAAAATTCCGTTACATTCGTACATACATACATACATACAAATCAAGCTAATATAAAGCGTGTAAAAAACACCCCTATCTCCCTTTACACTCCTTAATTTTTATACAAACCCACATTTTTTATCCGATTTCAATAGAACTTTGGAGATGTATAGTCAAAAATAAAAATAAAAATGCTGTTAACATTTGGTTTGAAAAAACTGAAACCCTCTCACCCTATCCACCCCTTAATTTATACAAAACTATAGTTGACATCATTTAACTGATCTCCATTTGAAGTTGTCATATACATGTAATATTTCATGGAGAAGGTTTCTGACCAAAAAACAAAAAAAGCCACCCCATCCTCCCTTTACATCCCTTAATTTTATAGAAACCTATATTTCATATCTGATTTTGATTGAACTTTGCCAATGTATACTTTCAAACAAACAGAAAAATCTTATATGCAAATGGAGACTTTCCCTGCGTATTGATCAACATTTTGTCTGCCAAAGCTCAACCCCTCTCCCTACTAACAACCCCTTAATTTTTGTAATTTTTTTTTTTATAAAAACTACAGTCGCCACCATTTGAACTATTACCATGATAGCTGGCGCTTATATGAATTTTTTTCACAAGGAAGGTTTCGGACCAAATAAAATTGTAGTTTAAAAAACTAAAATCACGCTTTCGTAGTAATGTGAACTAAAAGGTTAAAAATAATATTTAAATATAAACATTTGTTTAACAGTGATAGGGCGTCCCACAATTCAGGATAATTTTTTTTTTTTTTTGAATAAGCTTAAAGTATAAAGTCACTGATTACAAAATTAACTTTAATGTAAAAAAGCATGGGGTGCTAGTTCAGTTGTCTTATATTTTTTGTCGTTGGCTGTTTGTAAAGACAGAGTCATTGTCAAAAGTTATGTAGAGCGCACCCCACGCTTTTTAACATTAAAGTTAATTTTGTAATCAGTGACTTTATGCTTTAAGCTTATTCAAAAAAATTAATTTATCATGAATTGTGGGACGTCCTATCACTGTTAAACAAAATGTTTATATTTAAATATTATTTTTAACCTTTTAGTTCACATTACTACGAAAGCGTGATTTTAGTTTTTTAAACTACAATTTTATTTTTAACTTTTTAGTTCAGATAGTTTAAAAAGTATGTTTCTTACTGTTGGCTTTTCTTCGCCAATCTCTCTTTTTCTTTGAGTTGTAGTTTCATTATTAATTATTATTCCCACGAGTAAAATACAATTAAATGGTCAACTCAACAGGAGATCCAATAGCACGGTAAACGAGGAAGGCTATTTTTCTATAATAGTACGAAGTAATATTTCGAATACTTACTATTCAACATCACGTTAAGCGACTTCAGACAGAGAAACCTTTCTGGGTAGGAGACAGCAGAAGACGATCGTCTACAGCAACCAAGGCTCGTAAATCACACCCAACTGGAGAACGATGATGATGATGATGGCTATATTGGGTGGGAAATCTCCGTAGGGTGTGGCCGCCAAATGACGAAGATTTCTCGAATCGCACCTGTGCACTAATGTCGCGGCTGCATTTGCCTAACTCAGTAATCCCATCAAATATAGGATACAGTGAAAACGAGGTGAGAGTGAAATTATTGAATTTTTATCGGTTCTTAATAAGTGTGCAAAATTTAAAACGATTCGGACGTCAGGAAGCGGGTAAACACTGAAATGAAAGATTCCATTACATGCAACCATTTTTCTATTGTTACCGTCATAGTAACGAGAATAGCAGGACGTTGCTAAGAGACTACTGTATTGTCAACGGTTCTTAAAACGTGTGCAAAGTTTTTATGTTTTTACTGTCAACGTAATCAGAATATCAAGACATAGCTATGAAATTATTGTATTGTTATCAGTTATCAATACATGAACAAAATTTCAAACAACTCGGACATCTGGAATTGGGTTAAAATTATATTGCAAAATTCCACGACATTCAACCATTTTTCTGTTGTTACTGTCAAAGTAATGAGCATAGCAGGATATAGCTATGAAATTATTGTATTGTCACCGGTTCTTAATATGTGTGCCAAATTTCAAACACCTCGGACATCGGGAAGTGGGTCAAAATGGAGTTGTAAAATTCCGTTACATTCATACATACATACATACATAGATACATACATACATACAAGTCAAGCTAATATAAAGCGTGTAAAAAGCGGTGTAATAAAAAAACCACCCCCACTACCCATTAATCCGTTTAATTTTTATACAAACCCACAGTTTTTATCCAGTTTAGATAGAACTTAGCATACTTTTACAGTAAAACAAAGATAAAAAATAATGTCAGATTTTGGTTTGCATAAACTGAACCCCTTTCCCCATTCCCGCCCCTTGACTTTTGTAAATTTTATTTTTTAAAAGCTACAGTTGACACCATTTGACCGATCTTTATGAAAGTTGGCACATATATGTATTTTTTATGGAGAAGATTTCTGACCAAAATATAAAAAAACTACCCTACCTCCCCTTTTACATCCCTTAATGTTTGTACAAACCCACATTTTAATCCGATTTCGGTGGAACTTCTCATATGTATACTTTAAAGCAAATAGAAAAAGAAACATACTACTCAAATTACTTTGACAAAAACACAAACCCCTATTCCCCTTTCTACCCCTTTAATTACTGTCAACGTTCATTATATAAAGCTACCGTTTCTATCTGATTTTGAAGGAAGTATGCACATGTATACTTCAAAAACAAACAGAAAAATACTGTCTGCATTTGGTTTAGAGAAGCCAAACCTCTCTTTCTCTTTCCACCCCTTTAATCTACACAAAGCACAGATCCTATCTGATTCTGAAGAAAATTTGCACACGTATACTTAAAAAATACATAACAATTATGTTTAAATTATGTCGCAGAAGCCCAACCCCTTTTCCCTTCTACCCCCACCCCTCCTAATTTCCAATGTTCTTTATAGATACCTACAGTTTTTATCAGATTTCGATGAAACACTGCAAAAGTATACTTAAGAACAAAGAGAAACTTTTCTGTTCACAAATTCCAACAGCTCACTCCCTTACCCCATTAATTTTTGTAAATTTTTTTTACAGAAAGCTATAGTTTTTATCTGGTTTCGATGGAACTTTGCACATGTATATTTTAAAACAAAGAGAAAAATGCTGTCCACACTACCTTAACAAAACCAAACTACTCTTCACCTCCACACACCTTAATTATTTTTTTATACACACCTAAAAATTTTATATGGATATCAATAGAAATTTACAAACGTATATTTTAAATCAATCAGAAAAGACAGTCTACATTTGTATAAAAAAGCCCAATCCCTCTTCTCCTTTACCCCCATCGTTTATAATTTCCAATGTTCTTTACAAAATCCACAGTTTTAAGTACTGTCAAAACCAATTAAGCTATTTTTAAGTCATTGCAGAATATTTATAAAATGTATGTGTCCTAATGTCTCAACATATAATTTAGATTTCAACTTGGACCCCGAGCTTTTACGTTGTGAAAACCAATTAAATATCTATTTTTTCTATGTGATGCCGGAACGAAAAGATATATTCCAGAGACAGATTTGTGTATGTGGTATGTATTAATGTCCAGATGTTACATGTTTCGATTATCGAGCAGCAGTTTTAATAGATGTTATGATTAGATCGAAAAACAGCCTGGACCAAAATGTAAACTGACATTCCTTAACACAGCATCCAATATACCCCATTCGGAAAGTCGTTATAAAGACAGATTTTTTAAAATCATTCGCTTTAACCACTGAGCTACCAGGAAGTTCGCAAAATGAGAATTACTGCGGCATATTTAAATACAAATTAACTATAATACCACTAAAAATTTAAAAATAAAATAATTGTTTAAAAAACATAAAAACCGCCTTCAAAAGAGGGCACTAAAAATTTTAAAATAACTTTATACCTTGCTTAAAAGAAAGTAAACCTAAATGGACAATATTTTACATTACTGTTATTGAAATTTTTACATTAATTAGTTATTTTTGGAGTCGGTGCGAGCCAAAACAAGAAAAACAATAATAAATAACAGTAATACATAAAAAATCATGTTACTACTTACCTACAATTAATTCTAGAAACATTTTTCAACAAAACTGTAACATATAGATGATACACCGATACTATACTAACTTTAAAGTGTTTACTGCATGACAGGGCCGGCGCTAGGATTCTCGGGCCCCGGGTAACCATTCTTAGGGCCCCCCCCCCCCCCGTCATTTTTTATTATAATTTTTTTTATAAATTCAGAATATTTCAAGCAAAGAAAAAGGTAATGCAGTGTTAAAGTTTTTTAATGTTCTCAGTTTACATAAATTCTATACTTTACAAAATTATACTTCCTTTCTAGCTTT